>CM060701.1:215012217-215574717 GCA_030686995.1 Artemisia argyi
GCATCATTCCGTCGGGATTGTCCCAGTTCCAGTATGGTAAGGCGAAAGTTGGATCATCAATCAAACTTCCCAATATCCTCTCATAGAAATAGAGGTACCATCGATGGAAAGGAAAGAAGAGCCAGTTGTTGTGTATCTGAAGGTTCAACGTGTCAAAACCACTCTTTTCTTGAGTCAAAGCGCCGTTACAGTAAGCGCAATGGATCTTACCTTGGTTCTTCCAGCTGCGTGGGTCGTCGTCTGGGAGATCCCTCATTGCCTTCATTGCACGCCGATACTTATCGACATAAACTGGATCAAGAGATGCTTCCTGTGCTGTTGGTCGAGTACGCATAGGGGGGTTATTAGGCAAGACATAATCTACTGGGTACGATTGTGGTGACGTCAAGGGAGGACAACAAGCGACGCCCCGGACAGCGTCATTCAAATTTCTTATGCCATCACTTGCATTAACACAAAGTGCAATATTATCTGGAGCGTGGATGGGAACGGCTGAGGCCGATTGAATGGTGGTCAAGTTAGCGGCACCATACAGGCTTCCAAGCCCCAAAAGCAAGTTTCTCCTGTCGACATTTTGTGAGTCGGGTGATGTTTTGGGGAGAATCAGCTTTGAGGTTTCAGGGGTTTTGCTATTGTCATCTTTAAGAGTGTTGCATGAAACTCTGAAGCGATGTGATGAAGTTTTGGAAAATAGAGGCGAACGAGAGAAAGTGTTTGTTTTTTTGTTAGCATTAGTTGTGGGAAGAGTAGACAAGGTAAAAGAAGCCATGATGTTTAATTGGTGCCTTCGCTGGCTACCATAGCATTCGCTTATATACTGAAATTTCCGGGAACTACGGATCTAGGGTTTTCGAAATGGTTGCCACCTGCTACAGTATAAAATTGAGTAAAATGTTTGACTATATAGATTTACAATACTTCCAATTATAATCAATAACGACAACCAAAAAGAAATTGCTGGAAGTTTACCAGCTGTAACACGTTAAGATCGTTTTAAGGTTTCAGAGTATCTAACAATTTTGTCATTCATCCTGATTAACGCGAACAGTTTATTAATAGATTAGACATATCTAGTTTTATCCAATGGATTAATGGAACTTATCTTAACGAACAATTTATCTAGAAACTTTTTGTCGTAACGGAACATGATAAACGAAATATTACAAATCATAGCAGTACAACGGCGGATCTTACTAGAACATGCTGAGAGCTGGCCTGTTAGAGTTTATACTAGTAGTAAACTAGGCTCTCTAGCTTGGTAATTAAGCTGAGAGAACAGTGTAAAGGTCATTTTTGGAATTAATATTACATAAGCTAAGATGACTTTATATGTAGATAAAAGTAACAGAATATCATGTTCATAAAATAGTTGTAAAATAGGACGCATAACTGAAAAGTTAATAAAAACCTCACAAGACCGAGGAAACTCAAAAATCTGAGAAACAAACATTATATTATAGCGAAAGATAGACTAGATTGAAAATAGGTTCCCTTATTCTCTAAATATTCCTAGTTACAAAAGAAGGTTTCAAATTCTAATGAAGGGTTTATGGTTGTGAAGCGGAAAGGAGCTAATCCAAAAAAGTTTAATAGTGTTTCAATGAACAAGTTTGAGTATAAGCCTGTTGCACCAAAGAATATCAAGGTTTCTAATTCGAAAGATAACACAAAGAAGGCTTCTACATCTAGACAATCGAAAATGGATGCAAAAGTGGTAAGTACTTCGGATGACATCAATCTTCTTTCTTTTAAAAACTCGTTTGAGGCGTTAGACAGTGAACATATGTTTTTCGAGAAAGCTACTGAAGGAAATGAGGTTAATGATGATAGTGATGGTGAAGTGGAGTAGGTCGATGATGAAACTGCTAGTTTTATGGCATCTGATAGTCCAAGTACTACACCTTTGGCTGCAAGGACTAATGAACTGGAAAGTCAGATGTTTGATGGGAAACTTGTTCTAGTGGGTAATAATGGGAAGCCGCTGCAACCTTGAAAATCAACGATTCCTAGCAACGAAACTGCCAATGTTGCGACTTCTAGGAGCTCCAAGGTTAATAAAGCTTCTAAAGGTGGCAGTGGAGTGAGAAATAAAAGCTTGTATGAACAATGAAAGAAAACTTACGGTGAAGACCCGTACGATGATGATGATTGTGTTGATCCTGGTTTGACTGATGCTCAAATGCAGTTTGCTGATGCCTTTGATATTAGTCTTCATAGTTAACTCAGATAGCATTTGTAGTATGTCTCGTAAGTGTGGCATGTTATTCTTATTATAGTTAGTACATTTGTTTTTGCCTAGTTTTGGGCTGAGACGTGGGATTCACCCACATTCATTATATTTAATTATTTTTTGGATTAATATATTTATCGGGGAAACCCTTCACCAAAAATAATAATAAAAAAAATCCTAGTTACCCTAAACGGCGATGACAACAACCTTGGTTGAAACAATTACAAAAAATCAAAATAAAGTGCACCACCTTGATGTGAGATGCACATTTGGACTATAATAAAATGATCACCGCCAGGAAACTAGGTTTGTCGCACCACACTTGCATGTGCCCCACACATTCCCTCTAAGTCATGTTTTCTCCGCAATATTATCCCTATCAGAGTATCATCTCCTTTCAATTGAAAAGTACTTGACCTTGAATTTTCACCAATAACTGCTTCATCAACGAGGTAGAATTGGAATTTTGTGTTAACCTTCGAAATCTTCTCTCGAATATGTTAGACCCGTTTCCCGGGTGTTGGGACCCTACCCTAGATAAAGCGAACAAAGATTTATGTGATTGGCCAGTCAATGAAAGTTGCGTAATGGTCAAACCCGATAGCCAATTAATAGTCAAAGTATGACTAATATAGTTATATAATATGATGCATAACTAAAGGGGCCTAAGTTGCCATTGTGGTAAGTATGTTATAAGTTAGTTGTGGCTTAAATAGAAGGAAAGAGACTTGAAGGGCTATTCTTGCCAATTGCCCAAAGTCACCATCTAACTAGTATATCTAGTTTATTCTAGACACTCTCATTATTGAGAGAGAGTGAGAAGGCCGGATCTTTTAGAGAGAAGAAAAGAGAGGGAAAGTTGGGTGATGATCTAAGATGAAGAAGATGATCAAGTCTTGATGTTTATAGTCTTCCTTAGTTATGATCATAACAAGTAAGTCTTTATGTTCATGTTGTTATTGAAGCTTTGGATTAAGAGGAAAGTGGGAAATCATCATATGATCAAGATATGATCATATGATGATGTAGAAAGGTAGATGATTATGTTTTGATGGGTTTTGTTAACCCTTGTTATGTATTTGATTATTATGTTGTTAGGTTGTGATTATTTATGAAGGTTGATGATGATGGATCATTGTGTTGTTGATGTTCTTGATGTGCTTAGCTTGGAGCTAAGGTAAGTAAAATGATGATAGCATATGTTATATGGATTTCTATCATTATGTGTTATGTATGTTTATGTTGAGAAGATGAGCTTGGATTATGCTTATGTGATGCCATGGTTATGGATTATGTGATGAGATGATGCTATAGAATATGTTGATGATATGTGATAGTTGAGACTTGGGTATGTAGGCCATGAAGTAAGTGTTTATGTATATGATGCATTATGTGGATTGAAGTATAATAGTATGTTATAGTCGTTTAATTTACTAAGCCTTTGTGCTTACGGTTTAGTTGTCTAACCTTTTGTAGGTTGGTATGTGTTTATGGAAGGCTTGGATAAGGCCAAGGTTGGATTGCGAAAGTAGAAGGACTTGGTAAGATAGTAGAGCTGGGTAGAATACCGAGCTCAAGTCATGGTTGTACCCCCGAGAGTCTTTCTACGATGTGTAAAGAGTATGTCAAGGTTGTCCTAACGTTTTGGTGGTCAACCGTCGTGTCAAAGTATGTTTTATATGTGAATGGTAAACATTAAGGGAGTGTTTGGTATAAGCGTGTTTCTACCCATTTTGGGTAGTTAACGGGTCATGTATGTATGGAACAAGTTTTATATGTTAAGCTAATGATTTTGGTTAAGTTTGAGGTGTTGTGGAAGTTGTATGTATATTATGTCTTGAAATGGGTCAAAACGGGTTTTGGCACAAAACCCGTCATTTAGTAAAATATTATTCTGAGGGTCAAATGGTAAATGATATTGTATGAAAACGAGCTTATGAATGTAATAAGCAAATCTGGAGGTTTTGATGTAAAATGGATGTGGTATGAGTCGTTTTTCGGTACATGGGTTGAAATATGTAAGTGTGCAGAAAAAGGTCTATTTTAGACACAAATGGGTCTATTTTAGGCTGAAGAGAAAATGGGTCTACTATAAGCTATAAATGGGTCTATTTTAGGCTGAAGAGAAAATGGGTCTATCATAAGACCAGAAAGGGTCCGTTTTAGACTAATAATGGTGGTAATAGTTTCTGTCTAATGGTAATAGTGTCTGTTACAGTTGAGTCATTTTCGCGTAAAGTTTCAAATTTTTGGTTAACGGGCACGGGGTGTTACAAATTGGTATCAGAGCTTCGGTTTAAGTGAATTAGGTTTCCACTATAGGTTGCCTAGCCTTAAACCACTCGGAGATTTCGATGGACATAAGTTTGAGTAATGCGGAAATGTAATTGTCAAGTATAAGACGGATTATGTTTTATGCTAGTTGAGCTTATAGATGATAAGTGATGGATGTATGATATAGTGTTGATGAGTATGAGGTATTAGTCCATTGAGGACTTGAAATGCCTAAATGATTAGTTGGCCGTGCACCTCGGTTGGTGTCGGCGCTTGCGTTGCAACTATGTGAATGTATGATAGAGTTATGGTAATGGAATGTGAATAGAAATGTTAAGTGGTATTAGAGATGGGCTAGCAAGTGAATTGGAAGTTGTATGATGCCTTAGTTGTAAGGTAGACTAGTGCTTGCGGCTAGTTAGAATGTTGATGCTTAGACATAGTTTGATTGTTCAATGTGATGTATGAGCCATAGACTATATGATTTGATTATGATTATGAATGTTTTAACACTTGTTAGATAAGTGTTAAGTGTTATTGTTTATGTGATGTTAAGTCTATGGTAGTAGTTTATTATATGTCTAAGTTTTACGTGATGTGCTTGAGAGCACGATTCACAGAAGTGTATGAGTTGAGATAGATGCATTGGAATGCATATTTCGTGAGACATGAACGATTAGATGTAATAATGAATAGATGCTTGAAGCATAAGTCTTACACGCTTAATTAAAATAAGAAAAGTTAAAGTATACGGTTAAGATGTGACGAGATCATGTTATATATAAAACATGATAAGTAAAATGTGTTAGTAAGTAAATGGTTAAGCATGATAACTAGAAGTGATGAATGAGACATAGATTGAGCTTGAATTCATAAGTGATATGAAGTGCGCTAGAAGAATTGTAAAACATGAGTATAGTCATGTTTATATATTGGATAGTATGTGATGAGATTAATGAAAATGTTATGGAATAAGCCTATGTAAGGCTTATATGTGTAAAGTTGAGTAGACTAAATAAAGCGATAGTCTGAGTTGTGAACATGGTCAACAAGGGTTGACGGATAATAGTAAAAGTGTGTGGTAAGGACACATAGAGAATGTGTAAACTGTAAATGGACAAGCATCATATAGAACTTGTCAAAAATAAAGATGCCACGTAGTGAATGTATGAGTCAACTTGGGGTTGACGGATAAATGATAAGTAGCATTGCGAGAATGCAAACATAATTGACAAGTGTTATATAGAAACTTGTCTAGAGGAAAGTAAACGTGGTAGCGAATGTTGAAATTGCTTAAGGCAATGAGAAATGTTAAAATGATAGCGTGTACTTAATGATAAAAGTACATGAAAGATTAAATGAGTAAAGATGTAATAGTAAGTGTAGCTTGGATCCAATGCTCTAGTTTTGGCATCCTTCGCGATGGCCTAGCTTGCTACGAGGGCATAGATATTTTGGCATCCTTCGAGATGGCCTAGCTTGCCACGAGGGCATGGATAATTACGGTATCCTTCGGGATAGCCAGTTTGTCTTTATGACATGGATGGAAAGTTAGAGAGATTGGATCCAAGGCTAGAAAAGATGGAAACTAATGTATGTATGATTGTTGTGTCGGATGTACGTGAGTAGAATGATTTATAGTCTCTTTATTTAAATGGATTGGGACGCCTCTTCGTTTAAATAAAGAAATTGTAAATCACCGAACCATAAGTTTATAATTCCTTACTTGCATAGATTGGGACGCCTTTTTATGTAAGTAAAGATTTATAAATGAGTGGGCTTATGTGTAGCCGATATGACATGAATACGGGTAGAGATATGAGAAAGTGAAAACTAAAACAAGTTAGACGTTATAAGAAGAGAGTAGATGTAAAAGCTTGTAGTGGCGTTAAGGTCCTATATGAACCTTAAGATTGACGCCTAGAATGAGTGTTCGCTTAAAGTTGATAAGATGATGGGTGGAATTTCCCATGACTTAACAAGAAGATTGCTTTAGTAATGCGTAGATTTGGTTTTGGAAGTGCCGTTTATATGGCACTATGTATATATTGCGAGATAAGTTACCGGTTTTTGGAAGTAGATAAGTGTTGATATTGTGTAAAGTGTAATTTTGGCCGGTATATAACTTAAGGTCATGTTAGTGCAATTGTGAATGAAGTGATGATAGTGTGAAGTTTGACTTATATAAAGTTAAATAGTAGATTTCCTCCGAATGACAAGTCGTCATTGTTGGGAATTTTAGATAAGCTCGTGGTGAACGTAGTGTTTATGTATAGTAAGTTTAGAAATTGCACGATCATGTAGATCGTTGCAAGGAATTGGCTTAGAAAGCATGAGAATGAGAACATGTATATGTGGTGTTTTAGTTTTGGATAGTTTTAGACGAGAGATTTCGGGGACGAAATCTAAATAAGGAGGATAGAATTGTTAGACCCGTTTCCCGGGTGTTGGGACCCTACCCTAGATGAAAGCGAACAAAGATTTATGTGATTGGCCAGTCAATGAAAGTTGCGTAATGGTCAAACCCGATAGCCAATTAATAGTCAAAGTATGACTAATATAGTTATATAATATGATGCATAACTAAAGGGGCCTAAGTTGCCATTGTGGTAAGTATGTTATAAGTTAGTTGTGGCTTAAATAGAAGGAAAAAGACTTGAAGGGCTATTCTTGCCAATTGCCCAAAGTTACCATCTAACTAGTATATCTAGTTTATTCTAGACATTTCTCTCATTATTGAGAGAGAGTGAGAAGGCCGGATCTTTTAGAGAGAAGAAAAGAGAGGGAAAGTTGGGTGATGATCTAAGATGAAGAAGATGATCAAGTCTTGATGTTTATAGTCTTCCTTAGTTATGATCATAACAAGTAAGTCTTTATGTTCATGTTGTTATTGAAGCTTTGGATTAAGAGGAAAGTGGGAAATCATCATATGATCATATGATGATGTAGAAAGGTAGATGATTATGTTTTGATGGGTTTTGTTAACCCTTGTTATGTATTTGATTATTATGTTGTTAGGTTGTGATTATTTATGAAGGTTGATGATGATGGATCATTGTGTTGTTGATGTTCTTGATGTGCTTAGCTTGGAGCTAAGGTAAGTAAAATGATGATAGCATATGTTATATGGATTTCTATCATTATGTGTTATGTATGTTTATGTTGAGAAGATGAGCTTGGATTATGCTTATGTGATGCCATGGTTATGGCTTATGTGATGAGATGATGCTATAGAATATGTTGATGATATGTGATAGTTGAGACTTGGGTATGTAGGCCATGAAGTAAGTGTTTATGTATATGATGCATTATGTGGATTGAAGTATAATAGTATGTTATAGTCGTTTTACTTACTAAGCCTTTGTGCTTACGATTTAGTTGTCTAACCTTTTGTTGGTTGGTATGTGTTTATGGAAGGCTTGGATAAGGCCAAGGTTGGATTGCGAAAGTAGAAGGACTTGGTAAGATAATAGAGCTGGGTAGAATACCGAGCTCAAGTCATGGTTGTACCCCCGAGAGTCTTTCTACGATGTGTAAAGAGTATGTCAAGGTTGTCCTAACGTTTTGGTGGTCAACCGTCGTGTCAAAGTATGTTTTATATGTGAATGGTAAACATTAAGGGAGTGTTTGGTATAAGCGTGTTTCTACCCATTTTGGGTAGTTAACGGGTCATGTATGTATGGAACAAGTTTTATATGTTAAGCTAATGATTTTGGTTAAGTTTGAGGTGTTGTGGAAGTTGTATGTATATTATGTCTTGAAATGGGTCAAAACGGGTTTTGGCACAAAACCCGTCGTTTAGTAAAATATTATTCTGAGGGTCAAATGGTAAATGATATTGTATGAAAACGAGCTTATGAATGTAATAAGCAAATCTGGAGGTTTTGATGTAAAATGGATGTGGTATGAGTCGTTTTCCGGTACATGGGTTGAAATATGTAAGTGTGCAGAAAAAGGTCTATTTTAGACACAAATGGGTCTATTTTAGGCTGAAGAGAAAATGGGTCTACTATAAGCTATAAATGGGTCTATTTTAGGCTGAAGAGAAAATGGGTCTATCATAAGACCAGAAAGGGTCCGTTTTAGACTAATAATGGTGGTAATAGTTTCTGTCTAATGGTAATAGTGTCTGTTACAGTTGAGTCATTTTCGCGTAAAGTTTCAAATTTTTGGTTAACGGGCACGGGGTGTTACAGAATAGTCTATTATTCAATGCCAGGCTGTCCATCTGGTGTTCTTGTTCCATTGGATTAAACTACAATGGCTTACCACTACACTTACTCAAGTACAAATTATACTTACCCCAATGTATCATGTCTACATCATGTTGTCCTGGATTTTGATGAGAAAATGTTACAACCCTCTAGATAGTCTACCTATATCGGGGATGGGGTTCAACTACGAGAGTTTCCTAGAATCCTAAGGTGACTAAGAAGAAAGAGTTGATTTTGAGAGATTTATTTGAAAGCATGAAATAACATAAATTAAAGTGCAATTATGAACAGTAAAGAGAGACAAGGGGCTCAACTAGGTATTTATGTATGCTTACTCAGTTTATTAAAGTTGCATATTGGTGATTAAAAGTTATTGCATTGCCATTATGTTCGTTGGTTGACTGGATTACTAGGTACGTATCACTAGCCCTACAACAGTAAGCATCATGTACAATGATTTTATAATATGGCATGTGTGAACTTTATATTAATCTAGATAATCATTCGTTAGACGAATTGTCTATTTTAACCTAAAAGTTGCTATCTAACATATTCAAGAAGTTCAGAAAATTGGATTCTTGATATATCCTTAAAACTTGATATTATGCAGACATTTAATAAATAAAAAGGTTTTGAATCATGTGAAACAGCGTGAACATATCAATAATTACTCTATTATACATTTCTCGTGGGAAACAGCGCCGTTTTGTAAGGCTCCAAAATGACGTCGTTTTTTTTTAAACTTAGCTTGCCTGGGACTAACGCCGTTTCATGTGTCGATTGAACTTGGGATGAAAACGAAGTCGTTTTTCTTTATGGTTTGCTTGATACGTGTCTTAAAAACATTGTCAAGTGTCTTGGATGCATATACTCCTTGATAACGCGTGTGCGTTGCCTCATTATCTAAAAATTCCAATTGTGTATGACATAGTGTTGTGAGAGTGCAATTGATTGTGAGATTGTGTGTGTGAGTTCGTGTGTTTTGTGGTAGTTTCTTGATATTATTGCCTTCATTATCTTTAAAATCGATTTGTGTGTGACACGGTGATGTGAGAGTGCAAGTGATTGTGAGAATGTGTGTATTAGATTGTATGTTTTGTGGTGGTCTCTTGATATAATCACCCCAAGTCAGGATAGAAAGATGAGGAAGATTACACATGCAAAGCTTCAATTGCATGTGTGTAGTTCATCTTTATTCGAAATTTTAAGTTTATATTGATTAATTTTAGATATATTTAGTTGAGGGATGTTTATTGATAACATCAAATTTACCCCCAATCTAAGTGTTAATTTCCTCCTTAAAATACTCATCTTTTCTACTTTTATGAAGAATATATACTCTTATTTTTTCCCATTTTGGTTTCAGGGTAAAGATGAGTAAAAGAACGAACTTACGTGGAAATGGAAGGACCTTGGAGAAAATATGTGGAAATTATGGATTCTGCACTAACTACGGCGTAGAGGTTCATCTACCTACGCCGTAGCAAGGCTTCACAAAGAGTACACCGTAGAAGCTCTCCTACCTACGGCGTAATGAAGAATATATGAAGACTACGGCGTAGCCCAACAGCAGGCTATGACGTAGAAGTCCACTAAAGAACACTACGGAGTAGGAAACTTTCCAAGCTACAACGTAGGATCTCATTTGAGGCAGTAATGAACTAACGAGGCCAAGGAAGAAGCTACGATGTAGCAATCTTATATACTATGCCGTAGGAAGCTTATCATGAAGACTTTACGCCCATAACACATGATCAAGTTACGACGTAACACAATTTGCAAAGGTTACGGCGTAGCAACTCTAATACGCTACGCCGTAACATAGTCGGGGCCTATAAATACCAACCCTAATTCCAAGTTTTTGATATCACTTCCCATCTCTTCACCACAGCAACGTTGGGAAAAACTCAGGAAGGAGGGAGAACGAAGTTCTAGCCACATCCAAGTCAATTCCAAAGGAGGAATCACACACCAATCATAAGTGTTTTCATTCCTTTACTTTGTATTCGATTCATGTTCAGATTTATATTAACTCAACATTGTTTTACTGCAATTATGAACATGAGTGGCTAAATACCTTTTGGTGTTAGCCTAGTTATGAAATTGTTATGTTATTGATTTAGTTTTCCACGCATCTATTATCTATTGTTTGTTTACTTTCATGGCGAGGCTTGGGATACTCTAGTTCCCGTGGTGATTAGCATTGATTGTTCTCTAGATACTTGTGGAATTAACCCTAGGAAGCAAGTCGCTAGGGATGTGACTTGGTGATAGCAATATCACCATACATGTGCGAATTAACCTTAGGACCACCTACCAATGCTAGACACTTAACGGAGTTAGAGGGGTGTAAGATCTAACCATGCCGCATTCGTTAGCCTTGTTCATGTTAGTAGAGGCACTTAATGACTCTTATGTCTTCGTAACAATGAACCCAAGGCTTTACAATAGCTTTGGATAGGACAAGGTATAAGATAGATCTAGGCGAATTTGACCATCTGACCCGAAATGAATATCGAATCCCTGAACGATATGATAGGATGCACCTATAGGAAAACTAGTCATGATCATAACAATAGTAGTAATTAGGTTAACACTACTTCTCATTACTGATTTTTTTCTATTTACTTTATTGTCTTGTCATTACTTTTCATTAGTTTAATTAATCTTTCAACTGAAAACCCCCTTTTAAACGTGACACAACTTAGATAATTTCCGCACCTTAGCTCTTGGGATGACCTCGGCTTTACCATTTGACTATACCACACACGACCGGATACACTGTCCGTTAGTGCGTATAAGGTAGACCTTAGGTAAACGAGACTTTATAAATATTAAAACCTGGTCAGTAAAACCTGCATCAAGTTTTTGGCGCCGCTGCCGAGGAGCTATTAGGATTTTATTTGAGTTTTTAAATTTTATTTTTTATTTTCTTTTCAGTACTCACGGTTATTTTCAAGTTTCAGGTGTTATGGCAGAAATTGACATTGGCAACCTCACGCTTGAAGAATACTTAGCTCTTACTCGAGAAGAGCAAGGGCCTGGTTTGGTTAGTGTCACACCCCGCCACGGCGGAAACGCGCGGGTGTAACTTCATGGATATCATCACAACACCTGGTGTCAACATAGAGAACAACTACATGTACATAAATAGATCAATGTACCAACACACAGTGTTGTAACAACACCCGAAGATAAATAACCAAAACAAAATCCAAAAGGTATCTTCAATAGATTTGAAAGTACCAAACAGAAAACATAAATGTATCATATCCAAATCCAAATAAAATCAAATCCCAAAACATAAGTAAGTCTCCATGCAACTAAGTCTCGCCTAATTGCTGCCCTCAACTTTGTCCTTAGAATGCTCACCTGAAAATGATGCTTAAAATGTCAACATAATGTTGGTGAGATTCATAGGTTTGAGACTCAACACACAAGGCAACCAAAATCACTGTGATTACAAAATATAGCTGGGCAAATAATTATAGTTATCATGTAAGCTACATATATTACTAGGCAACATCACACATAAGGCAACCATCGGGCAGGATCGTGACCCCCGCTCCCAAAACACATCATACCGGCCGGATCGTGACTCCCGCTCCCAAAATAATGGGTAAATTAATACCCTCCGATCGGACCACACAGCACAAAATAGTGAGTAGGGATGCTACTCTCCAATTAGGTCGTATGCACGAGCAACAGGGTAAGCACCCTCCCAATTGGACCACACAGCTATCACACATCATATCATTACCGTTCACATATAGCATAAATACGATAACATTAAAAGTCCAAGCTCTTTAACAACTTAGGATACTTAGCTCTCATTTGATCCTCACGCTCCCAAGTAAACTCAGGACCACGTTTGGAATTCCATCGTACCTTTACCAATGCAATCTTACTACGCTTCGTACTCTTAACTTCTCGGTCCATAATCTCAACAGGTTCCTCCACAAAGTGAAGTGTTCTATCAACCTTAATCTCATCTAGTGGCACATGCAAACTAGCATCCGCCAAACACTTCTTCAAATTAGACACGTGAAACGTATCATGCACATCACTTAATTCCTTAGGCAATCTCAAACGATATGCCACAAATCCAATCCTCTCCGTAATCTCAAATGGCCCAACATATCTAGGTGCTAACTTGCCTTTATTACCGAAACGCACAACACCCTTCCATGGTGACACCTTCAACATCACAAAATCTCCAACACTAAACTCCAAAGGTTTGCGGCGATTATCCGCATAACTCTTTTGACGATCCCTCGCAGCCTTAAGTCTTCCTTTAATCCGTAGTCTCTTGTACCAATTCAGGTCCAATTAACTGACTCATCCCAACCTCTGCCCATAACACCGGTGATCTACACTTCCTTCCGTACAACATCTCAAACAGTGCACATCTAATACTTGAATGATAACTGTTATTATAAGAAAACTCAGCCAAAGGCAAATGAGTATCCTAGCTTCCTCCAAAATCAATAGCACAAGCACGAAGCAAATCCTATAACGTCTGAATCGTTCGCTCACTTTGTCCATCGGTCTGTGGATGATAAGCAGTACTCATATCCAACCGTGTATTCAAAGCCTTTTGCAACGACTGCCAGAACCGCGAAGTGAACCTACTATCCGGATCTGAAATGATAGACACAGGCACACCATGCCTTGCCACAATCTCATTTATATAGATCCTTGCCAACTTCTCCATCTTGTAATCTTCACGAATGGCCAGAAAATGTGCAGACTTCGTTAATCTGTCCACAATAACCCATATCGTGTCATGTCCATTACTTGTGCTAGGCAATTTAGTAATGAAATCCATAGTTATATTATCCCGCTTCCATTCAGGAATTGGCGGCTGCTGCAACAATCCAGAGGGTTTCTGATGTTCAGCCTTAACCTTCAAACAAGTTAAACATCGACTAACATACTCAGCTATCTCCCTCTTCATGCCCGGCCACCAATAAGCATCTCTAAGATCATAGTACATCTTATCAGACCCTGGATGAATCGAGTATCTCGTCTTATGAGCCTCATCCATGATCACCTTTCTCACATCTCCCACTAGTGGAACCCATATTCGTTCTAAGAAATATAGTCCACCATCTTTCTTCCTTTCCATCTGCTGATCTAAACCACGCAACATTTCAGCCACAAGGTTCTCATCCTTGAGAGCCTCCTCTTGTGCTGCCAATATCTTACTCTTAATTCCCGACTGCAATATTATGCTCATAGCTCGCACACGCCTGGGCTTAATTCTTTCCTTTCTACTCAACGCATCAGCCACCACATTCGCTTTTCCAGGATGATAACGAATGTCGCAGTCGTAATCACTTAACAGCTCCATCCATCTTCTTTGACGTATATTCAACTCCTTTTGATTAAAAATATGCTGAAGACTCTTATGATCGGTATAGACCGTACTCTTCATACCATACAAATAATGTCTCCAATTCTTGAGAGCAAATACCACCACACCAAGCTCTAGATCGTGAGTGGTATAATTCTTCTCATGAACCTTGAGTTGTCATGATGCATAAGCTATCACCTTCCCCCTTTGCATTAACACACATCCAAAACCTTGATTCGACGCATCACAATATACCACAAAATCATCTGGCCCATCAGGTAACGTCAGAATAGGCGCATTACACAAACTATCCTTTAATGTATGAAAAGCCACTTCTTGCTCATCTCCCCTCTCTTACTTTTTATTCTTCTGAGTCAACATAGTGAGAGGCTTTGCAATCTTTGAAAAATTTGCTATAAATCTCCTGTAGTATCCTGCCAGTCCTAAGAAAGAGCGTATCTCAGAAGGTGTCGTAGGAGCCTTCCAATTCTTGACCGCTTCTATCTTGCTAGGATCTACATGTATACCTTCACTATTCACTATATGACCAAGAAATTGCACCTCTTGCAGCCAAAATTCACATTTAGAGAACTTAGCGTACAATCTCTCATTTTCCAATAAGCCAAGTATTAACCTCAAGTGTTCCCCATGCTCTTCCTTCGACTTGGAGTAAATCAGAATGTCGTCAATAAACACAATTACGAATTTATCCAAATAGGGCCTACATGCGATTCATCAAATCCATGAATACCGCAGGTGCATTAGTCAACCCAAATGGCATAACTGTAAATTCAAAGTGTCCATAACGAGTTCTAAAAGCTGTCTTGGGAATGTCCTCCTCATACACTCTTAACTGATGATAACCAGATCGCAGATCTATCTTTGAGAAAAATCTAGCACCCTGCAACTGGTCGAAAAGATCATCAATCCTAGGTAAAGGATACCGATTCTTCACCGTCAACTTATTCAACTCTCGGTAATCAATACATATTCTAAACGAACCATCTTTCTTCTTAACGAACAAAACAGGCGCTCCCCACGGGGAATGACTAGGTCGAATAAACCCCTTATCTTGGAGTTCTTTCAACTGTGCAGCCAACTCCTGCATCTCCGTAGGTACCAATCGATAAGGAGCTTTCGCTACCGGCATCGCTCCAGGAATTAACTCAATACGAAACTCCACCTGTCGTATTGGCGGTAATCCGGACAAATCCTCAGGAAAAACGCCCGAAAACTCACACACTACTGGAATATCCCCCACTTTGAGTTCTCTAGACTTCGCACTCGTAAGGGATTTCGAATTCTTCTCCACGCTTTCTCCTTGTACTCGCAGCACACCACCACTCTCTAATGGAATTCGAACCACCTTTTCATGGCATATTACTTCAGCTTTATGCCTAGCCAACCAATCCATCCCTATTACCACGTCAAAGCAACCATGTCCTAAGGGTATTAAGTCAATCTTAAATGCAACACCCTCTAACACGATAACGCACTCACGAATAACCTTATCAACTTCTATTTCTATACCACTAGCTATTTCAATCAAAATACTAGGTCTAAGTTCACTAAACTCAACACCCAATATTCTAGCAAATTCAGTAGTAGCAAAACAATAATCCGCACCCGTATCAAATAACGTAGTAGCATAATGACCATTGAGAGAGAACGTACCAGTAACAACGTTCGGGTCTTGGCGCGCCTCACTTGCATTCATTGTAAATGCCTTTCCCTTAGCTGCATTTCTATTAAACCCTTGTCCTTGTCCTCCTTCAATAGTTAGCTGATTCCCAGGCCATCCAAACATTCCAACAAGTTTGGGACACCCGTTACGCAAATTATCAGTACTACCACACTCATAGCATGCCCTACGATAAACCCCTGCACCAACCGAGTTGATGGGAGTCGCTTGAGTAATCACCGCACGACAGTCCCTAGCAAAGTCTCCAGGTTTGCCACACCTGAAACACACACGACATGGAGTGTTCTCGAGATGATGGTAACCGCACAAAGCACATCTAGGGGCATTACTCATATATCCCTTCTTCTCCTTATTACTAGTCTTAGCCATAGAAACTGTTCCCGCATAACCTGCTGCCATCATAGGATCCGTTGCTACGAACCCCTTTCCTTTTCTTGCTTTCTTATTGTCACCACTAAAACCAGCTGTCTTAGTAGTATCAACCTCCTCTCGCTTCTTCTCTCCCGACTTTGCCAGTGTTCCACTCCTAACTGCTTCATCCGTCAGTGCCCCAGCCTTTTGAATAACACTTAGAAGCATTGTCGGCTCAGTCGCCCTAACCATCGAACGAATCTGTGGAACCAATCCACGGATATACTTCTCAATATGCTTCAATTCAGGAGTTACTAGATGTGGAACCATCCTAGCTAACTCATGAAACCTATCAGTGTACCCCATATGATTAGCTCCAACCATAATATGATTCCACAACTCTTCCTCCAATTTCTGCAGCTCATTGACTGGGCAAAACTCCTCCACCATTAAGGCTTTGAAATCCTCCCAAGTCATACCCAAAGCCGCAACTCTTCCCCTAGCCTGAAGTTGCGTGTTCCACCAGGTCAACGCCTTGTTAACCAAAGAACTAACCGCATACTTAACTTTCTGGACCTCACTACATCCACTTATATCCATCACAGACTCCATTTTTTGTATCCATCGAGTGAGTGCAATTGCACCACCCTTTCCATCAAATTCCTTAGGCTTACAGGCCATGAACTCCTTGTAAGTACACCCATTATTTCCGCCTCCTCCACTTCCAGCACCATCAGGATGAGCTTCACTGCCTATCTGCGCACTCAATTGAGTCACAAGTTCAGGCATTAAAGCTTCTAGCTGCTGATTGATCATTTGCGGAAAGATAGGGTTGCTATCCCCAATAATAGGTGTCGACTTCTTGGACTTCTTTGGTGTCCGGTAAGCTCCACTCATAGGTGACTTAGTGATAGGTCGTCTTGGTTTCCTTGGTGCCATTTCCTAAACACGCAGGACAAGAGAACCATTAGAGACCATTCACAAGATTCTACAATCTCCATAATCCTACTCAATCATCTACCTCCCATCACATGAAACACTCTCAATCATATAACCAAACAAACTCAACTCTACCACACATAAGCATATCAACATTGATTCAATGTAACATTGGCTGTAGGTCCACATATGTCGTGATACATTTATAATTGTGTTGGTCACCCACAATTTTAGATGTATCCTTCCACATGTGTACTTACTTCCAAAGCCACACCTAACAATAGTAACATCTTATAACAAATAGCACGCAATCAACACAAACCAAAATATACTCCCATAATACACGTAATATACACACCAAAATATCCAAACTCGCCCAAGGCTTCTCATTAAAACACGGGATAAATCCCAAAAATCCGAAGGAATTCACATTCCAACATACAATCAGTGTCAAATCAACTCAACAAAACCATAAAACATTAAAAACATAACATTGAAAACAAGTCGTACACAGTTCGAGTTCTATCTAAGACCTAAAACGGTGTACGCGCAATGAACTCCAAGTCCGAATCCACTTCCTCTTCCTCGCTCACCCATCCATTCTTATTTCCATGATTCTGTGGTAGAGGATGTCTTGCAAAATCATCTTCACGATCTCTTAACTCTTCATCTATCCTATCCACAAAATCATACAATCCTCGGGGTCTAGCCCAAACTACCCCATCATCTTCCAAAAACTGAGGACACTTACACGGGTACTTGGTGGTGAAACCCTCCTTATCAGCTACCTTTGTCTCATATCTCTCCACCAATTCCCCATTCACATTTTCGAGTGTCAGCTTCTCTTCAATCACACATGGTACCATGCTAGCGGGGACCAATATCCTCCTGTTGGTTCTCTTCATCTTCCCAACTCTCATGCGTCCCTTAGCAACTACAGTAGCCCAACGAAGTGTTTTTCTTGTAGGAGGTGCCATTCTATAAATGACACACACACGATGCTAAGTACAGGGTTCGATAGACGTTCAAAAACTCAATAAAATAACTCATAATTTAGGAAAATAGACATGTAAAGATATTATACTTACACATAGATCCTAAATGCAACTATATGAGGGACTCCTAAGCTATAGTTTAGGTTAAACAACCTAATTCTCTATAACCAAGGCTCTGATACCAATCTGTCACACCCCGACACGGCGGAAACGCGCGGGTGTAACTTCATGGATATCATCACAACACCTGGTGTCAATATAGAGAACAACTACATGCACATAAATAGAGCAATGTACCAACACACAGTGTTGTAACAATACCCGAAGATAAATAACCAAAACAAAATCCAAAAGGTATCTTCAACAGATTTGAAAGTATCAAACAGAAAACATAAATGTATCATATCCAAATCCAAATAAAATCAAATCCCAAAACATAAGTAAGTCTCCATGCAACTAAGTCTCGCCTAATTGCTGCCCTCAACTTTGGCCTTAGAATGCTCACCTGAAAATGATGCTTAAAATGTCAACATAACGTTGGTGAGATTCATAGGTTTGAGACTCAACACACAAGGCAACCAAAATCACTGTGATTACAAAATATAGCTGGACAAATAATTATAGTTATCATGTAAGCTACATATATTACTAGGCAACATCACACATAAGGCAACCATCGGGACGGATCGTGACCCCCGCTCCCAAAACACATCATACCGGCCGGATCGTGACCCCCGCTCCCAAAATAATGGGTAAATTAATACCCTCCGATCGGACACAACAAAAAATAGTGAGTAGGGATGCTACTCTCCAATTAGGTCGTATGCACGAGCAACAGGGTAAGCACCCTCCCAATTGGACCACACAGCTATCACACATCATATCATTACCATTCACATATAGCATAAATACGATAACATTAAAAGTCCAAGCTCTTTAACACCATACACATAATCACAGTAATTCAAATCATTTAAGACAAGCATCATTCCCATCCCAAGTTTAAAACAAGTTAAAATATGGGACTATGAACTCACCTTAAACTCCGCAGCTTCCACAAAAACAATTCACAATCTATAGCACACAAAAATAATTCACATTACACAAGGTCAAGCTAAAAGCTACAACCCATGTAATACACATATGATGGATGTCTAAGACTCATATGACCCACCATGGATCTCCTAGACACCACACTAACCACTACCTTAACTTAATACTCACTAAATCCCTTGCACTCTTAAAATCAGAAAATGCAGAATTTTTGGGTACATTCACCCACATAAAATCATGACAAATAAAGCTCAAAAACTCACACCAAAAATTTACCATGGTCTCTTATAAGCATAGAAGCTAATCCCAGAAGGTCATGGACCAATAACACAAACAAATACTCATAAGAAATTCAAACTTGTCAACTACTCAAATTCAGATCTGAACGCACACCAAAAATTTTTGATTTTTAATAATTACTTCCACAAATTTTTATCGCGAATCCTCTTCGTGGTAGTCTAATATAACCTAAAACTTAACTATTACAGAAGGCCATGTCAAAATACCACTTTTACAACCACATGACACCCTCAAACTTTTACCCAAAATCTGTCCCGGTTTGACAACTTTGACACCTTATGTGTAATAACACATAATCTAACGCGTTTAACACTCAATTCCCTTAACCATTAACCATATTATTAACATCTAATCATCCTAACATGTTTTACTTCAATAATTTACAGAAGTATATAAACCTTAGATTCCATCATATTAAATATTACATGAACCATAACAATAATTAATTAATTACACATAAGGGTTAAAGATTTTACCTTGATTCTTGATTATTGCTAGACAATTATGAAACCCTAATTTTTTCTTCTTGTTCCTCCTTGTGGTCAACTCAATATGCAGGAAAAAGGGGTAGGGGAGTTTAGATTTTTTGTATTTATAATTATTTTGGATAACCCTTATGGCTTAGAGTTGTATTTGGTATCAAATTTGGTTTCCTTTTTCCCCTCTAATCCCATAATCGGCCGCCCCCTATTATTATATATATTTTATTTTTTTTTATTAATTTATTTAATACACTCAAAACCTCATACTTTTCATATTTTATGTATTCCCATAATAAAACCTAACGTCTTTCGCGATAAACCTTAATTTTACGACAAACCGGAAAATATTTATTTTCAAAATAAAGTTTCCAAAAATAGATTTTTACACACTCCATAAGCATTTCCTCACAAAAAAAACATTCCCGTAACTTACTAACGCTCAATAACTTGAACGAAGACTCGTTACGCAAAACCTCAAAACGCCAAATATACACAAGTCATTTCTGCACCGCATGGGTGATCAAAATGAACTTTCCCAACATTAACATCATCAAAAATCACAATAACAACCTTTGTTGTAAAAATCAGTCCAAGCGGCCGATTAATCCTCGCATAATCGCTGATCGCTCACTAACCGCCTTGATTTATCATAATCGGCCTATTTAATCGCTTTGGTCAAAGATCGCTTAAAAGTCGATCAACAAACCGATTAATCAGAGAAAATCGAACAAAATCGCTTAAAATGGTCAACAAAATCGTTTAAAAATCAGTCAAAATCGCTTAAAAATCGGACAAAGTCAGTCAAAGATCGCTTAAAAGTAGTCAACAAACCGAGTAATATCTATGTTTCACTTTGAACTTTGAAGAATTATGTATTATGTTTATATTTAAACACTTGAAATATTTGAACTTTGATTCATTATACTTACCTCATACATATAATATAATATAATATCTAAAATTACAATTTTGTGCATAAAAATTCCAATCCGATTAATCCCCGCCTAACCGATTAATCGCTAGGCCCTACCCGACCGCCTCACTAGCGCCTAGCGATTTTTACAACCTTGATAACAACCACAACGCGAAGGGATTTAGTGCTAACTCAAATACTAACCACACTATAACACACAATAACACACATATAACTACTCAAACCATACCAAACAAAGTTAGATTAACTCGAGGCTAAAAGTCTAACTAACCTGCTAAAATCACGGTTGTTACAGTTAGGCCGGCTATTGGGGATAATGTGCAGTTCGAAATTAAAAATCAATTCATAATGGAACTGCGTAAAGACCCATTTTCAGGAAGCAAGACGGAAGATGCGCACGAGCACATTGACAATGTTCTCTACATTGTCAGTTTGTTCAACATTCCGGGAGTATCTCATGATGCGATAATGCTCAGGGTATTACCGATGACATTGACTGGAGCTGCAAAGAGATGAATCGATAGACTACCAGCAGGGATAGTGAACACTTGGGCTCTTTTGAAGAAGCATTTCATCCAAAGATATTTCCCTCCTTCAAGGACGGCAAAACAGCTGGAAGATATTCACAACTTCAAGCAAGATGGGGATGAAACATTGTACCAAGCTTGGGATAGGTACAATGATCTTTTGTACAAATGCCCTACTCATGAAACTCGGATGGAATTACCTTAATCATCAATAAACTCGGAAGCTTGGGGCGTGACATGAAGAAACTAAAGGAAAATGTCCATGCTATTCAAGTTGGTTGCGAAGTTCTAAGGTAACGGATATCGAACAGGGCCATATGGATATAATCGACAACTTTATGGAGAGAGAAGATCAAACCTCGAGGACACTATAAATAAGTACCTCGGAGAATCAAGAAGAAAGCAGGAAGAACAAGATCAATGGCTAAAGAATTTCCAAGAGGCAACTAGCAAGAGCCTCATAAGCCATGATGAGGTAATCAAAAACCTTGGAGCAAAGATAGAACTCTTGACAAGTAATGCCAAGAAACAAAATGAACAAGCCTAGGTTTGTATGATTGAGGCATCCCGCAAAATGATTTTAAGTCCTAAGGAAGAAGCACTGTGTACTCAAGAAAAGGCTACCCGAAACGAAGACCTAAAAGTTTTAATAACTCCCCCAATTGATAAACAAGGTAACAGTCAACCTAAATATCCCAGCACACTTGAACAAAAATACCATTGGTGTGTTGCCATTCCAGTTGATAATCGAAACTCCTACGATCTTTGGCCATCATGCAACCCCAACATTGAGTTGTGCGACGGGGGAGGTGACGAAAAAAGATTACGAGGGAACAAACATCTATGGAGTTCGCCTCTTGATCAATTCAGAAGAAATTTGAAATGGAGAGGAACAATATCTTTCGACGAATGGGTATTAATTGTCCATGGAAAAGTTGATGTGGATAAAAAATTGGAAATTTGGAAGGAAGTTAATCATGTTCACAATGATGACCAATTTCCAAACAACGAAACCAATGATTTTACAAGTGAAAAAGATCAAGGTGACACGGACGGTGATAATGAACATTGGTGTGAGAAGGTTCAGATCCATCATGAGAATGAAATATCATATTGGGCATCATGCAATCCGTACGAGGAAAAGTGCGATGGTGGAAGTAGTAAGGAACACACTGGTAATACGTCTTACTATTGGAAATCTACCAATGATAGTGAAAGGAGTGAATTACCATGGGACAATGGAGTAACTTTTAATGACTGGGTAAAGATTAAATACGGTAGGACTGACTCATCGACTAAAGAGAGGATTTGGAAGGAACACTCCAAGAGTAGGGATGAGGATGAACAAGAGAATTCATTCGAAGAGAACTATGAGATTGAGCCCAAAGACAAGAGAAATCAGCAAATCCTTGACTTAATTGAAGAAAAGCATGATAACAACTGGTACAAAGATACGGAATCCGATGATGATGACTTAGAAGGGATAATTGATTACCTCGAGTTACAAGGATATGATGGGTTTGTTGATGAAAAAGATGAAGCTTACGAGCAACGATGGTGCAAATTGCTCGGTATACCCTACAAGAAACCCCCACCTATTATTACTGAAAAATTTAAAGTATTAAGATATTCAATCGGACTGGATGAACAGTTCACCAAGATTGAGAGTCAAGGTAAAAAGGAACTACTTCGTACCACAACAAATGTCGCTTGGATAAGAGAACACCTCATGAAGGAGATGGACAAGCGTGGGCAAGTCCTTCATGAACCTACTTGAAGGCCGCAACAGTGAGTCTAACTTAAAGACTCGATAATAAACAAAAGTGCTCTTTCGGGAGACAACCCAAATTATCCTTTTCCTTTTATTTTCTCTATCTTGTTGGTTTGGTATGTTTTGTACTACTATTTTGCAGGTACTCAAGGAAGCATTGCGATGGGGAACAAATTTTTGGACTTTTACTCCAAGAAATATTCTCCAGGGTCTTGCTACGGCGTAGCTCTTCCATTGACTACGCCGTATCATCCTCCAGGTTTCATACTGGATTTATTCGGCAACTACGGCGTAGCACCCCATTTTAGCTACGCTGTAGCTACCTTCTGAACCTTAAAAATGCTTTTTATTTTACAAAACATTCTTTAAACTTGTATTAGTTTTTAAATGAACTTTTTGGGTGTGTTCCCTGTAAACCCTCACGAGACTTCACTCGTCCACTTGGGACACCAAGTGGTTTAAAAGGCTTGTTGCATACGCTAAATGCAACCATGATTCCTACGAAAGTGAGTTAGGTTTTTCTTTTTCTTTTTAGGTTTTATGCTTTTGGTAGTTGTGTGATTCCAGGGAATTGAAATTTGCTCATAAGGCGTAGTGAAGGCACGTTTCTCAACATGCTCCTTCTATTTTCAAGAGTGAATTTCAGAGAAGTTCTCGTTCTAATTCTACTTTTCATCATTAATTTTTTATTTTATGTACAAAAGGGACTTTGTACAACTCAAGTGGGGGGACGGGAGTAGAATTATTTACTTGAACTTTGTTTTGCCTTTAATTTTCTAGTTTATTTTAAAAAATTATGCCACTTTTAAAACTTTTGACATGTTTTTACGAACCTAACTAGAATGGACCTTAGCCGAGCACATTAACCCTTAATACCCATGGTGAGGTTTAGCCTATTTCAGTTTCACCTTGTTTTACCCTAAATCCACCAAAAATATGAGTGTGCCGGTAGTTTGTAAACTTTAGTACTTGGCATTTACATCATTTTTAAACCATGTACGAGTAGTTGAGATTTCTTAATACATTTGGAAGAAACTTTTTAAGAAGGCAATAATTTAGGATTATCACCCAAATAACCTTTATATGTGTGTTTATCGATTAGTCACATCGACTATTCGACCCCCGTGTTAAAACCCTTTGTTGCACTCACCTTTAGTGCAAGATACCCCTAGATACACCCTTTTGAGCCAATCCTTTCATTTCCTACCCATATTATTGTTTCGATACACCTATACACCTTAGCCTACCGTGTAATCTTTGTTTATGATTGGGAAGTTGCCACTTGTTCTAATTTCAGGTCCAAGTCAAGAGGTTCAAGAATCACACCTATGTTGAAGACTCATCATTAAAGATCATGAGAAAACCCACTATTTTACATGTATTGTTTATCCCAAGTGGGGGGATATGTTATTGATATAAAAAAAGTGAATTTCTGTATGTAGATATGTTTACTTTGGTGCACCCTTGTATAGAACTATAATAAGAGCTTTGAAAGATTTAGCATCGAAGAGGTGTCTTGCCCTAGTATGTTAGAACAAATAGTCTTTGGTGCACCCTAAGAATGATTCATTTTAGGTGAGGGATTTGAGCAGTCATTGGTGTCTTGCCCGGCGTTCCGGTCATGTATCATTGCCTTTGTCGCCCTTGCCATAGTATGTTAGTAACAAGGCTACGCCCAAATAGCCTTATATGTGTTCACCCAATATTGCCTTTAAGAATTTTTTTTGACCTTAGCTCTAGTGGTAGAGATTTGTGTAACTGCCAAGCCTATGATAGAATACATTCTATGACTGTGCGTTGAGTGATCACCCCAAAATTAACACTTAGATCAGGAGAGAGATGTAAGTGTTTGTTCCAATTTTGTGAGGTGTTCGGCTTTAATAAATTCTAGCATAGGGATTTTTTAATTCATATTCTCCAGTTTCTTGGGGGATATCTTTTTGAAAATCATTCTTATCAGGTCTACTTGAGGGCAAGTAGAGTTCAAGTGGGGGGATATTTGATAACATCAAATTTACCCCCAATCTAAGTGTTATTTCTCCCTTAAAATACTCATCTTTTCTACTTTTATGAAGAATATATACTCTTATTTCTTCCTATTTTGGTTTCAGGGTAAAGATTAGTAAAAGAACGAACTTACGCGGAAATGGAAGGACTTTGGAGCAAATATGTGGAAATTATGGATTCTGCACTAACTACGGTGTAGAGGTTCATCTACCTATGCCGTAGCAAGGCTTCACAAAGAGTACGCCGTAGAAGCTCTCCTACCTATGGCGTAATGAATAATTTATGAAGACTACGGCGTAGCCCAACAGCAGGCTACGACGTAGAAGTCCACTAAAGAACACTACAGAGTAGGCAACTTTCCAAGCTACGACGTAGGATCTCATTTGAGGCAGTAATGAACTAACGAAGCCAAGGAAGAAGCTACGACGTAGCAATCTTATCTACTACGCCGTAGGAAGCTTATCATGAAGACTTTACGCCCATAATACTTGATCAAGTTACGGCGTAACACAATTTGCAAAGGTTACGGCGTAGCAACTCTAATACGCTACGCCGTAACATAGTCAGGGCC
Source organism: Artemisia argyi (assembly GCA_030686995.1). Classification (NCBI taxonomy): domain Eukaryota; kingdom Viridiplantae; phylum Streptophyta; class Magnoliopsida; order Asterales; family Asteraceae; genus Artemisia; species Artemisia argyi. Next base: position 215,037,924 of record CM060701.1, read on the forward strand.
TATAAATACCAACCCTAATTCCGAGTTTTTGATATCACTTCCCGTCTCTTCACTACAGCAACGTTGGGAAAAACTCAGGAATGAGGGAGAACGAAGTTCTAGGCACATCCAAGTCATTTCCAAGGGAGGAATCACACACCAATCATAAGTGTTTTCATTCCTTTACTTTGTATTTGATTCATGTTTAGATTTGTATTAACTCAACATTGTTTTACTGTAATTATGAACATGAGTGGCTAAACATCTTTTGGTGTTAGTCTAGTTATGAAATTGTTATGTTATTGATTTAGTTTTCCACGCATCTATTATCTATTTTTTGTTTACTTTCATGGCGAGGCTTGGGACACTCTAGTTCCCGTAGTGATTAGCGTTGGTTGTTCTCTAGATACTTGTGGAATTAACCCAAGGAAGCAAGTCGCTAGGGATGTGACTTGGTGATAGCAATATCACCATACATGTGCGAATTAACCCTAGGACCACCTACCAATGCTAGACACTTAACGGAGTTAGAGGGGTGTAAGATCTGACCATACCACATTTGTTAGCCTTGTCCATGTTAGTAGAGGCACTTAATGACTCTTATGTCTTGGTACCGATGAACCCAAGGATTTACAATAGGTTTGGATAGGACAAGGTATAAGATAGATCTAGGCGAATTTGACCATCTGACCCGAAATGAATATCGAATCCCCGAACGATATAATAGGATGCACCTATAGGAAAACTAGTCATGATCATAACAAGAGTAGTAATTAGGTTAACACTACTTCTCCTTACTGATTTTCTTCTATTTACTTTATTGTCTTGTCATTACTTTTCATTAGTTTAATTAATCGTTCAACTCAAAACCCCCTTTTAAACGTGACACAACTTAGATAATTTCCGCACCTTAGCTCTTGGGACGACCTCGGCTTTACCATTTGACTATACCACCACACACGACCGGATACACTGTCCGTTAGTGCGTATAAGGTATACATTAGGTAAACGAGACTTTATAAATATTAAAACCTGGTCAGTAAAACCTGCATCATTTATATCTATATAGTTTATGAGGATTTCTTTTTATTATTTTTTTATTTGCTGGTTGTTGAAATTATAGTGTTAAGTGTGGTGTTTTTGGTAGTTTAAGGATGAAATTCGTTTTAATTGTTTAGATTAATGTATGATATTTAGGCTTAATTTGTAGTCGACTAATGTTTTTAAACTTTGATATGACTTTGAATTAATGTGTTCACTTTATGCTATTTCATAGAGTTGTTGTTGATTTCATACGTTGTTCAGCGATTCATTTTTATTTTAGTTTAAGGGTATGTTGTTAAACTTTGACGTGTCTTTTAAAGGCTAATATGTGCTCATAGTTCTTCAAACTATGCACTTTGTATAATTTGTTTTGTTTTGTTCTTTTGTTTTGTTTTTTTGTTTATTTTTTTTCCTTTTTTCTTTTTTCTTTTTTATTTTTTTATATATATATTTGTTGCGGTTTGTGCTCGCAAGGTAATGTTGTAATTTTGCAGACATTTGTAAGTTTACTTTGGATGCAGATGTTGTATGTTGTAAGCATTGTTGAAGAAGCAGGATTTCCAAGCTGTGTGTTGTATTGTGAAAGATAACTTATTTTGTGCAAAAATACAACGCTAGTACAGTTTTAGTAACGAATCACGAACAACCAAATCTAAATATTTGGTGTTTTAAGGGGCTTGGTTGTTGCTTTATAAAAGTGTTTCTTGGTTATTACTTTATGATGCAGTATGTAGGTAGTTTTGATAGTGTTTGAGACTGCTTATAGATGAGCAGGTGAGGTGATAGGCATGGTATAAGCTGCCCGACCAGAAAAGAAAAAATGATGCATTATTTAGATACTCGAAATTTAGTTTTAAAGCATAGGTCTTGCTAGTAGTATACATTTAAATTATGTCTAAGGAAATGCGTGGCATTGGTGTACATGTAGTTGCAATATGATATGTATGCGGCTTCTTTTTTTGGTTTTGATTTCGAGATATGTGTTCCTTTTTGTTTGAGGTTTGTAATAAGATTGATGCTTTCTATAGAGTATAGTCTGATATCTTGCCATAAGTTCTACAATGACTCTATGACGTTTGCTTAGGATTGTCATAAGACTGCCGTTTAGTTATATGTGCTGATTTTTACATAATCTGCTACAATTTGTGCTCATTTTAGTTTATATGTTGTTAGTCAGTTCCTAAGTATATGTTTTTGTTTCTTTAATCTGCGGCATACTGATATTTTTTGAGAATTATGTAGCGAAGATCTTAAATAAAGTGCACATATCGTTGTTTCCAATTTTCCGTTATGTAGTCTCTCTCTCTCTCTTTTTTTTTATTTTATGTTATTTTATTTTATTATTATTATTTTTTTTTTGCGGTTGTTTGGTTATGGTTTTGAGTTTAATTTTGTTCTGCAAGTATTTAGCTCTATATATTTGCACTGTTTGGTTGAAAGTTTAAGTAAAGTTTTTCGAATAATTTATTATGGAGTCCGTTGGTATATGGGTATTGCATAGGTTGTTGACTGGTCTGTTAAAGATGGTAGGGGTCCTAATTGACTTGGTCATTTGTATCATTTAGTGTTTGTTATTTTTTTCTTAAGTTTTTGTGTTTGCTTGACTGAAACAGTTAGTATAATGTGAGCTTTCATGTTTGTTGCAGAGAAGTGATGATTCATGTGTGCGGCATCTATTAATTGGTGACAACAATAAATAGTGGCTTGATTGTAGTGATATTCGATAGCTGTCGTTACCGAAACACACAACAAAAGATGTCATAGCTTATCTTTCTATACCAAAGGCTTTGTATAATTATGATATCATCATATGACTTGATCATCGGAGTTTAATCCCGAAGTAACATCCGGAATAAGTTCTAACGTGGTTTTTCTTTCTTGAGTTTATATCCTAGTAGCCATTAATTCATGCATATACATAACGCTTTTAATGATTTGTTTCTTATACAACATTAAGTATTAAAAAACTATAGATTCATGACACTCAAAGAGAAAAGGTTTGGCATGATGCATAAACATTTATTATTATATTGTCATGCAATTTCAAAAATTAAATAACAAAACCATTAACTTTGCAATAGCACATGGCACATACTAGTTTATTTCTCGAATCAATTTATTGAATAAAACAATCGACACTTGTAGTATTTAATTAATATGTTGGGCCACTAAATTAATTGACTAGCAAAATCATTTCCTATTTGGTCATGCATAAATGATTTATTGAAGTCATACAACAATTGCAATTCATGAACAATTCCTACTGTATAACCGGGAATCAATTTCCTCACGAATTAGAGGCATGGGCCACAATCAATTGGCGACTTTTCATCACATACTAAATTACTTTCTAGCGAGATCATTATCAGTTAAGGGTTTAAATAATATACATAAAATTTAAATTGCTTCCGATACCACATGTTAGATTAAACATACATAAAATCAATCTCATGTGATCATACCATAACAAGAATATGAAAAGTAAACTTACTTAATGATAGAATCGATTGAAAATTGAGATTAAAAGATGAAGTCATAACGTCAGTGTTAGTCAATTCTGACAGTGATGATGAAAATTTGTTGGAGAAATTTCTCACAAGTTATTTATGGTTATTGAGAGAATATTGATTTAAAGAGCTATAGTAAAATATGACCACAACCTTGAGTTAGGATAGATTATGTCATTAAGGTATACTATCTTCGTCCCATAATAATTGTCATGGAATGACCTTCGTCCAAGAGAGCATGGAATGACCTTCGTCCAAGAGAGCCTGAAGTTGTGTGGGCTAGTCTTGTATGGTTTGCTCAGTGTACTCCTAGGCACTCTTTCATCCTTTGGTTAGTGTTTAAACGAAAGCTAAAAACACAAGATATGATTCGACAATGGGATGTTCAAGGTTCCAATACTTTAGCTTTGTTGTGCCCATTGTGTGATCTACAGGAAGACTCTCATGAACATCTTTTCTTCGAGTGTCATTTTTCCTCACATGTGTGGTCAAGTGTGAAGGTAATAGCTGGTCTCCATCAGGACTAAGACTCGTGGGATTCGATAGTAAATGATATTTCTCCTTTAGCTAATAAACGCTCTATTAATAGCATTGTTGCGAGACTTGTTTTGGCTGCTTCGGTTTATTATGTTTGGCAAGAGAGAAACTCTCGTCTTTTTAAGCAAACCAAACGAACGGTTAAAGCTAATTGACACGATTATGGCTACTGTACGGTTAAAGCTTCTCTCGGTTAGATTCAAGAAGTCAAGTTGGTGGAAAGAGATATGGACGAGTGGGATTACCTACTTCTCTTATGCATAATCATGTAGCTCGTTAGAGCAGTTTCTCGAGCTAGACGTTAGTGTTGGTCATGTTTTATTCATTTGTAATGTCTAGTTTCTAGTTTATCTTTAGAGCGGCATGTCACTCTATTGATTTAGTTAGAAGCACAATTGGTGCGCGTGTTTTTATAGTCGATTTGGCTTTGCCATATCGCCTGCTCTTATTTTTTATTTATGTACCATTTACCAGGGTAAAAAAACCTTTACCTAAAAATATTTCTTTTCCAATTTTAAACTTAGATATTTTTGTTTGTGTTGAATAATATTTGACAAAACCATCGTATATTTTACATTAAATATTATATAACAAAAAAATAAAAATAAATAAAAAATAAAAAAGTTAAAGATAAAACTGAAAAACAAAGACTTCAAAAAATCAAAACTGCACATTTATTATAAAACGAAAGGAAAAGTTAAGAGTCTAAATATTGAAAAAGTCAGATTAAAAAGGATTTTTTAAAAAAAGAAATATCATTTTCCTATATTGTCGTAACAAAAAACCCTACTTGCTATATTATTATTATTTATTTATTTTTTAGTTAATTTATTTATTTACCTTTTTTTTAGATTTTGATTTATTTTACAAATGCTTATGCGGAGCCTGGCCGATTTTTGGAGCGGGGCCGAATCTTTTAGAATCGTTTTTTCGTGCCCTTTCTTCAAAGGCTTCACTCGAACTTTGTTCGGACATTGATAAATATGTAAACATGAAACGATACTCGTCCGAATTTTCACATATTCGTTTTTTTTTCAATCCTTTGTACCTACAAAGTAAAATAACGAATTTTAAGAGTATTTGCAATTACAATACATAGTTCGTTACTCACCACCACACTCACCACCAACACCACCCACCACCGCCGCCACCACCACAACCCACCGCCACCACTCCTACTGCCCCTACCACCACCGTCGCCACCAAACCCCACCATCACCACCACCACTACCGCTACCACTCACCACCACTACTAACCAACACCTACCACCACCACCCACCCCCACCTCTACCCGCTACCAACACCCACTCATACCCCCACCACCGCCACCACTTGCCACCACCACTCACCACTGCCACCACTCACCACCGTCGCCACCTATGACCGCTGATGCATGGTTTTGCAACCTCGCAAAAGGTTTTACCTCTCAAGGGATCTTGAGAAGCTTGCAATCTCCACCAGGCAGTGTACCTGACCGATGTAGTATAGTGTAGTGGCAAGTACCGGGGGATTGATCATTCAACTCAAAGAATAGTGTTCGCTAGGGTTAAAACTTAATTAAACTAGGTATAGAGATGAGGGATGACTCTTTTTGTATTTTTATATTTTATGGAAAACGAGTAAAAATCTCGGGTTTTGAAAGAATGGGCGGAATTAGTTGCTAGTCAACTAACCCAAATAACTACGAATGCAATAAAAATAAAATAAATTGACACGAAAGTAAATATGGAGAAAAACAATAATAAGAAAAACGTGTTTACTTAGATTTCACTACTCCCTAGCTATCTTTTACTAGTTGATTAGTTTGTTACAATTGTATGGATGACGGGTTATATTCCTTAATACCATTCGTAGGGCCGTGTACGATCTTCCCTAACTCTATAAGCTCGTACCTCTTCCTATGTCGAGCCAACAACTAGCTCCTAACATTGCCTCCTTAGTAGTTACTTATGCATTAAATATAACCAATTAATCGTAGTACACATCCGATTCATGTTTCTTAAGACGTTCAAGCATGTTACCAAATTGAAGTCTGCCAGTTTTCTTAAGCCTAACATCGATATCATCCATCCACAACAATTATAAACAAACAACCAACGAATAATCAATAACTAGGTTTCATTACATCTAAGCAAACACAAAGAAAACCTAGCCTAGCATGTTAAAGTAAAGACATGCATAAGATAGATCAAACAACACATAGACATATTGAATGATTATTGGAAAACTTATCTTCAATCAAACATGGATGAAACAAGGGTTTGGAATCCTTAAAAGTAAGGTAAAATTCGTGTTAAGGTTTCTCTAAAACTATCCTAAAGTTCTCCTCTTTTTACAAATGAAAAATAGAAAACTATATATAGATTTTTGGGTCCGACGGCGTCATGTGTAAATCCTGACGCCGTCAACTAGCCGCCAAAGAAACTCTCGTATTGCCTAGATCCATATTTGACGCCGTCATGTATTATTCTTCTCATGGCCGTCAAGAGTAAATTACACGTGACAGCCTTGGTAACGCCATCACGTGTTAAAGTCCAAAAACATTCTGGCACGTCTCGTTATATCTTTTTATCCTCCTCTTTGCCATAACGTGACGCCGTCACCTCCAAAGCGTGACGCCGTCAAGCACTATTTCCAGCTTGATTTGGAGACTTTGCCGTTTTCTTCACTTTTTCGCTCCAAAAACGTCCCATATGCTTACTTTTCCAGATTTCTTCTCCAAAGTACCTAAAATGACAAAATGAACAATTTAGGGTAATAATTGATCAAATAATCTCGAATTTAGGCTTAAATGACCCCTAAAAGCGGTACACTTTTCGCCTTATCAAATACCCTTACACTTGAGATTTGCTTGTCCTCAAGCAAATGCGCTTTTATTCTAATCAAAATATAAGCTTGGGGTCTTTTAACACTAATATAAAAGTAATTACAATAAATAATGTTCCACTTCAACCAAAACAAGCACGGAAATTATACACTAGCACCTCACAAATAGTGTTTAGATACTCACATCTCTCGGGTGTAATAAAAGTATATATATCACAATATGAAAATGAAAAATATCTCTCACTACCTGTCATAGCAAATAGATTACCATAGGTTTGGGAAATGATCAAACCTCTACCACTTGGCGTAAGCACCTAGGATAAACTATCAAAGAGGTCTTTCAAAGGGTTATAACGTGAGGTGTATGGATATGATAAACACGGTTTTGTTGGATAAAGGCAATCTTTACTGGTGGCGAGTTAATCATTTTGGTCAATTACATGTACAATGTGGCGTTTCTAAGCCAATACTCGACTCGACTTAAGCTAATCAAAAACTAATCAAAAACATAAAAAAAACATAAAAGGAAATGGGGATGGTAGTCCATATGTTTTTCTCTTTTTCTTTTTCTATCTTTTTTCTTTTTCTTGATTTTTCATTTTTTTTTTTTTTTTTTTTTTTTTTTTTTTTTTTTTTTTTTTCGCATACACTCTTGCCCTACCATCCAAAATAATACATCATGAGGGATTTACGTCCCCTTACACTTGAACTTTTACATACTACAATTAACTATTCTAAGACTCGAATTAAGATAATCAAAACACTTGGAGTACTTTTTAAATATTAACACATATATAGGGGTAATAAATGATGTTCTTCCCCATTACTACATAACGATAGTACTTTACCCATGAGTCCCAATCATCCCAAAATAATATGTACAAGATATGACTCGACTTAGCAACTATGTAATCAATTAGACAATTAACTAAGGGTTTAAACATGTAACAATAATGCACTAAAGATGAGTGCATACAAGAAAAGCTAAGGCGATTTGGTTGTACATTTAGGGTGGATTGTAAACAAATTCTTCCTTTAAGTAAAATACTTAAAGTTAGAAAGGAAAAAGATAGGCCCGGATGGGTGTACTAGGGGTATCGTGTACTAAAAATGAGTATATCGCAAAGGTGTGGGAAAATTAATTGACTTTGCTTGTCAAGTAATTATGACTTCATTGGTCAAGTAATTATAATACGGGTTTAACATAAGGGTGATCCTAATGCCTCTTATCATGTAGTAAATCCCACTACACGAATGTAGTCTCACTAGCGTTCTCGGGATGCATCACTAACGCAAGTTTTAGACTCTAAGTACTACCGGTACACTCATAAGCATCTTTTCCTAACAAATCTAGGGGCAAACCTCACATATTTGGGGTGGAAAATTTTGAGTGGTACGGTTTTTGTGCTAGTCATACAACTCCTATCCATGAGACCCTCATTAAGGCTAAAGCTTCACTCCTAAATGTTGTAAAAAAATTTAAATTTGGCGCTAAAATTGCCCTAACAAATATTTCTCTTGGTTTTATTAAACACCTACTATTAAACAAACAAAATCAAGTGCAGTTGTATTCTCTAAGGTATCATCATTTACCCTCCCCTTACACTTAGGCTGAACATTGTCCCCAATGTTCAATAAAAAGGATGTAAAAGTAATGAAGGTAAAAGAATGAAACAAATACTCCCTTGATTCGTTTGGTGTGGATAATGTGGCAACAAGGTTAAATCTGTTAATACAAATATCGCCTAAAAACGCTATTTATATTTTACGATCTTTGCTAAGTTTTGTTAACGACAAAATGTAAACTTTAGTTTCTAAGTAAAACTTAATTTTAGTTTAACGACTTGCATAATTAGACATTTGCTACATTTTACATTTCATATAAAACACAACATTTTTATATTTTTTAAAATAGAAATGTCACATCTCATTTATGGTAAGTTTGTCAATATACATTTAAGGAAAGATTGTGTGTTTGACTAACCATAAGTCTTTTTGCACAAGTTTGTGTTTGACTAGTTTTTATGTGATGTGACTTTGGTTGGTTTGAATGATTTATTGCAAAACCAACTGCAAGCCTGGCGGAACCCTGGGGGTACACGGGCGGAACCCGTCTGAGGGTTTCGCCGTATCCGCCAGACCTGCAGAAGGTCTTGCTTTAAATACCAAGCCATATGTTTGAATTTTGGCTTTATCACTCTACATTAGATTTTCACACACACATACATTCATTCTTTCATCTAACCCTTTAACATTTCATTTCTATGTGAAGTTTCTTTGTAGCAAAGAAGTTCACAAGTTCATATAAAGTTACAAGTATTCAACACAACGTTGCAAGACTTGTTAGCTTAGCATCGTGTAGACTTTGTGTAGTTTACACTTTATTTGATTGTGTATTTTCAGTAGTGATCGGTTAGTATTTTAGTCCTCAAAATACAAAGTGTGACGGGAGTTGTTGTACCCTTGTAAAAGAACTAACGGGAGTGGTTGTACCCTTGTAAAAGAACTCGACATCTAGCTTAGTGTCAGTAAGCGTGTATAAGCGACGTGTAAGGTTTTCTCCGCCGGTGAAAGGAGCTTGTTGACTAGTGAAAGAAACTCTTGAGTTGGATACTCGGGGCGTGGACGCAGGGCAGGGAAAAAGAGTCCTTGTAGCCGAACCACGATAAATACTCGTGTTGTGGTTTGATCGTTTCTTTCTTTATTCTTGCATGTTATATATTGTGTTAGTGTTCATATCTTTGATTAAACAGAAAGTTTCAAAAGATAATCAAACAAGTTTAAAGTTTTTAAACGGTAAACTATTCAACCCCCCTTCTAGTTTTCCACAATTGGTATCAAGAGCTACGTTACTCAAGCTTTTAAAATATATTGTGTTTTAAAACTTGAAACGATCCATGGATTTTGAAAATTACAAAGAAGGCCAATCTATCCAAAGACCACCACTTTTTGAAGCAAATGGTTTTATAAATTGGAAAAACTGTTTTGAAACTTAAGTGAAATCTAAAGATATAGATTTATGGTATATAATCATTGATGGTGATAATATAGCTACTAATAGTAAAGATGATGATCAAAAGAAATTGATTGCTAAAGTTAATGAAGCTAAAATGATGCTTTACAATGCTTTGCCTAAGAAAGAATATGAAAGAGTCTTTATGTGTAAAACAACCAAAGATATTTGGCAATCTTTAATAGTCACTCATCAAGGAAACTTACAAGTTAAGGATAACAAAATTGATCTTCTTGTTCAACAATATGAACAATTTGTTATTCCCGAAGATGAGATAATTGATAGTGCATTTGCTAGGTTTAACATTATTATTACTTCACTTAAAGCACTTGATGAATCTTTTTGTAGCAAGAATTTTGTTAGGAAATTCCTTAGAGCACTCCATCCGAAGTGGAGAGCAAAAGTGACGGCAATTGAAGAATCCAAGGATCTTTCAAGCATGTCACTTGACGAGCTAATTGGAAACCTCAAATTTCATGAAATGGTAATGGAAAAAGATTCGGAAATAGTTAAAGGCAAGAAAGAAAAGGCAAAGTCCATTGCCTTGAAAGCTAGAGTCCAATCAAGTGATGATGAAGAATCTACTTTGGATAGTGATGATGAAGAATCTACTTCGGATAGTGATGATGAAGAATATGCTATGGCCGTTAGAGACTTCAAGAAGTTCTTTCGTAGACGAGGGAAGTTTGTAAGGCAACCTAAAGATGACAAGAAAACCTTTCGAAAAGATCGTGATGATAGGAAAGGAAAGGTTGAAAGGAAATGCTATAGGTGTGGAGACACAAGTCATCTCGTAGGAGAATGTCCAAAACCACCCAAAAGCAAGTCTCAACAAGCCTTTGTGGGTGGTGCTTGGAGTGACTATGAAGGAGATTTAGATGAGCCAAAGAATGATGATATTGCTCTCATGGCTCACGACTCAAATGAGGTACTCTCTGACTCATCTTATTCTTCTATTGATGATGACATCTTACAAAAAAAATATAACAAACTTTGTGAATTGAGCTTAAAAATCATAAACAAAAATAAGTTTTTGAAAACTAAAAAGGAGTTTTTAGAAAATGAAATTTATGAGTTAAAAGAAAAAGCTAAGAGATTAGAAAAGAGTAAAGGTATTGACACATCGTGCAAATCATATGAAGAGCTTAAACTCGAAGTTGAGAGACTTAAAATTACTCAAGATGATCTAATAAAACAAACCACAAAGTTTAAGAAGTTCGATAAGAGCATTTCTTGTGCGGATGAATTTTTGAAACTTCAAAAGTCACCATTTGATAAAACAGGACTAGGTTTCATGAAATTAGAAACTTCAAAGAGTCAAACGAAACAAAAAAAGAAAGCACAAGAAACTAACAAAACTGCTACAGCAACCCGTGGAACAGACGGAACCCAAATTAGGGTTCCGCCCGTTGAACCCAAAGGTTCCGCCAGGTCTGCTGCAGCAGTAACATCCTCCACATCGGATCGTTCAAAATTTGTTAAAGTCACATATAAAAATGGAACAAAATCTGCCTTTAAAAGTGGAGTAGGACTTAGTAAAAATGAATTTAGAGCTAGAACTACTCAACCAAGACCTAAGACTCCAATTCCCAAACGTCCCTTTCCAAAGAGTAACTACAACACACGACCAAACTACCAACATGTTTGGAACCAAAACACTCCTGGACATTACCAAACTTCAAATTACATGTCATGGAACCCTTATGTTCTATTGTCATACTTGGATCAAGTTAATGGTATGCTTAACCAAAATGGACCCATGAGACATTGGGGACCAAATGTTTGAGTGTTTTTCGTAAAATAGGTGTGCCTCAAAGTATGTTTGGATCCGGATGAATGGATTAAAGATAGCGGTTATTCAAGGCACATGACGGGTAACAAAAGCCTCTTCTTAACTTATCACAAATGTGATGGAGGTAATGTTACTTTTGGTAGTAAAGCTAAGAGCAAAATCATCGGAAAAGGTACAATCTCTCATGACTCCCTTTTTATAGATGATATAGCTCATGTTGATAACTTAGGTTTTAATCTCCTTAGTATTAGTCAACTTTTCCGTAATAAGTATAATGTCCTTTTTAGTGAAAATGGAAGTAAAATACTTAAAGATGGTATAACCATAGCCAAAGGTGTTCTTAAGAACAACGTATACGTCATGAAGATGGATCAAACATCTAGAGACAAACTTTTCCTTACTTCATTAGATGAATCTTCAACTTTATGGCATAGACGTTTAGGACACGCTAACATGAGACTAATTCAAAACATCTCCTCCAAAGACTTAGTTCGAAACCTACCTAAGTTGAAATATGACCAACACTTTTGTGACGCTTGCAAAGTCGGTAAACAAGTTCATAGTAGCCATAAGGCTAAAAACTTGGTTTCTACATCTAGATGTCTAGAACTTTTGCATATGGATTTATTTGGTCCATCCGCTATACAAAGTTATGGAGGTAACTTATATACTTTGGTCACAGTAGATGATTACTCAAGATATACTTGGACAAAATTTTTGAAAAGTAAAAATGAAGCTTTTGATAAATTTGAGATTCTAAGTAAGAAAATTCAAAATCAAGTAGGGTCTAATATTGTGTCTATTAGAACGGATCACGGTCGTGAATTTGATAATGAATTTCAATTTGAAAACTTTTGTGATAAAAATGGTATTACTCATAACTTTTCGGCTCCACGTACTCCTCAATCTAATGGTGTAGTAGAACATAAAAACCGGACTTTGCAAGAGATGAGTAGAACAATGCTTAATGAACAAAACATTCCACAAAAGTTTTGGTGTAACGCCGTTGACACATCAACGTACATTTTAAATCGAGTCCTAATTAGACCATTTTTGAATAAAACTCCTTTTGAACTATATAAAGGTAAAAAGCCTACATTAGGATACTTTAGAGTGTTTGGGAGTAAATGGTTTATTCTTAACACCAAGGACTATCTCACCAAATTTGACCCAAAGTCTTATGAATGTGTATTTCTTGGATATTCACAAAATAGTAAAGCTTACATTGTTTTGAACAAAGAAACCTTAAGAGTCGAGGAATCGTTGAACGTAACATTTGACGAGAGTCCACCTCCCTCTAAGACATCACCTTTGGTAGATGATGACTTAGTTGAAAGCCAAGCAATAGAAAGTCAAGAGATCTTAGGTAATGACAAGGAAGATGAACTATTAAACAAAGAATTTGTCAATGTCAAAGAATCTAAAAGTCATCCATTAGATGGTGTCATAGGAAAAATTAACGAAAGAACACTAAGATCAAAAGTTCAAAATGAAAGCAACTTCTTTTGTTTCGTGTCAACCATTGAACCGAAAAAAATTAATGAAGCCATTAAAGATGAGTCTTGGGTAATAGCAATGCAAGAAGAGTTAAACCAATTTGTCAGGAATGATGTATGAACATTAGTTCCTCAACCAAAGAGTCAAACAATAATTGGAACAAAATGGGTCTTTCGCAACAAAATGGATGAAAATGGAATTGTGTCTAGAAACAAAGCTAGGCTTGTAGCACAAGGATATAATCAACAACAAGGCATTGACGACGATGAAACTTTTGCTCCGATTGCTAGGCTCGGATCAATTAGAATCTTACTTGCATATGCATGTGCACACAATTTTAAACTCTTTCAAATGGACGTCAAAAGTGCATTTTTAAACGGGGTCATTAATGAAGAAGTGTATGTTGCTCAACCACCGGGCTTCATTGATTTTGAAAAACTCAATCATGTTTACAAACTTAAAAAGGCTCTTTACGGACTTAAGCAAGCTCCAAAAGCATGGTATGATCACTTAAAACCTTCCTAGTTGACCATAAATATACCATGAGCTTGGTTGATAATACTCTCTTCACTAAGAAGAAAGATTCACATATTATCATAGTCCAAATCTATGTTGATGACATTATATTCAGATCAACGTGTCAAGAATTATGCGTGGATTTCTCAAAAATCATGCATGACGAGTTTGAAATGAGTATGATGGGAGAACTCAACTTTTTCCTAGGACTCCAAATTAAACAACTAGAAGATGGTATCTTCTTTAACCAATCTAAATATATTAAGGACATACTTAAGAAATTTGGATTAGAAGATTCGAAACCAATCAAAACGCCCATGTCCTCGGAAACTAAACTCACCAAGGATGAGGAAAGTGAATCCGTAGATAGCACTAAATATAGAGGTATGATTGGAAGTCTACTTTACCTAACAGCTAGTAGACCCGACATTATGTTTAGTGTTTGTCTATGTGCTCACTTTCAAGAAGATCCTAAGACAACTCATCTCGAAGCCGTTAAAAGGATTTTTAGATATATTAAAGGCACTACACATTTAGGTTTAACGGGAATAGACACCATAGTGTATGCCGACTCAGATCATGCCGGTGACTATGTTGATAGAAAAAGCACAAGTGGTATTTGTACTTTTGTTGGACATTGTCTCACCTCATGGTTCTCTAAGAAGCAAACGGCTCTTGCTATCTCAACAACGGAAGCCGAGTATGTTTCAACCGGAAAGGCATGTCAATAAGCTCTTTGGATAAAGCAAGCTCTTGTCGACTACGGAATTCAACTTAACAACATCACCGTTCTTTGTGACAACAAAGGAGCCATTGATCTTAGCAAAAATCCAGTTCAACATGCTCGTACCAAACATATTGAAATCCGTCATCATTTCCTTCGTGATAACGTTCAAAAAGGAAATATCTCAATTGAGAAAGTTTCTTCCGAAGACAACATAGCCGACATTCTCACAAAACCTATTAAACGAGAACCTTTTAACCTTCTTAGGCTAAGCTTAGGACTCATGGAACCTACATTGTAGTTCTAGACATTAGACAAAAATCAAAATAAATCAATAACTCTTTTTCTCAGCAGGGTCGGCGGAACCCTCAGCCATAACGGACGGAACCCACTTTTAGGTTCCGCCGACTTGCAGAACCATTTTCTTTGTTTATATTAAACCAAACACCCATTATGTCATACCACCACTTCAAAAAACTTGGGGTTATGCATCAACTTGAGAAACTCATGCATGAAATTAGGTGTTTAACAAAACTAATCATGTTCCACATAGTTAGGAATTGCATTCTTACTAATTGTAAATATATTTGCTAAAACACCCCATGTCAAATTTTTGCAAAAATTTCTCACAAATAGGACAAATATTTTTTCGTCTCACATTGTGAATACAAAATCAAAATGTTATGTTTAAAACATCACTTGCATAATGTCTCTTGAATGCTAAAGGGAATACATAACCAATATGTATTTTCGGGTACATTCAAATGAAGCTACATTGAACAAGGAGCGCTTGGGTTATCTTTTGTTTTATAACAAAACTTGCATTATAAAACGTTTTTGAAGCATCAAAATGAGTCAAGATAACCGCATCTCCACATTGTTTTCATATAGGCACATACTAGAACATCCACATTACAATAGTCGTTTACTTAGACTAAAATGTGCAATTTTGTTTTTCTAGGAATCATCATGCCTCCTCTAACCCATTACGACCACAAGGACACCATTAAGTACCTACCCAAACACCACAAAACCAAAGGTCTTACTCCAACTCAAATCGATGTTTTTAAAGCCTTAGAAAAACATTATGTCCATGAGGGTAGAACCATTGACCCATCCTTCCTAGAAGGCACAAACCTCTACACGGAACTTGCCACAATCAACTTTGAGTGTCTCTTAGAAATCGACGAGCCTATTTGTCCTAGGTTTATTTTAGAGTTCTATGCATCCGTCACCCTCTCCACGGATGAGTATGGTAGCATATCTATTAACTTTAGGGCTAGTAGTCATCAATACTCCTTCACTCTCGAGGAATTTGCTCAAATCCTAGGTGTCCCAAACCGTGGTACTTGCATCTACTCCGACTTGCACTCCCTCTCAACTCTTGACACACTCTTTGACCGCATCCATCCCTATGACACCCCTATTGTGTCCAAAGATGAACTTCATGACCACTTCTTCACTAGGACAACCAACACTAGGAGAACCCATTCGGGAAATGAGGTCGATAAGGACCCATATGGAATGGAACTAAATGAACTCAAGCCCCAATTCAAGAAATGGGAGGAACTCCTTAGAGCCAATGTCATTAGCACCATAGGAAACCGGGATCATATCAATCTTTGCCTTTGCTACATGCTCTACTCCTTGTCCGTTAGGAAACCCTTCAACCTTGCCTACTACATGGCCAAGAGAATGACCGACATTCCCGTGCATGGCACAACGACTATGCCGTATGGAATGCTCTTGACCCGTCTCTTTAGGTTCATCTCTCCCATTCCACCAACTCCTAACGGTCTTCGCCTAGACTACTCTCTCATTCCACACACTTTTGTCCCACTAAGTGATAGGAGAGTCTACAAAGCCCAAGGAAAACGTCCTCATCCTCCTACCTCCTCTTCATCTTCCTCAATGAGTGAAGATGAGACTTTGCCCAACTCTATGCTCCTTCCTCTAGAATACCTTTCCCAACTTCCGGATATTCCTAATGAGTCGGATGAGTTCAAGCAAACAAAGGGAATGTTCAAACATCTCGGGAGATTCCTTGGAAAGCTCAAGAAGAAGATTGACCGTCAATGAGAGCGGGTGTATAGGAGTGTTTGGCACTAGGTGCTATTTGAACAATTTGGTCGTTTAAACTATGTTTGTCATGAATTTGTGTGTTAGAACAATATGTGATACTATTTGGAACATGTATTAACTAACTATGATGCAGGTCGACAACATTTGGCATGTTGCCAAATTTTCACGTTTATAAAAATTTCACTAAGTATAGTGAAATTCGCTAGCCCCCGGTCAAAGTCCAATGGTATGCGTGTTTACATGTCCAATTTTTGCATTTCCTAACCAGATATGAATTATATTTTTGTTTTTAGGAGTTTTCTAAAAATTTGAAAATCGTCTCGCGGGTCAAAAACGCGGACTGCCTAATTTTTCAGGCCTGGCGGATTTGGCGGCACCCTAGAATGGGTTCCGCCAGTGTATTTTCTGGGCAACCCATGGCGGAACCCAGAAATGGCCCAACGGATCAAACGGAACCCTCACATGGGTTCCGCCTGTGTAGTCTGAGAGTTCCATCAGTGTACCTGCAATTTTTTTTTTTTAATTTTTCGACATTTCAACTTCCACTCAACAACAAACCATCCTTTTTAGATAGAAACCCATTCCCTACTATTTGCTAAGCACATTAGGGTCTTTCCTATCCTCTAGAACTCATAGAAACCTATTTCCCGCCAAATTTCAAACTTAGCCATAACAACCTCAAGGAACCTTCACCTATAAAGGAAGCAACCCTTCCAAAGGTTCCTTGCAATCCGTGGAACATTTACCTTCAACCAATTTGCCAAAACCACTAAGCATTTAGTGCAGATCTTTATCTTCTTCCTTCACCATTTTTCATTGGATTGACTTCCATGATTTGACAACCCTCATTAGTCTTCCAAATCATTAGGAACCTCCATTTTTGTATGGCTAAACAACAAATCCAAACACTCCTTCCCATACTTCTTCACCACTATAAACTAAACCATCTTAGAACACTCTTAAATCACACCATCACCATCACAATATCTGATTCTAAACCTCTAGTAAACCATTTTGACAATGACAAAGTCAACAATAACCTCTCAACCATCACGACCCGTTCGGAGAACCGCATGCATAACTGTCAAACCACTTTGGTCAAACAACACAATCAACTTAACCTCTTCATCCTTGGATGAGTTCTCCTCACCCATCAAAAATGAACATTTTCTAAACCTTGCATCTCCAACTCCATCACCTAATGAACCTAATGAGCTCACAACTCCACAACCAACAAAATCACCCATTGACCCTACTCCACCAAGTGTTCCAACCCAACAATCCAAAACTCCATCACCATCACCATTACCTAAACTTGAACCAATGGAGTTATTTGGGTCTCCTCCAACATCACCACATCCGTTTGTACAAGATCTCAATGATCTTCCACCAAGACTAACTAAACCACCACCTTTCACAAATGAAACACCAAGGTCATTGCTTGACCAAAATGAGTCTTTTGTCCACAACCAACCACCACAACAAGAGTACCACCACCCAAAACCATTGGTGTTTCACCCTCTCTACATTGACATCCATGGTCCTCTATATGGAGAACCAAACTTTGAAAATCATGATCACCCAACTCCACCACATTCCCAATCCCAAACCTTTGAGTCTTTCTTTCCTTCGTATGAGGAAATTCAAAGCATGGTTGAAAATCACCTCCATCAAGCAATGGAATTTCAAACCACCTTGCTTGACTCCATACCAAACCCATCCTCCAACCAAGAAACCAACACCAACCCACTACCACCAACATCATTAAATGACCCATTTCCACCCACTCATCATCATGTTTGCTCACATTGTGAGCAAATGTTGAAAATGGATGAAAGCATCAAGTTGTTGCTTCACCAATTTCAAGATGAAATCCGCTTTGCAAAACACGTCATAGAACGTTTGGATGCTCTTTCCTACCCAAACAAATCCTAGAGCGTATTTGGAGGCCTTTTGCCCCATTTAGGATGTGTTTAATGTCTTCTACTTATAGAAGTAGGATTTTATTTTTCTTTTATTTCTTGGTTATTTTTATTTTATTTTTTTTAGAAGTAGGAAGATAGTTTTCATTTCTTGTCTTTGACTTTTGCAAAGTCACATTTTACTTGAAATGACATCTTTCACTACTTTCTTACTTGCATTGTTGGTTGATCATATATGAGTTGTCATTGTGGTTGCATATTGTGTGGTGACTACAAGCTTGATTATATGTTATTATCACCAACTAACCATTTTTTTGTAGGTTCAAAATCCATGTTTCCCATCTTGGCACTCCTTTTAGGGGGAGTATCGACCAAGGGGGAGCACGTGCATAGTTCCGCTTCGCTACTCTACTTTTTGTTTCGAAAAAAAGGGGGAGAAACATATATTAACCTTTAAACTTAAAATGATTTTCATCACTTAAGTAAAACAAGTTTAATATAACATTTTTTTTAAGTCTTAAACACTAAAATTTTGTGACTTACTTAAAAACAAAGTTTACGTTTTGTCATCAACAAAAAGGGGGAGATTGTTAATACAAATATCGCCTAAAAACGTTATTTATATTTTATGATCTTTGCTAAGTTTTGTTAACGACAAAATGTAAACTTTAGTTTCTAAGTAAAACTTAATTTTAGTTTAAAGGCTTGCATAATTAGACATTTGCTACATTTTACATTTCATATAAAACACAACATTTTTATATTTCTTAAAATAGAAATGTCACATCTCATTTATGATAAGTTTGTCAATATACATTTAAGAAAAAATTATGTGTTTGACTAACCATAAGTATTCTTGCACAAGTTTGTGTTTGACTAGTTTTTATGTGATGTGACTTTGGTTGGTTTGAACGATTTATTGCAAAACCAACTGCAAGCCTGGCGGAACCCTGGGGGTACACGGGCAGAACCCATCTGAGGGTTCCGCCGTATCCGCCAGACCTGCAGAAGGTCTTGCTATAAATACCAAGCAATATGTTTGAATTTTGGCTTTATCACTCTACATTAGATTTTCACACACACATACATTCATTCTTTCATCTAACCCTTTAACATTTCATTTCTATGTGAAGTTTCTTTTGTAGCAAAGAAGTTCACAAGTTCATATAAAGTTACAAATATTCAACACAACGTTGCAAGACTTGTTAGCTTAGCATCGTGTAGACTTTGTGTAGTTTACACTTTATTTGATTGTGTATTTTCAGTAGTGATCGGTTAGTATTTTAGTCCTCAAAATACAAAGTGTGACGGGAGTTGTTGTACCCTTGTAAAAGAACTAACGGGAGTGGTTGTACCCTTGTAAAAGAACTCGACATCTAGCTTAGTGTCAGTAAACGTGTATATGCGACGTGTAAGGTTTTCTTCGCCAGTGAAAGGAGCTTGTTGACTAGTGAAAGAAACTCTCGAGTTGGATACTCGGGGCGTGGACATAGGGCAAGGAAAAATAGTCCTTGTAGCCGAACCACGATAAATACTCGTGTTGTGGTTTGATCATTTCTTTCTTTATACTTGCATGTTATATATTGTGTTTGCGTTCATATCTTTGATTAAACGGAAAGTTTCAAAAGATAATCAAACAAGTTTAAAGTTTTTAAACGGTAAACTATTCAACCTCCCTTTTAGTTTTCCGCAAAATCCTCCTCCAAGAAAATGAACGTTGAAAGCTTCCCTCCTGAAATATAAATCATCTTCTTGTCCAATATAACCTGTTAAACCTGAGAAAACAATCAAGGCGAACCTCGCGTAAAATCGGCGGCAATCTATATATATATAAAGATATAATGCTTTTGGAATAATATTTGTAGATTTCTTGGAGTTTATAAAACTAAAGAATTAACAAAAACATTAAGACTCCGGTAGAAAAACAAATCTTGCAAAATTTTTCAGATTTTTACACCTGACGCCGTCAGAGTGCTCTGATAGAAATCTTATGTTAATTTTCTGGAAAATTTCAGGAAAAACTCACGCCTTAATTCCTGGAAATCCTGCAAAACATCATTATGACTCGATACAAGCATTTGAATCAAACAAATACTAATATGCATGTTCATTTAATATTGTTGTGTTCCATGTCCAATTCTGTTCTTAGAAACAAATTTAGATTTCCCTTACACTTATCTTTTGCGAAATACCTTTATATGAAGTTAAGACGAAGTTAAACAATAATGTAAAGCATTTTCACAATTTATTTTGAAACATGAGCCAAAAACAATAAAAATAAAGCATGCATACGGAAACAAATAAAATCAAACAAACAAACAATCAAACAAATAAAGCTTGGTTTGCCTCCCAAGAAGCGCTTTTCTTAATTTACGAGTCTTGTAGCTAGACTCAAGGTCACGGGCTATTACATGACCTCGTCATTAGTCACATTCTCTAGGTCATCTTCAATCTTGATTTTGTATTCCGGACCTAGTTGCAAGCATTATTGTAGAAACTAAATATTCTATTCATAACAAAGTCTACTCCTCTACGTCTATCCTCATCATTCCTATAGTAGGCCGCTTGCTTGTGTTCCTTTTCGATATTTGATAAAAGACGGAATTGTTCAATCTTATAGGGTCTTTGGTAGGCTATCTCATCGTTCTCATCCTTGAACCTAACTATCCCCAGAGATGGGACATTATTCATCTTAGAGGTCTTAACAAATGGCTTTCTGAACACTACTTGACTTAGGCAACCATCTATTACCGGACGAATATCTTCTACAATCACAAAGTCGGTAACGTAAGTGAAGTTTCCTACAAAGACGTGCAATCCTTTCACTCTTCCCACAAAGTTACTCATCCAACCCGTGTTGGGAATTATCCTAGGTCCTAGTTGCTTCTTCATTACCCAATTGTAATGGATCCTAGTCATAATGTATATGGGAGATCTAAGATCGATGTAGGCTTTCCACACATGCACATGCTTAATGTTGCATGGTATGTTGATGTTAGAGGGATCACCCGCTTTGATGATTGGTGAACCAAGGACGTATGGTGTTTCGGGGTCATCGAATAAATCCTTATGGTATTCCCGTTCTTACTTGGTAGGTAACCTATCAAAGTATTCCTCTGTATTTTCTACTTCATCAACCTTCCCTTCATTATCTTCCTTCTTGGATTCACTACCAATTCCAACCCTATCTACATCATCTTCTTCCATATCCTTATTGATTGGCTTAATAGTGACGACATTAACAAAGTGGACATGTTTGAATGATGAGGGATCTTTAACTTGGGTTCCACTATTCGTGTTCCTAGTGTCCTTATTTGGTGTAGTTAGCACTTGGTTGTTGAGGGCATTCAACAAGTTGTCGATTTTATTGGTCATCTCCGTTTGTTGTTGATTGAAGTCGGATTCAAACTTAGCTATACGACCTTCTTGAGATGCCATAAATTTGGACATCAATCCTTCAAGATTATTGGTACTACCATAGTTGTTGGAAGGATTATTGTTGAAAGTACGGTTAGAAGGTGGACCGCTTGATTGATAACGATTAGGTGGATTGAAAGAATTGTTTGGGGTGCATTTTGGCTTTGTTTCCACCTAAAGTTTGGGTGATTTTTACAAGAGGGGTTATATGAATCACCGTAAGGGTTTGGCTCGGGTTTAAAGGTGTACCACTTGTCTTCCGCTCCGTCGGTACGCGAGGATACGTAATCCGCAAAAGCTTGTTCGGGGAGTTCCATGCAATCACGAGTGTCGTGGGAACCACTACATAGTTCACACGAAGAGGTGATTTTGTTCACTTGGCTTGAAGGTTTAGGAGCCTCGTAAGATTTCATGAGAAACTTGACTTGGTCTTCAAGTTCCATGATCCTACGGTCGGGAGCGCTTGAATTGTTCGAAGGCAAAGATATTGCCTTGACCGTTTTGTTCAAATCACGGGGATCATTCCAACTTTCGTTGTCATAGAGAGCAAGATCTTCTATGAGTTCCCATGATTCTTCCGCACTTCGATCACGTAGCTTGCCACCGACCGCTTGGTCAATGGTTTACCTCGTGGAGAGATTGATGTGATCATAGAAAATTTGGACTTGGAGGCAAAGATCTATGCCTTGATGAGGGACTTTTTGGAGTAAGTCCTTGAAACGAGTCCATGCTTCATAGAGAGTTTCACCTTGACGTTGTTGGAACATCAAGATGTCATTTCTAAGCTTGGTAGTTCTCTCCGGTAGGAAAATTTGAGTAAGAAAACGAGTGCTGAGATCATCCCAAGAGGTGATGGATCCCGCGGGTAAACGCTCAAGCCATTGACTAGCTTGGTCACGTAGAGAGAATTGTAAGAGACGCAATCGGGTCGTCTCTCGAGTTTGAATATCAAGATCTATGGAATCTATGATTTTTAGGAAATCCTTGAGATGTTGATTAGGATATTCGGAACGAAGTCCATGGAATGCACATCCGTTTTGCACCAACCGGATGGTGTCGGATCCCAAGGGAGAAACATTGTCTCCTTGAGTGAGCTCAATGGTGTTTCGATAGCCTTGGTGGCAAGGACGGGAGTACTCTCCTAAAGTTCGGGGTCTAGGAGGTTGATTTGGTTGTGGTGGGTTTTGTGGGTGGTTTTGTTGTGGTGGGTTGATGGGGTCAAAGAGATTACCACCTTCCATGATGGCGGATGGTAATGGTTACGAACAAAGGAACGAAGAAAAAGATAGAATAAAGAAGACCTATAAAAATACAAATAAAAGTATTACTAGAAAGGAATCTAGCAGGTAGACCTACTAAAAATAAATTTCAACCTAGACAACAACTATTTCCCCTCAAGGGATCTTGAGAAGCTTGCAATCCCCACCAGGCAGTGTACATGACCGATGTAGTATAGTGTAGTGGCAAGTAGCGGGGGATTGATCGTTCAACTCAAAGAATAGTGTTCGCTAGGGTTAAAACTTAATTAAACTAGGTCTAAAGATGAGGGATGACTCTTTATGTATTTTTATATTTTATGGAAAGCGAGTAAAAACCTCGGGTTTTGGAAGAATGGGCGGAATTAGTTGCCAGTCAACTAACCCAAATAACTACAAATGCAATAAAAATAAAATAAAATGACACGAAAGTAAATATGGAGAAAAACAATAATAAGAAAAACATGTTTACTTAGATTTAACTACTCCCTAGCTATCTTTTACTAGTTGATTAGTTTGTTACAATTGCATGGATGATGGGTTATATTCCTTAATACCATTCGTAGGGCCGTGTACGATCTTCCCTAACTCTATAAGCTCCTACCTCTTCCTATGTCGAAACAACAACTAGCTCCTAACATGGCCTCCTTAGTAGTTATTTATGCATTAAATATAACCAATTAATCGTAGTACACATCCGATTCATGTTTCTTAAGACGTTCAAGCATGTTACCAAATGGAAGTCTGCCAGTTTTCTTAAGCCTAACATCGATATCATCCATCTACAACAATTATAAACAAACAACCAACCAATAATCAATAACTAGGTTTTATTACATCTAAGCAAACGCAAAGAAAACCTAGCCTAGCATGTTAAAGTAAAGACAAGCATAAGATAGATCAAACAACACATAGACATATTGAATAATTATTGGAAAACTTATCTTCAATCAAACATGGATGAAACAAGGGTTTGGAACCCTTAAAAGTAAGGTAAAATTCGTGCTAAGGTTTCTCCAAAACTATCCCAAAGTTCTCCTCTTTTTGCAAATGGAAAATAGAAAACTATATATAGATTTTTGGGTCAGACGGCCTCACGTGTAAATCCTGATGCCGTCAACTCACCGCCAAAGAAACTCTCGTATTGCCTAGATCCAGATTTGATGCCGTCATGTATTATTCTTCTCATGGCCGTCAAGAGTAAATTACACGTGACGGCCTTAGTGACGTCGTCACGTGTTAAAGTCCAAAAACATTCTGGCGTGTCTCGTTATATCATTTTATCCACCTCTTTGCCATAACGTGACGTCGTCACCTCCAAAGTGTGATGCCGTCAATCACTGTTTCCAGCTTGATTTGGAGACTTCGCCGTTTTCTTCACTTTTTCGCTCCAAAAACGTCCAAAATGCTTACTTTTCCAGATTTCTTCTCCAAAGTACCTAAAATGACAAAGGGAACGATTTAAGGTAATAATTGATGATACGTGGGAATCGCACCAGGCTTTACCTCTCGAGGGATCTCGAGAAGCTTACAACCCAGTGTACCTGATCATTGTACTATAGTATAGTGACAAGTACCGGGGGATTGATCGTTCAACTCAGGAATAGTGTCGCTAGGATTAGAAAGTCTTCTAAATTAAGTCTAGAGGTTAGGGATGATTCTTTTTGTATTTTTATGTTTTATGAAAGCAAATAAAATCTCGGTTTTCGGAAGAGTGGGCGGAATTAGTTGCTAGCCAACTAACCCAATAACTACAAATGCAATCAAAATTAAATAACAAAAATGAAATGAAACTAATTAAACTAGTGGTGTAAACAATAATGGGGAAAATTGTGTTTACTTAGGTTTCATTACTCCCTAGATATCTTTTGCAGGTTGATAATTTGTTACAATTGCATGGATGATGGGTCGTATTCCTTAATACTAGTCGTAGGGCCGTGTACAATATTCCCTAATTCTATAGGATCCTACTTCACTCCTATGTCGAGCCGTTAGAAGCTCCTAACATGGGATCATTAGAATTCTCCTACGCATTAAATACAACCAAATATCGTAGTACACCTCCGATCATGTTTCTTAAGACGTTCAAGCATGTTACCAATGGAAGTCTGCCAGTTTTCTTATGCCTAACATCGAATATAATCATCCGTAACAACTATAAACAAACAATCAACCCATAATCAACATCTAGGTTTCACTACATCTAAGCAAACACAAAAGAAATCTAGCCTAGCATGTTAAATTGAAGACAAGCGTAAGATATATTCAAACAACACATAGACATATTGATTGAATTGAAAGAGTACTTATCTCAATTGAACATAAGAGGTTTCAAAGGGTAAAAACCCTTGAAAAAGCTGTGAAAATTGGACTAGGGTTTTTCTCCAAAGTTGCACCCTAAAAGTTACACACTAATGAATGAAAATTGAAAAACTATATATAGATTTTACAGGATGACGGCGTCAAGAAGAAATCTGTGACGCCGTCAACTCGCCGCCCATAATGAAATCGGATTGCCTAGATCCACTTTTGACGCCGTCATGTGTAAAGTTGCTCTGGGCCGTCACTAACATTTAGACCATGACGGCCTTGGGTGACTCCGTCATCACCTTAGTACAAAACTTTCTGGATCGTCAGGTGTATCATCCACTTCCACCTCTTGTATTACTCTTGACGCCGTCATTAAGGATCAAGTGACGCCGTCAGGTACTGTTCCCAGCAAGGAAAATTAAGACTTTGCCGTTTTCTTCACTTTTATGCTCAAAAAACGTCCAAAATGCTTCCTTTTTCAGATTTCACTCCAAAAGTACCTAAAATGACAAAAGGAACGATTTAGGGCAATATTTGATCTAATAATCTCGAATCCGGGCTTAAATGACCCCTTAAAAACGGTCCATTTTTCGCCTCATCAATTGATCAAATAATCTCGAATTTGGGCTTAAATGACCCCTAAAAGCGGTACACTTTTCGCCTTATTAACCGGCACCACCACCCACCCCCACTCACCAACACCACCACCTCCACTACTACCATCGAGCACCACCACCACCCACCACCACCTACCACCACCACATACCACTGCCACCCACTGCCACCACCAATCACCACCACTCACTGCCACCCACTACCACTAACCACTCATCACCGCCACGTGGTGCTGGTGGTGGCGGTAGCAGTGGGTGGCGATGGCGGTGGTTGGTGGTAGTGTGATTAGTCGTGGGTGGTGGTGGTGGTGGGTTGTGATTTGTGGTGGTGGTAGGTAGTGGTGGTGAGCGGCGGAGGTGGTGGTGTGGTTAGCAAGGACGCTGGGTGGGTGGCAGTGGTGAGCAGCGGAGGTGAGTGGTGATGGTGGTGGCAGGTGGTGGTTGGTGGCAGTGGTGAGTGGTGGTGGCGGTGTTGGATGGTGGGTGGTGGTGGTGAGTGATGAAACTATGTATTTTAATTGCAAATACTCTTAAAATTTGTTATTTTACTTTGTAGGTACAAAGGATTGAAAACGAAGCAAAAACATGAAAATTCGGACGAGTATTGATCACGTTTACGTATTTGTCAATGTCCAAAAGAAGTTTAAATGAAGCCTCGAGATACTGTAAAAAAGAGCATAAAAAACGAGTCCAAAGGATCTAATCTCGCTCCAAGAACTAGCCCGGCTCCACATAAGCATTTGTAAATAAATCAAATCTAAAAAAAGTATATAAATAAGTAAATTTAAATAAATAAATAAATAAATTTAAATAAATAAATTAATAAATAAATAATAAGTTCCAGTTACAAAAATGGTCCTTGTGGTTTAGCATGAAGTTAAAGGGAGGAGAATGCCTTCACATTACAAGCACATGACTTGACTTAACGACCAAAACTAACGGCCGTTTGGTCAAAGGACCTATTCGTTAAAAATGGACAACCAGAAAGACGAATGGTGTAATTTTTACGAGTTAAGTACAAAACATGCATGCAACTATGAGTAAACCACAAGGACAATCTATGTAATTAACTCTAATATTACACTAACTCTACAGGTCTCGAAACTATTTGTCTGTTCTACAATTTTCATGTTTACAATACCAATCGGTGGGCAATGTTGTTTGAATTATCATATATATATTTTAGGCTTCACAATATGATATTGTGTGAGTTGTGACGTTGATTAATTATGTTTTTCTCAAATGACAAGAAAAATTATGGGCCCGTTTGGTTGGAGTCTTTTCAAAATAGCTTTGGGTTGATGGTAAAAAATAAGTGTTTGGTTAGCATGAGTGGTCCTCACAATTGGGGATGAATACCAATTATAAGGGTGCAGAGAATTTCCTACCCCTCCCTTTACTTTTACATTTCTTTTATTTTATGTGGGCCCTTTTTTATTCTCCTCCACTAATATATTTTTATCTATTTTCAAAAATTAATATTTATAAATTTTTAAATTTATATTCATTTGAAAATATATACAATATATTATTTAATTATATTTTCTCTCTCCTAACAAAAATCTAAATCTAAAACTTTACATTCAAATCCAAATCCTAATCTAAACTCATCTACAAACCAATCGGGCCCTATGTTTCATTTGTAGTTCCATACATTTATAAAATTTATTCAACTCAAACAATGGCTCTCTAATGAACCTTTAATTATTATAAAACTCGCGCGAACCCAAAACCATTTTTGGTTATCACCAAGCTCAATCATAGTATAGTTCTCATCATTGAATGTTATAGAAGACAAAGGAAAATGGATTAGATTTATAACATTACCTTTGTTTTAAATAATCTATAGTTGGTGCAATGAGATTAATTTTATTGACACTTTAGCTACATTTGGGTGAATGCACATATTGTTGATCATGTATTCATGTTAAGTTAGTGAATATTAAAATGTAGGGTTTTGTTAACTACAACCCATAGGGTGATGGTTAAGCATCATCATTTGTGTGAAAACTGCATTTAATAAATTCATTACCTTCATATTTAGGGTAAAAGCCATATATTAGCAACGAACTTTCAAAAAAATTCAAATATAGGTAACAAACTTTGTTTATTACTAATCTAGTCATTGAAACCAGCTAATTTGTGACGATATAGTAAATATGACCTGTTGAATATGGAAAATGACCGACACGTCATCAATTAACGACCGTTAGTGGCATATTTTTTCATCGTTAGTCCTTTTTACTAACGACCGTTAGTCCTTTAACGGAAATTCGAAATTAGAAAGTTTTTTTTTTTTTTTTTTTTTTTTTTTTTTTTTTTTTTTTTTTCGTTTTCGTTTTAATTAGAAAGTTTTTTTTTTTTTTTTTTTTTTTTTTTTTTCGTTTTCGTTTTCATCCATTTTTCTTCCGCTTTCGTCCGTTTTTATTACGTTTTAGTCCGTTTTTATTACGTTTTAGTCCGTTTTTCTTCCGTAATAAAAACGTAATAAAAACGGAAGAAAAACGGACTAAAACGTAATAAAAACGTACGAAAGCGGAAGAAAAATGGATGAAAACGAAAACGAAAAAAAAAAAAAAAAAAAAAAAAACTTTCTAATTAAAACGAAAATGAAAAAAAAAAAAAAAAAAAAAAAAACTTTCTACTTAAAACGAAAAAAAAAAAAAAAAAAAAAAAAAAAAACTTTCTAATTTCGAATTTCCGTTAAAGGACTAACGGTCGTTAGTAAAAAGGACTAACGATGAAAAAATATGCCACTAACGGTCGTTAATTGATGACGTGTCGGTCATTTTCCATATTCAGCAGGTCATGTTTACTATATTGTCACAAATTAGCCGGTTTCAATGACTAGATTAGTAATAAACAAAGTTTGTTACCTATATTTGAAATTTTGTGAAAGTTCGTTGCTAATATATGGCTTTTACCCTCATATTTATACATATTTAATGATTATAATTATGGAAACCGTTGTTATATATAGAATGCTTGAAGTTAATTAAATGTTGAATTTTCATATATGGTAAGCTTAATCACAATCAATAAGGTTGTCGTTAGTAAAATTCTAAAATATAATATTATTATCTGTTTGTTACTTATCCGTAAATGTTATCTAAGATTCACATGAAAACACAATCCCAGTATCCACTTGCACGAACACACAATCCCAGTCTAATATAATTTATATAATTAGAGACCCATTATGTAATTAAGAAGCTCTCGGGTATCTCGCTTACATGGATCTGTTTTTACGTTTCTTGATTAAGCACAGCAGCCAAGACACACGTTTTTAGTTACAAACTATATTTTATATCACTTTGATTAATCATTCCGATTTAAATACGTTATCTCAAATCTTTTAGAATCTTCATTAAAATGAAACGTCCATCCACGATCTCGTATTTCTTAGTTTATTGAGATGATCAATTCATTAATTAGCACGAGATGCATGCTAAATTAAAATAGTCTCAGTTGTATATATTCATCCTCGTTGCATTATGATATATATTCCTACAAACCTACTAAACTCCCACTTTCCATTATTTCCCATTGTGTTGTCATTTTTTTAATAAGATAAACCATAACTATTTATGTTTTTTTACCGGCCACTAGCTTCACCCCCATCAGCCATTAGACACCGTCACCACTTGCAAATCATACCCACTCTGTCAGCCACTTGCACTTCGTCGATTTTGGTTCTTTTAGTTATTATATATACTAAAAGGGGAACGTGTTACTGTTGCAGCACTGTAGCAGCTATAGTGGACGAAACAGTAATATATATATATATATATATATATATATATATATATATATATATTTTAGCGAAAAAGAATGGTATTTTGATTATTACAAATTTTCATGAGGATACATTTTTGACAAGATTTGGAAAATTCATTAACAAAGTTCATTTAGAGTGCCACAGTGGAAGTAAAAATAGTCTTTTGCAATTTGGTCCCTAAGCCCTAAGGTGTGAATAAATAAATAAATAAATAGCACGGCATTTCCGCAGCAACGCGCGGGTTCCTCCGCTCGTTTGGTTCTATAGATTTTTGTAACTGATATGTAAATATTTTGTTTGAATGATTTTAGATGTATGAGTTTGTAATCATTATATGTCGGAAAAGCGAGGCAAAATACAAGAACAGAAAATAGATAAAGGAAATGAAAAGTACGTCCATTGAAATGACCAAATTATCTTCGCTGACTAGTCGAACAGATTGCTAAAAGATTTCATAATATATATTAAAATTGAGTTTCTTGTTCACAATGAGTTCATAAGACATCCTTAACTTTGACCCTTGAACAAATGACTAAAAATTACAGTTAGGTCTATGTTATCTCAAGCAAAATGTGTTCTGAACCTTATCGGATATAATATGTGGACTAGTTCCTACACAAGTATAATTGGTGCTATTAGACCGAAGGGACAAATTGATAAAGTGCTCAAATATATCATCGCAGGCTGGATAGGCTCGAGCACAAAGTATATCTGGGCTTATTAGTTGGGCTAGAAAACTTGGATTATGCACATGTGATTTTCTTGGGATCTTTCATACTTTGATGCGCCCTAAAATAAAATAATTTGGGTAGCATTTAACATTTGAACTTCACTTTGTTTCTAATGTTTATAACTTTCTAAATATGTTTAGGCCAACTGGCCAAGTATCCAGAGATAGGTGTAACTTACAAGAAAACACATTTATAAGAATTGAGCAAAATATCTTCATTTTGCGAAGGTCTAAGAAGCTCGAAAAAGCCTAATTAAGAAACAAGATCTTAAAGTGCATCTATGAGTCCCAATTCAAGTGCGACAAACATTCTGATATCAGATAACAACCACAACCAGTATTAGTCTATAGTAAGTGTTGAAAAGCACCTTCGTCGATTTTTAAAAGGAAATCCATCAAAGAGATCTTACAGATGAAATATAATAAACACAGATGATCAAAACCTGTATATATTTTTTTAGCTTCGCTCACTTAATATACACAAGTCTTGTTCTTATTAAAGGTATGTCAAATGGTACATATGCCAATAGTTTATTTCAAAGATATGTACGTAGATGCTACAATTGAAATGGATTTTGAAATTTTGGCCTATATGTGTATATTAGACGATAGAAATAGATTGGTTGGCCCAAGCCCTGTCTGTGTGCTTAGGTCAAATAATATATTTCTATCGTATACTTTAGCTTATGCTACTTTTTTTTTAACGACGAGTTAGTAGTTAGTGTTCCGAGCCCATAGTGACATCCAACTGGGTAGTATGCAAGCCTCGAACCTTTCTCCTTAGGGATAAACCCCACTCCTGCTTCTATTTATTTCGGGCCTCTGAAGGTACTTGGTGAGAGTCGAACTTGAGACCTCTCCAAGGAAACCTCCCCAAGGTTACCCTTGGTGTAGCTTATGCTACTTTGGGTATGTAGGATATTTCTATACAAGATGCAATGGATGTGTTTTTGCTATTTATGTATGTGTTTCTCCTCAACTCATGGCCTTTGAGATATAGGACTGGCATCTACACTTTATGTATGCTTTAATTTGTATCTTAATCCGTTGTCATTAGCATTATAATTAGAAAGAGTTTAGAAGATATTACACCTGATTAGTGTTAATGTTGCTCTATAAGAAGAATCTGAATGATCTAGCCATGTGCCATAATGAAACGTTCAATCATCATTATTGTATCATATGGCAGTCACAATATTTTGCACCTCATGTATAGGCTTTCTGTTCTACTACCAAAATTTATAATGTGTACGTTCGTAAAGTAGTACTTAAAAGATTATTTAATCTTAGAGCAAGATATCACCTAAAGTGATATATGTTGATGTACTTGAGAAGATAAAACGAGAATCTGATATATTTTGTCATGCCATCATCTTTTTTTCTTGCCTAAGAGTTACGGTAATATTTTTCAAGTTTCTATCTACAGCGCACCTTGATATACAATATCGCAAGTGACCTAATATTTGATCTAATTGAAAACAAGCAACATATCACTTGCGCTTTTGTTGTACCTAAGCCTAAACTTTCCATCTTCCCATAGGTTGCGTGTGAGCGGTTGCACTAGGTATGGCGGATAATATGGAAAATTGATAATACCGATAAAGCAAAAATTGAAACATGAACTCATCACTATGAGGTCTATTCAAAGGGCATCTATGGAGAAGGCTGCATGACAAAGCTTGATACTAATATATGCATCTCTTTGTAACTAAAAAAGTTAATAAGGTTAAGATTATTCACTGGTAAATGTAAATTTTTATACTCCGTATTTGTGTATGATAAAATATGTATGTACTTCTTGAACATTTAGAAAATATAGAACTATAAATCTCATAGTTATATATGTTTAAGTTCGACCATTCAACCTTCAAATTACACAATCATTGCCTTTAATTCGTTGAGCATAAGACATGGAAAAATAAATGGTTGGGTTGAGATGTAGGATTCAATCACATTCGTTGTACTTAATTGGTTTTTTTTTTTTTTTTTGGAGTAATAAATTTACCAGAGTAACCCTTTACCCATAAAAAGAAAAATAAATGGATAAACTGATAATATAGGAAAAAATATTCTCAAAAGCAATGGTTGTTACATTAGCTCATCAAGTATGGAGGAATTCCACAAAAATACCAAGTTGAAAACTAGAAAGAAACTTAAATAAATACTAACAAATTATTTAATTTGTTATCCTTTCAACTCATCCTTTTGGGTAAAGGTAAAATTTTTAGCATACTGAACCAATCTTTTTAACATGCATGTTTCGCAAAAGAACATCCAGTTAATTCTCTGTAAAGTTTCTTCATGTGCCTAGTTGTAAAACACCCACGACGGTCTTGTAGGTGATATTTGAGTATTAGCTTCAAACTCGGTACCTTTAGCTCAAGAGGTTGTGATTTTTTCAAAACGATTGATCCAGTCTATTATCGGACAATATTGAATTAAATGCTGATTTCATTCATACCAAGTGAACTCCTAGTACAAGCTGGCTTCATTACTTTTCATAAGTAAAGGTAATGGTGCTACCTTCTGACTCAATGGTGGTCCTCCAAAATAAATCATTGACAGTCTGCTTTTCAAGCTATTTGCCACAATGTTTCACAATCTTGAATCTTCCATGCGTCATTACCTGTTACACAAATTTTATCAATTTTTCACAATACGCGTAGAATAAAAATGATATATAAATCAATAAATAAATCAAAACTATCGTCATAAATGATTTTCTAAACAAAAATCATAACTATCGTCATAAACTATTTTCTGAAAAGAAAATCATAACTATCGTCATAAAACGCCTTTCCAAATAAAGGTCATAAAATGCCTTTCCATTTGAACATCTGATGAAAAAAATTACCAAAAACAAATGGATACAAGTTTAACTCGTTATATTTTTACTTTATCTATTGTTTTGATTGTACACAATTTATAGCAAGAAGTAGGACCGGCATGCATGTTTGGATCATTGTCTATTGCCAATATATACTAACTGGAAATCCTGAACCGTCCACACGTCTACCGCAAGGAAAATATGTGGATTGCAATGCGGAGCGATCGAGCTTATGCTACTTACTCGGCTTAGTGTCATCTCATACCGGAAAACATGTCTATATTCGCAAAGTCCTCTCCCCTCCTACCGAAACTAACTGTGCATATTTGTTATATTCGTCTATATGACATATATGCTTCTGGGATTTGACATATAACGAATTTAAGTTTTGCAAGAAAATAAAAGTGGGTTTTCTAAATTCATCCTCCAAGAGAGAAATTACAATATGGGTAACACGTATAACAAATTTGAAATATGCAAGAGATTGGGATACTTTATACAGAAAAAAAAAAAAAAAAAAAAAAAAAAAAAGTGGCTGTCGTACGTGGTAACTGGAATATGATTGATTATGACATGCAAATCATATGCCGGGCAAAATTGATAGTAAATCGACATAAAGATTTTGGTCCCTAAAGATGTAGGTTTTCTACTTTTTGACATTTAAAAAATTAGGAGTCAATTTTTTTGGTTGGATTCAGATTGAGGGGTGAGATAGTGGGTAGACATGAAATAATTCATATCGATGCATTTTTTATTTATTTTAATTTGTGTCAGGTTAATCTCTTGTCAAAAATTGTCACTCCTTCAAAAAACACAGGAGAAATCATGCTTCACGGGTTGTATATTAAAAAACATTTCTAGTTGTAAAGAATCACAGACACTGAAAAAAAAAAAAAAAAAAAAAAAAAAAACAAAACAAAAACGAGTTATGATCAGGAGCAACGCACAACCAATTTCCGACTTTGAATAAAATTTCTGGAGCAGAAGTGTTGTTGCATCGCAAGACATATAGATGATATGCAGGTCTCTATGTTCTCCAAATCCGGTTCTTGAACATTTGGACATGGTGGGCAATAATTCACCCTGAAAACAGTCACTATGTTCAGCCATTAACATGCAACTGAACAAATTTGTGGAAACTAAATTTATCTGCTAATAATTGAAAAATAATACGGAGTAAAAGTCATTTTCTTCACTGCTGTCACATAATCATCCACTACACATCTAAAATTAAAATTGTGAAAAAAATGATATGGAAAACAGACCACACATATATGAAAAATAACGTCCTTCATGATCTGTAATCATTTGTTGAACCTAAGCCCGAAATTCCATTCTTCCCATATATGGCATGTGGGCAGTTGCACTAGACATGGCAGATAATATAGAAAACTTGTAACGCGACATAGCAAACGTTGTAACATGAACTCAACACTTGAATGGATGAAATCCCCAAATTATATTACAAATTGTAATTATATGGGAAATGCATCTATGAGAGAGGAATGCATGCTGTATTATTTTTTAGTTTTTGATTAACGGGATTCAATATTTTGATGCTTGTCTATCAAGTTAAAATAAGTATTTGCTAATTAGGACTTACCATACTTAAAAGAATTTACATTTAGTATCAATATTTACATACCAAATGATTGCTAATATTGAAATTGATGCTTAACCTATGCTATAACAATATAGGGTTCATTATTGTCCAAATTAAGGTGTTTATAATCATGATAAGGTTATCTTTAATCCTTATGACTATAGTTCAAAAATCATCTATTTGATTTTTGGATAAGCTTGACTGTAATTATCATGCTTAACAGAATGATTACCTTGTTCTCTTCTCAGTCCATGTTTATATCTAAATACATATGTAATTTTTTGTTTGGTAACCAATGGTTTTCATCCTTTTGGCTCACAGATCCATCCATGAAGTCTTCGTGCACCACTACAAAGGCTCAAACCGAATAAAAAGCTTTTCCTTTTGAGGAAGCTGATGTGACTACTTCAAGATTGCTTGCACCAATTAGTATTCGAACTAGAGACATCTCATATTTTGTGATGATAGTCACAAGTTTTCTACCACTTTACCACCTCCAAGTGGTTTCATATGTATTTGTTAACTAAAAGAAATATAAAGTGATAATATATAAATTTCTATTGACAGACGAAATGGTTGTTACATTAGCTCATCAGTTATGGATGGAATTCCACAAAAGGGCAAGTTGACAATGGAGCGATTCCACGGAAGGCAAGTGGAAAACTAAAATGGACAAGACTAAAAATATATTTTTTATCCTATCAATTCTGCTCAAATATTATTACTACAGGACCAGATATTAAATATGATTTGATAATAACCTGTAATTTTCTGAAATCTTGGTAAATACTGAACACGTACCCACGACGATCGACGATCTTGTAGGTTATAATTCGAATGATAGCTTCAAACTCGGTACCTTTTAACTCAAGGCCTTGTGATCTTTTTCATAAAAACTGAGTCTATTATCAGACAATCTTGAATTAAAGGCAGATTTTTTATATTCAAACCAAGTGAATTCTTTGTATAAGCTGACTTCATCGCCTTCCATAAGTGAAGGTAATGGCGCAATTTTCTGACTAAGTGGTGGTCCTCCAAAATAAATCATTGACAACCTGCTTTTCAAGCTATTTGCCACCACTCTATGCTTCACACTCTTGAATCTTCCATTTGTCATTACCTGTTAAATAATTTTCATCCAGCTTTATAAGACGTGTATATGAAAATGACGTATAGACAAAGAGGAAAGCGATTATAGTGTTGGCACATACTAATTAGGTGACAAACATGTGGAAACTATCGTTCTATTACCTTTTTCATTCGCACCTATATATTGAACATGAAGAAACATACAAAAATTAATCCTTTACATTCTGTACCAATTCTATAGTGATAAGTCAGATTGTTAGAACAACATGCGTGTAGAGCACCCTCTATATAACATGTATATGTTTTCTGAGATTTTGGTTCATGAGCGTCTAAAGATATGCTAAACAAGTACTAATAATAATCAAAAGTCAAAATATGTACTATAACATATAAAAGTTTCGGATTTTGAAAGAAATATATTCTGGATTCAACATCTAAGATGTTTTTAAATAGAGGATAAGTTGTACAATATGCAAGAAATTAGGAAACTTTACAAGGAACAAAAAAGGGGCTTGTTGTACTTGGAAGTTGGAATATGATTGATTATGACATGCAATGATGCAAATCATATGCCATGCAAGAGGGATTGACAATCAACAAAATGATTTTGGTCCCAAAGATCTATTATTAGTGTTCTACTTTATGTCACCCATAAAACTAGGACCCATAAATCTAGTCGGGTTTAGGTTGACAGGTTAGGTCGTGGGACGACGTGAGTTATTTCATATCAACCCGCTTTTTGTTCGAGTTTAGTTATGTGTCAAGTTGATGTTTTAGTGAAATTGTAACTCCTTAAAAAATAACATGGTATATGATCATGCCTAACGACTTGTACAATATAAGAAACAAGTATACCTGTAAACAATCACCAACATTGACGAAAAACGAGTTAGGATCAGGAGGAACACACATCCAACTTCCATCTTTCAGTAAAATCTCAAGACCAGAAGTGTTATTAGATCGCAAAAAAGAGATGATTTGCGGGTCTGTGTGTTCACCAAATCCAATTAATTTCTTTCCTTTCATTTCAAGTTCTTGAACATCTGGGCATGGTGGATAGTAGTTCACCCTAAAAACTGAGTCACTTTGTTCATCCATTAACATCTTGCTAAAAACATTTTGTGGCAACTTTAATTCGTCTGCTAAAAATTCAAGAATGACACATGCCATCTTCTTCACTGCCGACACATAATCATCCACAACACATCTACAATAACAAGTTATGAATAAATAAATTAGAAAACAAAGCACACAAATATTTGAAATAAGTCGTTACAATCTGTCTAATCAAAACGATCTATTTAACATACAAATAATGAGATAAGTAGTTTTAAACTTTTTATTCAGTATATCAAAAGCATCAAGCAGATAAGCAAAGCAATTATAATATACTATCCCAGACAACCTTTATAAATTTTGAAATTTTATAGTTCTTACTTGAAATTTTTTGGGTTGTCTTCAAAAATAGGGAATATTGGATTCTTATGATCATGTTCAAGTTTCGTGTCTAGAAGAAGGTATTCAACCCATCCGAAATCGCCATTTTTACCAAGACTTTTGTTTCCATATCCAAACGGGTTGGGTGGCCCTGCCTTTTGTTTTACCGAAAGAGTGGAGCTAAAGAATCTGATAGCTTTTGATTCGAGTTTATTAATGCATTTGATTGAAACGCCATGATTGATGACTTTGAAGAATCCAAAATCTTGACATGCTTTAACGAGGAGGTGTTTTGAGTCGGGTTTAGACAGGTCGATTATGGGAATTGTGGTGAAATCTTTCGAGTGGTTGTTGTTGTTTTTTTTGCATGGTTTAGTGAAAAATAGTTCGACAGGAGGTTTCGGTATAGCTACCATTATATTGTTGAAAGCTTGAAAAGAAGAAAAAACTGTTCTTCTGAAAGACAAGGTATCTTATGTATAAAAATAAGTTGATACAAACACATATAAGCCGGATGTTGCTTAGCTATTTATACGAGATAGAGTAGAGAGAGAGTAAAAAGAGAGTGAAAAAGGACGTGAGTAAAGTCAAATAAACAAGTAAAAAAGAATTTTAAACAAAAACCGTATATGATTTGCACACAGTGACGCGTTTGTTTGTTGAGAATATCTAGTGTTAATGGAGAAGGTGAACAAAATATCTAGGTGTTTGATAAATTGGAGAGAGAATAAACGGAAATATTGCCCTTGTTTGCAACTCACGGCTCACGCTAGCAAATAAAAGGCAGACTAGAAAAACCATTCAAATAAGGACCATGTATATATACAACAAGTTTCGAAAATAAGGATTATAAACGCTTGTCACAATAAATTAATAGAGATTACCATCGTGAATTAGTGTATACTACACGGACTATGTTTTCAATTTACTCTACTTAATAAAAAATATATAGAGGCTGCTGCGAAGGTTTAGGCACCACCGAATGTAGTTAATTACTTTTAGTTATTATAGTCCGAGAAATTTCTTTAAATGCGCGCCTCTGGAGTGCAAGTAGAGCACCACAAACTCAAAGATCTCTTCTTTTGGCTTTTCTAATCTTTACTCTACTACAGCTAAAAAGTTCGACACCTTCTCTTGGTCGTCTTTATTTTCTAAAACATCGTCTCATCTTTTGAATGTATCTTGCAACGCTGGTTCAGATGACACTAACAAAACCTAGGCAAGTTCAAAGCTCAATCTATCAAAAACTCCATACGAAAAGAAAATGTGGACTGGAGAATCTTGCACTTGGGGCTCGGAGGCCTTTATGGAGCTGCTAACTTGACCACCATTCAATCGGCTAAGGCACTACCTATTCAAGCTCCAGATAATATTGCGCTTTGTGTTCGTGCAAGTGACGGCATAAGAAATCTGAATGACGTTGTGAGGGGAGTCTCTTGTTGCCCTCCATTAACATCACCACAATCGTACCCAGTAGATTATGTCATGCCAAAGAACCAACCGATGCATACTCGACCAACAGCACATCAAGCATCTTCTGATCCTGTTTATGTCAAGAAGTATCTGGATGCAATGGCGGCAATGAGGGCGCTCCCGAACGATGACCCACGCAGCTGGAAGAACCAAGGTAAGGTCCTTTGCGCTTACTGTAATGGCACTCTCTTTTGGATAAAAGGTCAACGACCCGGTAAATATATTACTCCAAAAAGCATTTAAGTACAACGAATATGGGTGAATCTCATATCTCAGCCCGTTACATAGGCGAAAAGCTTACATAACAAGATACTTCCTATTTTCTAAACAAGATAACAAAACCACTAACCACATGATAACAAAAGACTCTGACGAAAATATAAACTACTTCCTACTACCTTGGAGATTAAAGCCATAAATGGCATTAAGAGCATCCAAATTCCCTGGAAGACCATAAATTTTCTTCGAATAATCATCATAGTCATCAAACTCATCTTCACGCTCATGACCACCACCAAAAAGATTTGCTGATTCGTCAAACGTGTTAAGAACCTCATCATCATCACTATCAGAAACCACAACCTCACCCACCTTAGAAAATGGGTTAGCCCTCTTAGTGAAAGAGGTAGTTGGAACAGGATAACCATCATCATCCACAAGAGAAGCTTTCCCATCAATAAGTAGCTTTTCAAGCTTATCAATTTTCTCAACTATAGGAGTAGAACCAACTTCCTTTGTTCCCATTGAATCACTCACAAGCGGATCTTGTGATGTAGTACCAGTCTTAATCGACTCATTCTTATTAACTTCCATTGTACGACCAGCATCCACATCCACATCCTTGTTGGTGCCATTAGTAGGAATACCAAAACCATCCGTATCATCCATATTAAGCGCATCAAACTGATTTGATGTAGTGATCTTCGTTCCACTTATACTAGCCACATCAGAAGCATTCTTCTTAGTGACAACAACTTTCTTAGGTTCAGGAGGAGTCTTTTTGGGTTGGTAATGAAACTGCTTACCCACAACAGGTTTAGTAAATCATCCTTGACCCGGATTTGTTGAACCAACTTGCTTTCCCTTCTTCTTAGTGTTGACAGTCTTGAAACCATCATTAACATTCTTAGTAGGTTGGGCAGGAGGCACAACAACTTTAGGACAATCCACCAAGTTATGACCAAAAACCTTACACTTATCATATCGAGGTGGTTTCCACTCATATTCAATACGAATCATCTCAATCGTCGAACCTGTACCATCAAGTAAAGGTATCTCAACAGTGAGGCTGTCCCGAAGCACCTCATCCGATTTCACTTCAATCATACACCTAGCAAAACTACTACGACCCCAGGATTCCCTGCACATCTGACTAGTAAAAGCATCTAACCTTTTGGGCATACCAATCAATGTAACAAGAAGACTAAGCCCGTCATCCGAGAACATAGCAAGAGGGACATCATGGTATTTAACCCATACCGGGATGTTAGTCAAATCCTCTTTAAGCAAATTGGTGTTTGTAACCTCCCGTAATTTTCCCATGCGATTAGTAAATATAAATAATTGAATAAAAGGATATTACGTGAATTAAATACCATTTTTACGAGGAACAATTTTTTTTATGCATTACATATTATGTGAATCACTACGACATTTATGATTGACCATTTGCCTAAGAACAATGCTTACACACAACCTCGATAATCTATAAATATCGCGAATATATATTTAAAACATTTATAATTAAAATTATACGTTTCATTTAATTACCGCACAATATTTACATATTACCGGAGCCTACGAAAATACCCGAGATTGCTCACTAATATTTTGGACCTCAACACGATACTTTAAACAAGCTCACCAAGCACACCTCTAACTATTATATTTACAAGTCACAAGTACATGTTTGCTTTAGCTCAGTTGATTATAACTTTTACACACGACGTATCCCTTTTATTTCACAACTCTAGTTCCATGCTTCTAAGGACCATGAAAAACAATTGTTATCAACTTAATTACTATACTAGAATATTGATCAAGTTAAGGCACCTTACACGTTTCATCTCAAATTAACACAAATAGTAATAACACTTCGTATAAATTCTAATAAACCACCAACTTTCTGTAACGAATTTAAATCCTAATTTTAAGGCTCTTCTGGTCCGAACCAGGAAAAGTGTAAAACATGAAAGTTGTCCGAAATAATGTTTTACGTCTAGAAATGCGAGATTTTAAACCAAAAATGCAATTCGTGGTTGTTATCTATAAAATACGACCTGGACTCAACTTAAGTACTACTACTTGTACATTCCTACACATCACCCTCCCTCACTCATTTCTACCTCAAATACAACCTACAAACCCATGTGTAAACTCTTACATACAACCTCCCACCTCTAACTCTCCCCAATCCAAGGACATGCATATACTTACACACTAAAGACTTACACATGTTTCCTACACATTATCATCATTCACATTCATGCATCCAATATCGTATATAAACAAGCCATGCATCAACAATTCACTCACACATAAACACATGCAAACCATTCGATCCAACACTCCATCTCACAAGAACCTACCTTGTATACACCTCCAAAAGCTCACTATATAAGTCTTCACATGCAAGCTCAGTAGTTACATACACTTATACGTACCACTCTACACAAAATAATAACAAAAGAAGAAGTATCGAAGGACGAACGGATTGCCCAAGAGTACCACAACTCAAAGAAGCCTAAGACTCCAAGCTTGACGTTTCTTGAACCCTTGGTGGAACGTGAAGTGAACCACAAGGCTCTCGTACCCTCACACGATACCCGAAGCACGCAACGTGGGCCCACAACACTCAATGGGCCACTTAAACCCAAACACTAAACCAAACGGACCCTTAATTATTTTTCTTTGTTTTCTGCTGGGCCGAAACACAATTAGAAGCCCACCAGGCCAAGCCCAGCGTTGGTGATTTTTTTTAAAATTCTTTGTTTTCTTTTCTTTTGATTTCCAGTCGCGACCAAGGCCACAAACGCACCCGTTTTCTCTCAATCTCGACATGTAACATCCCTATATTTTTATACAACTCGATTCACCATATAGCCA
Organism: Artemisia argyi; assembly: GCA_030686995.1. Classification (NCBI taxonomy): domain Eukaryota; kingdom Viridiplantae; phylum Streptophyta; class Magnoliopsida; order Asterales; family Asteraceae; genus Artemisia; species Artemisia argyi. Next base: position 215,080,003 of record CM060701.1, read on the forward strand.
AGAACCAGGAGTAACAAATTTCGATACCTCACTCACCCATTTACTGCCTCAGATACGACCCAAGTAAACCCCAAAACTCATTATTTCCAAACTTTTAAAAACGTGTCACAAGCCTTCTTAGCACCTCCCATGCTCCCCAATCACCACAAAACGAATACTAAACATCACATAAGCTGCCAGAAGTGTCAGAGAATGTCAGAAACTAAACATGACACTTTCTCTTGTTGTTTTAACTCGATTGGACAAAGGAAGAGGTGGACATGCAATCTATTCGATCCTACATTTGAACACAACTTCCACACACTCACAAAACTCACCAGAAAACCCTCTCTTACAAGCTCAGTTGGGAACATAAATGAAAACATACCAAAAACTCATATACGTGAAGATTATAGTATCGAATTGGGACAAACGAAGTGCCTAGTTCTCGAAGGGTTCGAATCAAGATTAGTTTCCAAGCTTTGCTCATCCTAGATCCTTGGTGGGTTGAGAATCGAACCACATAGCCCTCTTGCCCCAGCTCGACCTCTACGTCCAATTTTACCCCACCCTTTTGAGGTGAGGTGAGAATACTTAAACCATTTTATTATTTTTCATTTCGTTATATTTGATTTTTGCACGTTTACTTTATCTTTTTATTTCATAATATATAAACGTGACACATATAGTTTATTCGACATACAAGAAGTTTAATATACTAACAATCGAAAGCCACAAAGATTTGAAGCTAAAAATAACGAGATCACACTTAACTTGACACGTTAAGAGTAACCTTGACCCATTTCGAATTTTAAACACTTAGAAATATATCTAAGTCTGGAAACTGTTTTGATATAGATTTTGGTCATAAGCTTTGGTCTCGCCATTTATAAATTCGACACTTGACATGCTGTTTTTAAAGCTTAACCCCGTTAACCACTTGGTAAAAAATTAGGAAACATATTTTATTTGACCTTATGAGCTCGTATAAGCAATTTACTCGACCCATTTTGAATCAACCAAAACTGATTTCTAAAACATTAATAAGTTAACTTTTGGGCCTGTTAAGCCCGTTATACTGTTTTTAAGCTTATTTAATAAGCTGGTCCTAAAAGCTCAACTGTAACATTTTTGTACTCCTAAAATAAGCCTAAGACCAGGCCCAAAACTTTCGTAAGCCCAACGGATCGAAAAATGTTAACGGGCCTTAGATTTAAGCTCGTTAAGCCCATTTTATGAAAATAAGAGATTTTAAGCAAATAAGCTATTGAAATAAGCTAATCTGAATGTTCTGAGCTTATTTAGAAAATAAAAATGTTAAACTTTTAATTTGATGAAATTTGGACTAAATTTGCAAAATTTTATAAATAAGGGACTAAAAGCGTAAATCTGGGAAACTTAGGGTAGGAACTGTCAAATCTGAATTTTTGGGTTATAAACTGTAATTATTAAAACTTAGAAGTAATAAATGTAAATATCAATACTTTTGGACATAAAATGTAAATATATATAACTTTGGACTAACGGTGTAAAATTAATGTCGTTAGGGTTAAAAAGGTAACAATTGTAAAACTTGAAGGGATTTTCTGTAATATTATTTTATAAAAATAATATTAATATTTTATATATAAATACACATGTTTAGTATAAAACTCTTATAAATTTAACTTATATATATACGATATAAACATTCGTGTAACTATAATTAATTTTAACGATATATAAATAACGATACAATATTCTTTTAAAATAACATCATAACACATCGTCTACACACTTCGACTTATTCTTGATGATTTTCCATCGCACATCGATCATCGATCATTACACTCACAAGTTATATGTATATATAACTTTGTTCTTGAACTTCAAGCATTTAAACGAACACGAGTTTTAATCACAACTGAATGACTAATATTCGCGATAAAACTAGATTTAGACTATCAACTAAAACATACAATATCTTTTAGGTTGTGTGTGAAGCCGTTGCCTTGCATCGTTGAGATTATGTTACTACCACTACTACTGTACTACTAAGGTGAGTCATAGCCCCTACTCTTACTTGTTTTACAATGGTTTATAAATGTTTTTGGGGGAGATACATGCTTAACTACTGTTTTTACTTTCACAAGTATTCATTAATTAAATACAGTAATATATTACATATAAACTTTACTAGTTTACACATTTTTATATCTCATAAGGAGATACCTGCTATAGACATGATTACAAGTGATTTTTCAACGATATGCTATATTTGATCTCTATAGCCTAAGTTTCCTATTACCAAAAGTCCCTCGATCATGCGCCTTAATCACTTGCAGGGTGAACGTAAATAATTGTGGATAGATCTATTAGGGATTGACAATCCCCATTTGGTCGCTAGAGGAAAGCCACCAAATGCACTTTATTTGATTTCATAGGTTACTGGTAAATACCTATCCTGAGGGCCACTATTTCATATCATTATTATGGTTATTTTGATGTCTGTTAATCGTTGCGTGTCATGAGCTTAGGGCAATAGAACGATAATAATGTAGCACTACAATGACTGATGTTAGGGGCGTACAATGCTGTAGCCCACTATTTTATCAAACCCCGAGATTGTGTTCACTATATAGGCGGAAAACTATTAATAATTGGCAAACGAACAAACTATTTTGGTGTTGACCCGGTTAGGTCAAACAAACTACTATTTTGGTGTTGACCCGGTGAAGGGCGAACCAACGGACTATTTTTGAATTAATAAGGAAATCACTCATTTTCTGATTTTGATAAATCAACGATTTAAACTATGAATATTATGGATTTACTCACACTTTAATTTGATAATCAACGGTTATTATAACTTCTATGGAATCATAAACTCTTTGATTTTGGAAATTGATATTCGAAACTATAAACTCTATGAACTCGCCAACCTTTGTGTTGACACTTTTAGCATGTGTTTATCTCAGGTAACTAAACAAGAAGGAACTTGAAGGCACGGAGTGGGCTTGTAACCCGACAAGGGCTTAAATAAACGTTTTGACACATTTCAAATAAACTTGTTGTTTAAACTATGAAATATCTTGATGTCTCGAATATTTGGTATTTTGAATGAATTAAACTTTAAAGCGTCACTTTTGTGTCGTTTTCTATGATTGTGACAAAGATCCTCGAAGTAACACCCAAAAAGTCTTCCGCTGACATTTTTAAGTCTTCCGCTGACGTGATGATTTTGGGGGTGTTACAGATTGGCATCAGAGCTACAGTTATAGAGAACCAAGTGTTTTGAACATTGGACTATAACTACACTTTTAAAACGGCCCACTTTTACAAAATACCACCTTATGCCCTCCGTGCCTACGCGTTTCCAACATCTGGTAGAGACATTACTTTTACATGATTTCTTATATATGTTAACATGTTATGATTATGCTAATGACTTATATTTACTAATCGGGATTATTACAAGTACCATGTCTTCATATTCCCACCCTATTGTCTTGTCATCGAATTTATAGGCTTCCCCTTCAACATCACCTGATCCAATTCACCAAAATAGGAAAAATTCGACAACTTCAGCCGTAGGAAGCAAATTCTTCTTATATCACTACCAGCTCTTGTCATACCACCACTGGAATCAGTTGTGCCACTACCACTTACACCACATGTGCTATCACCATCACCACCTACTATCTTCTACCAATAGATCCGTGAACTTCTTACTAGAGCAGTACTATAGGCAATTTTGAATGCACATCTTTTATTCGACGAATTTGATCGGCATTTCGTGCCATATAAGCATATCTTCACTAAAAAGTCATTAGGACTGTTCTTACCCATACCATGAACCAGAGCGAGTCCAATCCATCCTCCTTCCCTGAATAGGCTGTGTCCCCTACATTCGCTTCGCCCTCCACTACTGCGCAAAGATTTTGATTCCCTGTTTAGTAAGTCCTGAAAACACTACCTTATGTTTAGACATATTGATTCTAGTAAGAAGCCAAATATTTTGCGTATGCCTGCTTTAAGAGTAAGGAAAAAGCTTGAAAATCATACTTGCTTTAACAACGGAAAGAGGTTCCTTCAACAGTTCGACTTTACATCTACATAGGAGTTATTTGCGTAGAAAAACCCCAAATAGTCCTCTTAGTATCGAAACCTTCTTTTGACAACTTGTCAAGGAACGTGAATAAACTGAAAGACTTTAGACCTCCCACCAAAACAAAAGTTGAAGTTCAACAACCTTCTCTACGTCTATCACTTTTATCCGAAACCCCCATTGTTAAATATCTGTTGCAGACAAAATTTTTGTCTAATTGGGTAAGTTACCCCACAGATTTTCACGGAAGAATAGAACGTGAGCAATAATTATTTTCCAAACACAATAGAATAACAATCTTCATTCATAATGAAATTATTTCTCAAGTCAAGACAACGCCACTACTTAGAGCTACTCAACAATTATGACTGTGAGATACGTTATCACCCAAGAAAAGCTAATGTAGTAGCAGATACGTTAAACTTGAAAGAACAATTAAAACCACTCAGGATTAGATCATTAGGAATAACTATTTATTCACCCCTTCATCACACTATACCCTTGTTGGCAGATAGACTTGTCCGACATGAGAATCGAATCGATACTATTACTGACACCCTCAACGACTTTCTTCGTGAACATGTCAAGACTCTTACAGATAAGATTGAGAACTTCGTAATTGACCAGTTAACTACGAAGGCTGTATTTGAACAGATGGATACTCAGTTTTGGGAATCGATGGAGTTTATAGGAGCATTGTGTGGAGCCAACACTTCGACGAAAATAATGATGGGAGCCCTGGACCGTGAAATTGAGAGGATTGACATGGAGAATGCGTATCTTAGGCAAGCCTTACAAGAATCCCTAACTAGGGAAAGAGCAAGAGATCAAGCCATCGAAACTATAACCACTGCCATTCAAGAACTCCAAAACCGTATGTACAAAACCTTAGGAAAACCATGAATCTGAGACTTGTCAGCTTAACAAACCAATGTTCTATTAATAAGGAATCTTGTCATATGATGTTTTGTAAACATTCAAACAAGTATTAATAAATGTTGCAATGACATCGATTTATGTTTGTCCTTCCGACAATGTGTGACACATCTTAACTTAAATTTCTCATTGACTAAGTTGTTATGACTATAACCTATTCTTGGTTGTATTAGAGGTATTCTAACATAACATGGTCAGTCTGAAATTCTAAACATACGTCTTTCTTCCGTCGATGATAGCAACATGGCTAGAACTAGAAGAACAACTACAACCGCTACGCCAACAAACCCCGAAGTTATGACCCCAGCAGCGATACAGCAAGAAATTGCTGATGGTGTCAATGCCATCTTAACCGAACAAGCCCGCCAAAGAGATACTGGCACACAAATGGCTGGAAACGCGGCAACCGAACCTCGTTACTACACCTATAAGGACTTTATAGCATGCCAACCCACATACTTCAAAGGTACTGAAGGAATATCCGAATTAGCCCAATGGTTTGAGCGATGTGAAACGATCTTCCAAAGAGGTAGATGCTCAGAAAACAACAAATTTAGCTTTGCAACGGGAAATCTAATGCAAGATGCCCTATCTTGGTGAAATACTATTGTTCAGACTCTAGGAGCAACGACAGCATATCAACTCTTATGGACTGAATTCAAGACCAAGATATTAAAGAAGTATTGTCCTCATTCGGAATTGAGGAAGCTTGAGGATGAGTTCTATGTGTTGGTAGTAAAGGGAATCGATCTGAGAACTTACAACCAAAGATTTCAGGAACTTAAAATACTATGCCCATCGATGGTGCCTGACCTTGAGAAAACCTTGGAGAAGTACGTCGAAGGACTCCCTAGGAGCATTGAAGGAGATGTCACCTCATCAAACCCGCCAACCCTGGAAGCAGCAATGAAACTTGCTCAGAGGCTATTGGACCAAGAGGTCAAATGCAATGAGCTCAAGAGGAAACTCGATAATAGAAGAATCACCCATCACCATGACAACAACCATTATAGCAACACCAGCAATCACCGCAACAACAACAACAATTCTCAACAACGCAGCAAACTGATGAAGTTTAGAATTTAACCGTCCGAATTCCTTAAGAACTTTGTTGTACTAAGTGATGTCACCTTTAAGTGTTCGTCTTTCTCTCGACTTGGGTCTACTTTCTGTTCAATAAATGACTCGCTGTGATACTTTCTCATCTATTGTACTATTTCATTCTTCCTAAATTCCATATTATCCACTCCTTCTACTCTAGCTATCATTTCATTTGTGGCATGGCCAAAATCCATTTCAACAACAAACCAACGAACTATTTTAGTATTGACTAAGTTAGGGCAATCACTCATACCTTGATTTAGGAAATCAACCGTTTGACTTATAAACTCTACGAACCAACAACTAGACCGGACATCTTACGGGTCAATTGGTCCAAGCATTGCATTATTACTCGTAAATTATACATAGCCTGATCACCTATGTCTAATTTAGGAAGAATCATGCAATGAAGGGAACAATGGTCTCTGAGGTGTAAGTAAGTTATACTTGAGATATAGGATTTCTAAGGAACACGAAGACCATATTCGCACCAAGTACCCACATCTTTTCCCTAGACACCTTTGGCAACTATCTTAGACTAGAATTCCGGGACGGAATTCCCTGTAAGAGGTAGGTAATGTAACATCCCGTAATTTTCCCATGCGATTAGTAAATATAAATAATTGAATAAAAGGATATTAAGTGAATTAAATACCATTTTTACGAGGAACAATTTTTTTTTTATGCATTACATATTATGTGAATCATTACGACATTTATGATTGACCATTTGCCTAAGAACAATGCTTACACACAACCTCGATAATCTATAAATATCGCGAATATATATTTAAAACATTTATAATTAAAATTATACGTTTCATTTAATTACCGCACAATATTTACATATTACCGGAGCCTACGAAAATCCCCGAGATTGCTCACTAATATTTTGGACCTCGACACGATACTTTAAACAAGCTCACCAAGCACACCTCTAACTATTATATTTACAAGTCACAAGTACATGTTTGCTTTAGCTCAGTTGATTATAACTTTTACACACGACGTATCCCTTTTATTTCACAACTCTAGTTCCATGCTTCTAAGGACCATGAAAGACAATTGTTATCAACTTAATTACTATACTAGAATATTGATCAAGTTAAGGCACCTTACACGTTTCATCTCAAATTAACACAAATAGTAATAACACTTCGTATAAATTCTAATAAACCACCAACTTTCTGTAACGAATTTAAATCCTAATTTTAAGGCTCTTCTGGTCCGAACCAGGAAAAGTGTAAATCACGAAAGTTGTCTGAAATAATGTTTTACATCTAGAATCGCGAGATTTTAAACCAAAAATGCAATTCGTGGCTGTTATCTATAAAATACAACCTGGACTCAACTTAAGTACTACTACTTGTACATTCCTACACATCACCCTCCCTCACTCATTTCTACCTCAAATACAACCTACAAACCCATGTGTAAACTCTTACACACAACCTCCCACCTCTAACTCTCCCCAATCCATGGACATGCATATACTTACACACTCAAGACTTACACATGTTTCCTACACATTATCATCATTCACATTCATGCATCCAATATCGTATATAAACAAGCCATGCATCAACAATTCACTCACACATAAACACATGCAAACCATTCGATCCAACAATCCATCTCACAAGAACCTACCTTGTATACACCTCCAAAAGCTCACTATATAAGTCTTCATATGTGGTTGGCCTTTTACAGTCAGATAATATCAACCAAGTAATGGTCAACAAGTCAAACAGCTTAGGTCAATGCTTCCGTGGAATACAGTGTTTCCCCGGGTCGTAATGTCCCAACGAGGTGTGCGATGGTTTATTAAAAACGAATCTGTGATCGAGTGAATGTGAACAGGAAATGGTATAAGTGTGAGTGTGTGATTAAACTAGGTTTTTATAAAATAAAATAGCTTATATAAGCTATATGAACAGTTACGTGAAACCTAGATATCTAAAAACGTTTAATAACTAAAAACGCGTACGTTTAATTTAAATCTACGTAAACGTACGAAACAAAAACGGTTTTAACTAAAGTAGTAATTTGCAAACCTTAGGGGCTTAAATACAAATTAAATAAACTTAAAATATTTATTTTATAATTACTAATTATTTAATTAATTATTATTATTTAATAACTATTTATAATTATCTAATAATTCACTAATAATTAAGAAAATGTAAAATAAGTCTAGAAAATTAAAATTAAAATTTGTAAAAGTCTAAAATATTATAAAACTTATTTTAAAAATAAAATTATATTTTTCACACTATTTATCTAATTATTATTAATTAATTACTATTTAATTATTATTTAACTATTTATATAATTTAAATTATAAAAAATACTAAAAAGACTTAGATAATTAAGAAGATTTTTATAAATCTAATTAACCATCACATGAATCCTAAAAAATTATAAAAACTTTATTTTATATATTTTTAAACTAGTTTACTAATTATTATTCTAATTAATAATTAATTGCCAATTAAACTATTTAAATTAAGAAAACTAGTAAATGAATAGTAAAAATTACAAGCAAATTTCTAAAATTATATTATGTTATATAAAAGCTAGAAAAAATATAAAAACTAGGTGTTGCTTTATAAAAATTAATTATGCTATTTATAACTTAATTATTGATTAATTATTAATAAAACTAATTTTAATTCTAATAAATACTAAATTATAATATAAAAATCTAATAAAATTACTAAAAATACTTTAATATAAGAGGTAATTAATAAAAATATAAAAAGGTAGGCTACTTAATAAAAATCTAAAAATTAAAATTAAAATTAAATTATATTAAATAGAAACTATCACTTATTATTATATTTGTTTTTCTGGATTTTTCTTTTACAAAACTAATTTATATATAAAAACAACTAACTTTAATAAAAACAACTATTTTATAGCTTAATAATAAGCACTGTGGGGGCTTATTACCTATACAGTTGACTTTGGTTGACCAAAGAAGTAAATAAGCTCAACTGAGCTTGTGTGGGACCCACTATGGTAAATTCTAATTCCAATAAGTTGTTTGAACAAGTATTAGCAAGATTTGATCAGATAAGCTGGTGGAATAAGCTAATAAGCACTTAATAAGCACTTGGATACTTGTATGAACTCAGAAACTGGGACAGATTTTTGTAGCTTAATTAGGTGGGACCCAGGGGTCTTATGGTCAAACAAATGGTCAACTAAGGATCCCTGGCAGGAGGGGGGTTCAAAGAACCTAAGTTGGACAAGTGGGGCCCACTGAGGTGGCCACAAATCACCACCAAAGTGGTGATGATGGACTGTGTTATGCTGGTGCAGGGGAATGGCTTTCCCTGCAACCTTCTTTTGCCAGGTGTGGGACCCAGAGAAAAAAATCCTAAAAATATAACAACTATGGAAAAATGAAGTTCAGCTGAGAGACAATTAATAGAAACAAGTTTCAAGTCTTGAGAGCAAATACAAAAGTCAAAACAAATCTTGCAATTTTAGTAAAAACTGAGAGAGTGCAATTTGACTTTTTCCAAAAAAACTTGATAAGTTGACTTATTTGAGTTTCTAATGAGCCTAACTGATTAAATAAGTTATACTAAGATGGATTGAGTCTAAAATAGGCTAAATGAACAAGTTCTAAACCAAGATGATGAGTATCACAGCCTATACTCTACACAGATTACCACAGTTAAGCCTAAATTGATTCTTTGACTTTTTTTTATAAACAAGGATTGGATTTGTTGCTTTCTAAGACCTAACTAAACCCAAATAAACATGACTGAACATGAAACAACAACTACAACACCTTTGAGGTCAGTGGATTCTACTGATCCAAACACCCCCTTAACAAGGACTGTTTTGAGTTTTACACTACAAAACACTAATTCAGACCAAGCTATAGATTTCTAACTAATTATTAACCTATTATAAACTCAATTGAACATAAAACTTCAATTCCACAAGCAATAAAAACAGATTTGTCAAATATGCTATATTGATTTAGAAAATGAATTTTTTAACAACTAAGAAAACTATCAAACAAGTAAATAAGATTAAGCTATATTATGAATCTAATATACTAATTTAACACAGAAACACAGATAATATCTATAATAACCAATTAATACAGTGAAAGAAAAAAATTGAACAAAGGCTTACAAAGATGTGGTTCAACTGAGAAGCAATGCACCAAGGGCAAATAACCAACCTAGCACCTCCCAAAAGGTTCTAAACTAGAAACTTACCATTCTCCATCATACTCCATTGCCCAATCTTCTTGTGACTTGATTTTTTTTTTATTTTCTTACTATTTTTCTCTAATTTTTGATTATGAAGTAAAACTAGTTTAGACACCTACTGAACTTACAAAAGCTTATGGTCAAACTAAATTGTGTGTAATGGAACATTAAACAATAGCATTTAACAGTTTAAGAGAAATTTGTCAAATTTCCTCAAAATGCCAAAAACTTAATTCTGATAATAAAACTTGAAATTAAGGTTAAAAGAAATTTAAATTACAATAAGGAAACTGAGTACAACATGTTTTGATTGAAATTACAGCTGAAACGGTAAATTACACTACCTATGATTAAGTTACTCTAAAACTAAACTAATAATTCTTCTATGCTGCTTCTCTCTTGATAAATAGAAGAAAATAAGCTTCCAGGTGTCCCTCTGCAACTTTCCCACCAATTGTGAGCCCTTGATATGGTCAAAGTCATCTCCACCGTTTAAAATTGTAACTTGGCGCCAAAGATATCCAAGTGACAGATGGGGTAACTTGTACGGGTTTTAGGGCATTAAATGTGCTTTGGTGAGGCGTGGAGGACAAGGGGAGTGGGTAGGACAGCTGGGGTGGTGAGGTGGAGGCAATACAAGGGTGGTTTGGGTTTGCAGTGGAGAGGGGAAAGGGATGAACAGTGGGGAGTGGTTTTGGCAGTTTGTTGACCGTTTGACCCTGGTAATATATTTAAAGGGTTGGGCTTTGGGGAGTTGGGCCTGGGAAGGGTATGGATCAGGGGTGTGGGCTTGGTTGTTTGTTTGGAATGGATTTAGATTAATAATAATAAAGGGTCCGTTTGGTTTATGTAACATAAGGACCAATTTTGTAATTTGGGAAATTATAGGGACTGAAAATGTAAATTCCCATAAGTAATCATAAGGACCTATTTTGCCATAAATGAATAGTACACGGGTATTTTTGATATATTTCACTTTTGAAATATCCGAGGACTATTTTTGCCAAACTTGAAACTTCAGGGACCAAATATGTCATTTCACAAAACTTATTACCCAAGGACCATTCCTGCAAAAGATTATTAGTACAAGGACCAAAATTGCTTTTCTCAAAGTTTTTAACATCCCAGGGACCATTTATGTCAATTTGCAAAGTATAGGGACTGAACTTGTAATTTTGTGAAACTTTGCACCAAAGGACTAAATATGTAACTTTATGATTAAAAAGGACCTTTGGTGACTTTTCAAGTTTTTAGAATAACCAGGGACTAGTTTTGACAACTTTTGAAACTTGAGGGACTGAAACTGCCAATTATGCAAACTTTGTACGTTTTTTTATCTGTTTTTGATTATTTTGCATTTGAAACATATAAAACACACTTCTAAGATATTTTAAGTATTTTGATGCATATTTAAGTGTTTTTGGATGTTTTGGCAGCTCAGATTAGTATAAAATGATGAGTATTTAGACACTCATCAATCCCCCACACTAAAACATTGCTAGTCCCCAGCAATCTTTTGAGAAAAACTTAATGGATTTGAAAAACTCTTTACCAAAAGCCATCACTTCTGGAGTAGCCAGATGTAAGAACTGTTGTACATCTGATAACCGTGTGATTTTGAGCAAACCACCAGCTGTCAACGGATTTGATTAGTCTTTACCAAAAGCCGTTTGCTTCTGGACTAGCCAACTCTTGATGGTATAGTCAACATCTTGGTGAGCTGATTACCAATTATGGTTTTTTCACTGCCTTTACCACAAGCCATAATCTTGCGGGCTAGCCAACTCATTTGCTTTTTAGGATATGGCGAGTTGAGGTACCATACAATTTTGGGCAAATTGCAAGCCATAAACGGATTTGAGTTATCTTTACCAAGAACCGTTTGCTCCTGGATTAGCCAATCCTTATGTGGGTTAGACATGGCGGACTGATAACCATTTATTGCGTTCTTAAGTGAGAAAATTTTTTAAAATTTGGGCTAAAATGGGGGTTCTTGATGGAACATGTGTTTAAATTCGTTAGAATAACGAATCTCCCCCACACTTAGAACTGAATATTGTCCTCAATATTCAAAGTACCGGGTGTTAAACCAACACTTAGAACGTAAGAAGAAAATACTCTATAGCCTTTATTTAAGTTTATGTACACACATTTTTTTTAGAGGATATATACATATATACAACATGTGGGTTAGTATCTCCCCCACACTTAGGGTGAAAACCCTAAGTACATGCTACTGTTTTTGATTACCGAGTCGCTAGCTTGACTCGACCCCGAATTTATTTGTCCATAGGGAAGCATGATGTGGAAGAAACAATCTGCATCGGACTTTCATTCAAGATATTTGGATAAACATTTGAAGCACGTGAAAGTTCCACTCCGATAAGATATAATAGACACCCGGCTCAAAATTTATAAATGAGAATGCCGGGGTCAAAGATAGTGTCTTCATTCCCGAAGGAGTGAAGAACAGGAGAAATCACCTGGTAGGTGAAGGAAAGTAGGGAGATCTGAATAGCAATTAAGATAAGAACTTCCTCCTCAAGAAATACATATTCAAGTGGAGGAGGCAAGTCCTTAAGCTTGATCTCAGGAAATTTATCAGTTTCCTCAACTGATTTGATTTCCTCATTATGAAGTTGTTTGGGTGGAAGAGGGGGAAATGGATCTTCGTTTAACAAACTTTCTAGAAAAAGAATGTCCCCCTCAGGATCAAGATAATTATCATCAACTTCGTATGAAATTGAACTATCTTTAGTCATAAAAGCCTCGAATTCGTCCAAATCATTTTCACTTTCCGGAGGAAGTGGATTGATCTGAGTGAGTTCAATCGAAGGATCATGAGTAGGTAAGAATTCTAACTCTCTCAAATCCGCTTCAAAGTCAAAGACTTCATTTTCATCCCTTGGTGGGATGGGATCCATATGAGAGAGTTCATCAGCGAACTCTTCAAGAAGATAGTCAACATTAGACTCGGGAAGTGATGCCTCAACATACTCAATTTCTCCATAAGATGTACAATCATCGTTAGAATCGGAGAGAGTATCTACATGATCTTTTGAAAAATCAAGAGGAGGTGGGATATCACACATATGATCAAAAATTCCCTGTGACTCACTTGGGATTGAGACAAGGTTCTCAACACTAGATTTTATGAATTCGTCAGATTCCTTTGCAGGAATTGTGTCAAGATGCTCGTCCCCCACGCTCAGAGAGTGAGTGGGAACCTCGGGTATGATATCAGTAAACTGAAGGAGATAAGAAGGACTAGCATACAATGATTTTATAATTTCCGTTTGTTCAGCTGCTAGTAATTCTCCCATACTCTTTTCTCCTTGATTTTCCATGGAAGGAATTGCAACAGATGAACTCGATGAATCATTTTGAATAATAACAACGTTATCATCATCACTGTCATCATCGTCATCAAGAAGAGCAGTATTGCAAAATGCGGCATGTATTTTAGCTGCATGCTCTTTGACCATTAATTCCTCCATTCCGTTCATAACATCTCGTTTTTTCTTTCCAAATAACTCAATAGATGTCTCACGAGAATTCTGAAACGATGTAGTAGCCAACTCCTCCTTAAGTTCTTTTAATATCTCAAGAGCCTTTAAACAAAGGTCTTGCTGAGTTTCATGAGGAGTTACTTGGATCATTTGGCACTGTGGAGGTGGGTCTTGAAACGAATAGTCGTAATTGTTACAAGGAAATGAATTCCTTGTTTGACAATCAGAGATAAAGTGTGAACCTCCACAGTACTCAAAACAGTTGAACTGATGTGGTTGTGAGTCAAAACTGTTATTAGGAAACTGCTCATAGACAAGCGTGTTTCCTGATTGACAATCAGAACTGTAGTGTGAACCACCACAATACTCACAACAGTTAAACTGCTGAGTCTCATAGTGTGGAAGCTGGTGGAATGAATCAGTCATGTCATGGTACGAATAGGGATTCTGGTTATAGACAGACCCGTTTCCTGACTCTACCATGCCACAACCGGGGCAATTACCACCATTATAAGAACTTCCACACCATTGACAGACAAGAGGGTGAGAATAAGACATAGAAAGAATCAAAGGGTTTAGGGGGTGAGAAATGAAGAATCAAATAGGTAGGAGTGTAAAGATAAATATTTTTGATATTTTTGAAAATTTTTGTAGTACTAATGAGAAGGAAAATATTTTTGGGTTTTTGTGTTCGTTGAAAACTGATTTAAAATGTTTTCGGGAACAGTTTTGTTTGTGATAATAAGATAATATGAACAAAGGTGGATAAATATACAATGAGCGTGTATTCAGGTTCACTAATACGCAAAATCGTTTAGAATAAGCGCACAACCTCCCCGGCAGCGGCGCCAAATTTTGGTTGGCCTTTTACAGTCAGATAATATCAACCAAGTAATGGTCAACAAGTCAAACAGCTTAGGTCAATGCTTCCGTGGAATACAGTGTTTCCCCGGGTCGTAATGTCCCAACGAGGTGTGCGATGGTTTATTAAAAACGAATCTGTGATCGAGTGAATGTGAACAGGAAATGGTATAAGTGTGAGTGTGTGATTAAACTAGGGTTTTATAAAATAAAATAGCTTATATAAGCTATATGAACAGTTACGTGAAACCTAGATATCTAAAAACGTTTAATAACTAAAAACGCGTACGTTTAATTTAAATCTACGTAAACGTACGAAACAAAAACGGTTTTAACTAAAGTAGTAATTTGCAAACCTTAGGGGCTTAAATACAAATTAAATAAACTTAAAATATTTATTTTATAATTACTAATTATTTAATTAATTATTATTATTTAATAACTATTTATAATTATCTAATAATTCACTAATAACTAAGAAAATGTAAAATAAGTCTAGAAAATTAAAATTAAAATTTGTAAAAGTCTAAAATATTATAAAACTTATTTTAAAAATAAAATTATATTTTTCACACTATTTATCTAATTATTATTAATTAATTACTATTTATATAATTTAAATTATAAAAAATACTAAAAAGACTTAGATAATTAAGAAGATTTTTATAAATCTAATTAACCATCACAGGAATCCTAAAAAATTATAAAAACTTTATTTTATATATTTTTAAACTAGTTTACCAATTATTATTCTAATTACTAATTAATTACCAAAAATTATTTAAATTAAGAAAACTAGTAAATGAACAGTAAAAATTACAAGCAAATTTCTAAAATTATATTATATTATATAAAAGCTAGAAAAAATATAAAAACTAGGTGTTGCTTTATAAAAATTAATTATGCTGTTTATAACTTAATTATTGATTAATTATTAATAAAACTAATTTTAATTCTAATAAATACTAAATTATAATATAAAAATCTAATAAAATTACTAAAAATACTTTAATATAAGAGGTAATTAATAAAAATATAAAAAGGTAGGTTACTTAATAAAAATCTAAAAATTAAAATTAAAATTAAATTATATTAAATAGAAACTATCACTTATTATTATATTTGTTTTTCTGGATTTTTCTTTTACAAAACTAATTTATATATAAAAACAACTAACTTTAATAAAAACAACTATTTTATAGCTTAATAATAAGCACTGTGGGGGCTTATTACCTCTACAGTTGACTTTGGTTGACCAAAGAAGTAAATAAGCTCAACTGAGCTTGTGTGGGACCCACTATGGTAAATTCTAATTCCAATAAGTTGTTTGAACAAGTATTAGCAAGATTTGATCAGATAAGCTGGTGGAATAAGCTAATAAGCACTTGGATACTTGTATAAACTCAGAAACTGGGACAGATTTTTGTAGCTTAATTAGGTGGGACCCAGGGGTCTTATGGTCAAACAAATGGTCAACTAAGGATCCCTGGTAGGAGGGGGGTTCAAAGAACCTAAGTTGGACAAGTGGGGCCCACTGAGGTGGCCACAAATCACCACCAAAGTAGTGATGATGGACTGTGTTATGCTGGTGCAGGGGAATGGCTTTCCCTGCAACCTTCTTTTGCCAGGTGTGGGACCCAGAGAAAAAAATCCTAAAAATATAACAACTATGGAAAATGAAGTTCAGCTGAGAGACAATTAATAGAAACAAGTTTCAAGTCTTGAGAGCAAATACAAAAATCAAAACAAATCTTGCAATTTTAGTAAAAACTGAGAGAGTGCAATTTGACTTTTTCCAAAAAAACTTGATAAGTTGACTTATTTGAGTTTCTAATGAGCCTAACTGATTAAATAAGTTATACTAAGATGGATTGAGTCTAAAATAGGCTAAATGAACAGGTTCTAAACCAAGATGATGAGTATCACAGCCTATACTCTACACAGATTACCACAGTTAAGCCTAAATTGATTCTTTGACTTTTTTTATAAACAAGGATTGGATTTGTTGCTTTCTAAGACCTAACTAAACCCAAATAAACATGACTGAACATGAAACAACAACTACAACACCTTTGAGGTCAGTGGATTCTACTGATCCAAACACCCCCTTAACAAGGACTGTTTTGAGTTTTACACTACAAAACACTAATTCAGACCAAGCTATAGATTTCTAACTAATTATTAACCTATTATAAACTCAATTGAACATAAAACTTCAATTCCACAAGCAATAAAAACAGATTTGTCAAATATGCTATATTGATTTAGAAAATGAATTTTTTAACAACTAAGAAAACTATCAAACAAGTAAATAAGATTAAGCTATATTATGAATCTAATATACTAATTTAACACAGAAACACAGATAATATCTATAATAACCAATTAATACAGTGAAAGAAAAAAATTGAACAAAGGCTTACAAAGATGTGGTTCAACTGAGAAGCAATGCACCAAGGGCAAATAACCAACCTAGCACCTCCCAAAAGGTTCTAAACAAGAAACTAACCATTCTCCATCATACTCCATTGCCCAATCTTCTTGTGACTTGATTTTTTTATTTTCTTACTATTTTTCTCTAATTTTTGATTATTTTTAGATTATGAAGTAAAACTAGTTTAGACACCTACTGAGCTTACACAAGCTTATGGTCAAACTAAATTGAGTGTAATGGAACATTAAACAATAGCATTTAACAGTTTAAGAGAAATTTGTCAAATTTCCTCAAAATGCCAAAAACTTAATTCTGATAATAAAACTTGAAATTAAGGTTAAAAGAAATTTAAATTACAATAAGGAAACTGAGTACAACATGTTTTGATTGAAATTACAGCTGAAATGGTAAATTACACTACCTACGATTAAGTTACTCTAAAACTAAACTAATAATTCTTCTATGCTGCTTCTCTCTTGATAAATAGAAGAAAATAAGCTTCCAGGTATCCCTCTGCAACTTTCCCACTAATTGTGAGCCCTTGATATGGTCAAAGTCATCTCCACCGTTTAAAATTGTAACTTGGCGCCAAAGATATCCAAGTGACAGATGGGGTAACTTGTACGGGAGGGCATTAAATGTGCTTTGGTGAGGCGTGGAGGACAAGGGGAGTGGGTAGGACAGCTGAGGTGGTGAGGTGGAGGCAATACCAGGGTGGTTTGGGTTTGCAGTGGAGAGGGGAAAGGGATGAACAATGGGGAGTGGTTTTGGCGGTTTGTTGACCGTTTGACCCTGGTAATATATTTAAAGGGTTGGGCTTTGGGGAGTTGGGCCTGGGAAGGGTATGGATCAGCGGTGTGGGCTTGGTTGTTTGTTTGGATTGGATTTAGATTAATAATAATAAAGGGTCCGTTTGGTTTATGTAACATAAGGACCAATTTTGTAATTTGGGAAATTATAGGGACTGAAAATGTAAATTCCCATAAGTAATCATAAGGACCTATTTTGCCATAAATGAATAGTACACGGGTATTTTTGATATATTTCACTTTTGAAATATCCGAGGACTATTTTTGCCAAACTTGAAACTTCAGGGACCAAATATGTCATTTCACCAAACTTATTACCCAAGGACCATTCTTGCAAAAGATTATTAGTACAAGGACCAAAATTTCTTTTCTCATAGTTTTTAACATCCCAGGGACCATTTATGTCAATTTGCAAAGTATAGGGACTGAACTTGTAATTTTGTGAAACTTTGCACCAAAGGACTAAATATGTAACTTTATGATTAAAAAGGACCTTTGGTGACTTTTTCAAGTTTTTAGAATAACCAGGGACTAGTTTTGACAACTTTTGAAACTTGAGGGACTGAAACTGCCAATTATGCAAACTTTGTACGTTTTTTATCTGTTTTTTTATTATTTTGCATTTGAAACATATAAAACACACTTCTAAGATATTTTAAGTATTTTGATGCATATTTGAGTGTTTTTGGATGTTTTGGCAGCTCAGATTAGTATAAAATGATGAGTATTTAGACACTCATCAACATGTAAGCTCAGTAGTTACATACACTTATACGTACCACTCTACACAAAATAGTAACAAAAGAAGAAGTATCGAAGGATGAACGGATTGCCCAAGAGTACCACGACTTAAAGAAGCCTAAGACTCCAAGCTTGACGTTTCTTGAACCCTTGGTGGAACGTGAAGTGAACCACAAGGCTCTCGTACCCTCACACGATACCCGAGGCACGTAACGTGGTCCCACAACACTCAATGGGCCACTTAAACCCAAACACTAAACCAAACGGACCCTTAATTATTTTTCTTTGTTTTCTGCTGGGCCGAAACACAATCAGAAGCCCACCAGGCCAAGCCCAGCGTGGGTGATTTTTTTTTAAATTCTTTGTTTTCTTTTCTTTTGATTTCCAGTTGCGACCAAGGCCACAAACGCACCCATTTTCTCTCAATCTCGACATGTAACATCCCTATATTTTTATACAACTCGATTCACCATATAGCCAAGAACTAGGAGTAACAAATTTCGATACCTCACTCACTCATTTACTGCCTCAGATACGACCCAAGTAAACCCCAAAACTCATTATTTCCAAACTTTTAAAAACGTGTCACAAGCCTTCTTAGCACCTCCCATGCTCCCCAATCACCACAAAACGAATACTAAACATCACATAAGCTGCCAGAAGTGTCAGAGAATGTCAGAAACTGAACATGACACTTTCTCTTGTTGTTTTAACTCGATTGGACAAAGGAAGAGGTGGACATGCAATCTATTCGATCCTACATGTGAACACAACTTCCACACACTCACAAAACTCACCAGAAAACCCTCTCTTACAAGCTCAGTTGGGAACATAAATGAAAACATACCAAAAACTCATATACGTGAAGATTATAGTATCGAATTGGGACAAACGAAGTGCCTAGTTCTCGAAGGGTTCGAATCAAGATTAGTTTCCAAGCTTTGCTCATCCTAGATCCTTGGTGGGTTGAGAATCGAACCACATAGCCCTCTTGCCCCAGCTCGACCTCTACGTCCAATTTTACCCCACCCTTTTGAGGTGAGGTGAGAATACTTAAACCATTTTATTATTTTTCATTTCGTTATATTTGATTTTTGCACGTTTACTTTATCTTTTTATTTCATAATATATAAACGTGACACATATAGTTTATTCGACATACAAGAAGTTTAATATACTAACAATCGAAAGCCACAAAGATTTGAAGCTAAAAATAACGAGATCACACTTAACTTGACACGTTAAGAGTAACCTTGACACATTTTGAATTTTAAACACTTAGAAATATTTCTAAGTCTGGAAACTGTTTTGATATAGATTTTGGTCATAAGCTTTGGTCTCGCCATTTATAAATTCGACACTTGACATGCTGTTTTTAAAGCTTAACCCCGTTAACCACTTGGTAAACAATTAGGAAACATATTTTATTTGACCTTATGAGCTCGTATAAGCAGTTTACTCGACCCATTTTGAATCAACCAAAACTGATTTCTAAAACATTAATAAGTTAACTTTTGGGCCTGTTAAGCCCGTTAAACTGTTTTTAAGCTTATTTAATAAGCTGGTCCTAAAAGCTCAACTGTAACATTTTTGTACTCCTAAAATAAGCCCAAGACCAGGCCCAAAACTTTCGTAAGCCCAACGGATCGAAAAATGTTAACGGGCCTTAGATTTAAGCTCGTTAAGCCCATTTTATGAAAATAAGAGATTTTAAGCAAATAAGCTATTGAAATAAGCTAATCTGAATGTTCTGAGCTTATTTAGAAAATAAAAATGTTAAACTTTTAATTTGATGAAATTTGGACTAAATTTGCAAAATTTTATAAATAAGGGACTAAAAGCGTAAATCTGGGAAACTTAGGGTAGGAACTGTCAAATCTGAATTTTTGGGTTATAAACTGTAATTATTAAAACTTAGAAGTAATAAATGTAAATATCGATACTTTTGGACATAAAATGTAAATATATATAACTTTGGACTAGCGGTGTAAAATTTATGTCGTTAGGGTTAAAAAGGTAACAATTGTAAAACTTGAAGGGATTTTCTGTAATATTATCTTATAAAAATAATATT
This sequence comes from Artemisia argyi, assembly GCA_030686995.1. Taxonomy (NCBI): domain Eukaryota; kingdom Viridiplantae; phylum Streptophyta; class Magnoliopsida; order Asterales; family Asteraceae; genus Artemisia; species Artemisia argyi. The sequence continues at coordinate 215,100,769 of CM060701.1, forward strand.
AATATTTTATATATAAATACACATATTTAGTATAAAACTCTTATAAATTTAACTTATATATATACGATATAAACATTCGCGTAACTATAATTAATTTTAACGATATATAAATAACGATACAATATTCTTTTAAAATAACATCATAACACATCGTCTACACACTTCGACTTATTCTTGATGATTTTCCATCGCACATCGATCATCGATCATTACACTCACAAGTTATATGTATATATAACTTTGTTCTTGAACTTCAAGCATTTAAACGAACACGAGTTTTAATCACAACTGAATGACTAATATTCGCGATAAAACTAGATTTAGACTATCAACTAAAACATACCATATCTTTTAGGTTGTGTGTGAAGCCGTTGCCTTGCATCGTTGAGATTATGTTACTACCACTACTACTGTACTACTAAGGTGAGTCATAGCCCCTACTGTTACTTGTTTTACAATGGTTTATAAATGTTTTTGGGGGAGATAAATGCTTAACTACTGTTTTTACTTTCACAAGTATTCATTAATTAAATACAGTACTATATCACATATAAACTTTACTAGTTTACACATTTTTATATCTCATAAGGAGATATCTGCTATAGACATGATTACAAGTGATTTTTCAACGATATGCTATATTTGATCTCTATAGCCTAAGTTTCCTATTACCAAAAGTCCCTCGATCATGCGCCTTAATCACTTGCAGGGTGAACGTAAATAATTGTGGATAGATCTATTAGGGATTGACAATCCCCATTTGGTCGCTAGAGGAAAGCCACCAAATGCACTTTATTTGATTTCATAGGTTACTGGTAAATACCTATCCTGATGGCCACTATTTCACATCATTATTATGGTTATTTTGATGTCTGTTAATCGTTGCGTGTCATGAGCTTAGGGCAATAGAACGGTAATTATGTAGCACTACAATGACTGATGTTAGGGGCGTACAATGCTGTAGCCCACTATTTTATCAAACCCCGAGATTGTGTTCACTATATAGCAGGAAAACTATTAATAATTGGCAAACGAACAAACTATTTTGGTGTTGACCTGGTTAGGTCAAACAAACTACTATTTTGGTGTTGACCCGGTGAAGGGCGAACCAACGGACTATTTTTGAATTAATAAGGAAATCACTCATTTTCTGATTTTGATAAATCAACGATTTAAACTATGAATATTATGGATTTACTCACACTTTAATTTGATAATCAACGGTTATTATAACTTCTATGGAATCATAAACTCTTTGATTTTGGAAATTGATATTCGAAACTATAAACTCTATGAACTCACCAACCTTTGTGTTGACACTTTTAGCATGTGTTTATCTCAGGTAACTAAACAAGAAGGAACTTGAAGGCACGGAGTGGGCTTGTAACCCGGCAAGGGTTTAAATAAACGTTTTGACACATTTCAAATAAACTTGTTGTTTAAAATATGAAATATCTTGATGTCTCGAATATTTGGTATTTTGAATGAATTAAACTTTAAAGCGTCACTTTTGTGTCGTTTTCTATGATTGTGACAAAGATCCTCGAAGTAACACCCAAAAAGTCTTCCGCTGACATTTTTAAGTCTTCCGCTGACGTGATGATTTTGGGGGTGTTACAGTGTTCAATGTCCATGGTTTAAGAATAATTGGTACATTACGAATCAACCATGGACCATTATCAAGGACATCATCAACACTTTTCTTCGAATTAAATTTAAAGAAAAAGAATCCCTTCGCATTCATCATAACCTTTTGTAGACCATACTTAGCCCATGCATTGCGAACATAATAATCAACAACAGGAAAAGCAAAGCGTTGGCCAAGAAAATACCCGTACAACGTGTTTTCAAATCTGAGATTCACCTCTTCTACTACTTTCATTGGTACAGATAGATCCACATCAGCCTTCTTATTGCTACATTCCAATCTTCGAAAATTAGACACATGTTTCTGATGATCATTTAAAGTAGCACCCGCATAAGAGACCGACTTCCCTCCCGTAGCAGTAGGTGACGTATGTTGCAAACCATTAAAAGTAGGGGCGCCCTTAGAAGCATCAATTTCATGTTGAACTTGGTTCATAGCAACTTCAAAATTCTTACGCGCACTGGAAACCAATTGCTCCACAAGAGGCTGGTTAGGACTCGGACTACCATCAGAAGCAGATTGAACATGTGTAGCATTAGGCGACCCCCCAACATCATCCAAAACAATTGATTCAGTACCAAGTGGTTGGTTAGCATCCCCACTTACATCATTCCCAGAATCATCAAGTGAAATCGGCTTCACTTTATCATGATTCGACTCATGCGCATGTGCATCAAACACCATTGTCACAGGAACCACGCATTCACCCATCGAATTGTTACCGTTTTTATTTTCCATCGAATTACTAGATGAAGTGTTATTTGCAGCTTCAAGATCAGCGTCTAACCACTTCAATCTAGCATCCAATTCATCAATATTAACTTGATCGGCCAAGTTAATTGATGACCCAGTAGCCCTAGTGCTCTTATGAGCACTATTCTTGTTGAAGAAACCTTTTTCCATCTCTCTTTAAACCCACAACCAGTTGACACAATCAACACAACCAAGAAGAAAACAACCAGCACCCTTAGTAACCAATTAAATAAAACCCTAACTGAAAAGTTAGGGTTTTAACCACTACACGATTAAACACTAACCAGCACCCATCATGAACAGTCCAATAAGATAGAAATCAAATCAATGACGCTTAATATAGAGTGTACCCGACCTAATGAAGAATAGGAACGTGATATTCGATCAGAGATAATCAACCCAGTAAGTCGACTATAGGAAACCCTAACAAATCGTATGAATCAAATAAACCCTAGAACAATGTTTTAATCCAGCAAGAATGATAAAGTAGATGAATAAACACATACAAAATCAAAATCGTTGGAATAAAAACAAGGGAATAGAGCAGATTTGAGATGCGTTTGTTTTTTGTTAGGGTTTTCTTATTTGTCGCCAGAGAGAGAGAAGCGTGGTTTTTACTGTAATGGCGCTCTCACTCAAGAAAAGAGTGGTTTCGATAGGTTTTACCTTCAGATTCACAACAACTGGCTCTTCTATCCTTTCCACCGGTGGTACCTCTATTTCTATGAAAGGATATTGGGAAGTTTGATTAATGATCCAACTTTTGTGTTACCGTACTGGAACTGGGACAATCCTGAAGGAATGTCTCTTCCTGAAATGTTCGTAACTTCCTTGCCTGATCCTGCCAACCCTGCTGGCAGACCTATTCCCAGAAATAACTCTCTTTTTGATGCTTACAGGAATGTATTAAACCTCCAACCAGCTATCCTTGATTTCGGAAGGATTGGTTGTATGGATCAACAAGCTATAACTGAGAATAATTTGTTTTCCATGTATAAGCAGATGATCACTGGTACTACTCCAAATGGGTTCTTTGGTGGCCAGATGGCTGCTGGGGTTGTTAACATGAATGAGGCTGGGTTGATGGAGGCTGGTGTTCACACCACGGTACACTCATGGGTGGGAAACCCTAGGATGGCAAACAACGAGGACATGGGGAACGTCTACTCTGCAGGGTATGACCCTATCTTCTACTCTCATCATTCCAACTGTGATCGGATGTGGTCAGTCTGGAAATACTTGGATCCTCTGAATAACACAGATCCTGTCGACCTGACTGGACAGATTCATCATACGTGTTTTACGATGAGAACAAAAAACTTTTTCGTGTCTACAAGAAAGATTGCCTAGACACAACCAACATGGGATATCAATACACAGATTCTCCAATGCCCTGGACCACTTATTCACCGACAGCACATGTTTCTGAGTCTCACATTGCCACTAATTCAATCGGAATAGTGGACAAGGTGGAGGAAGTGACATTCCCTGTAAAACTAGACAAGCCCCGTAAAGGTTTTAGTGAAGAGACCTGCCATAAAAAGGACCAAAGAGGAAAAAAAGAAACTATAAGAGATGTTGATCTTGACTGGAATTGAATATAATGGGACAAAGACATTCAAGTTCGATGTGCTAGCTTGTCAACGATGTGGATGACGGAACCAATATCACTGCGGCTAATAGTGAGTTTAATTTGCTGGTACTTTTGAATCGTTGCAACATGGTCTCGGGGGAGCCATGAAAATGAAAAGCGGGGCTGTGTGTGGGATCACCGAGCTTTTGGAGGACCTTAAAGCTGAAGATGATGAGTATGTTTTGGTGACTTTGGTACCGAAAGGAGGCACCGAAGATGTTACCATCTCCGAGATTTAGATTAACCAGGTTCCCACTAAACATTGATTGAAATCGGTTCACTTCAGTGTTTTCAAATGATTGACATCCCTTAATAGACACTGTTTTATTTTCATTTGGATGCTTCCGCAAGTCTGATTTTGGTGTCTGGTTAAGCAGGATTTTGGCTATTCTCGTAACTTAAGAATAATTATCTTTCATGTTTTTACTTGTGTAACCGCCAGTATGCAATATTTTCACTCTTTCATTTGTATTTTCACTCGATCACACCGTAAAATCAAAAAGATTATTGCCAAAGTTAGTGTCATTCTGAAGTCACTCAGCCTTTTAAATTTAGTTACTAATTTCTTCGATAACGATTTTGGTATCTTTCTTCTATATTGAATTGACTCCACAACGGAAAGAACCAAAAATAAAGCACGATATAACTAAGAGAAATGACTGATTGATGATTTATTGCTTAGTAGCAAGATTGTTTAAAATGAGTATTGATATTTAAATATTGAAAAGCAGTTCTTAAATATTGAAAGATAATACATCACTGTTTTCTCGGCATGGAAAATAAAATATCACTAGGAACTAGTAAAAAGAGAGAATAGTATATCGTTATTGATGTCTTAATCACTTTACTATACTTTTAAGCATGACGTCGAATCCCCTTTAAAGAGAAGTGTTTGGTACAAAACTACCAACTATCGTCCTCTTGTAAATAAAGTAAACTTATTCTTTGAGGATAGTGCGCGCCGTTTGACGTTTAAAACGACAACTATAGTTAAAGTATTCAAAACAAACTTAAACACGACTTTATACTACTGGCTTTACAGATTTGTCAAATGTCTTCAGTGATTCAAACATAAAATGTTAAATTTCGCTAATAATAAAATGGCATGATTACGTATTTAGCCTTTATCACTCTAAAAAAAACTATCTTGAAAACCTTATTATACTGCTAAAAAGTAACTTCTTACTTTGAGAAAGATTCCCTAAAATCCCCTCCTCTACCTTTGTCGAATTTGGCGAACAAAAGAATCCCTAAAATCGCTAAATCGATCCTAACTTTTTCGCTCCTCAATTTTACAATTAACCTTACTTTAAGATTCTTCTTAGTTTAAGGTTCATCATGGTTAAGGTTGTGTTGCGTTTTAGTTTTGGATCGCATGACATTAGACTTGGTTAGGTTGTTCTTCCTTTGGTTAACATAAAGGTTGATGAGTCTTAGTTTATACTTGATTTTGTTTTGGTTTTTCTAGTTGTGTGTAGCTAGTTGGACCATTTATAGCCTGTTATAAATGATTTAGTGGTTGTTCAAGCGGTTGCTTGAGGTTAATGTGGTATTTCAGCCACATTCTATAGTAATTAACTACTTTTCGGAGTAATATATTTTATCAGGTGGAGGCCCTTTACCAAAAAAATAGTTTTGGATCGCATATTAGGGTTTACTGTTTCATCACTTAAGGTTATTTAAATCATTTCTAGGGTTTGATCCGAGCATTTAGTATTCATTTTTCCCTTTGATTCTCTACATTCGTTACTCAGTACATAGGGCTCAATTTAATAACCATAACAAGTTAGGGCTATCAACCATGTGAAGGTTGCTTGTGTGTTAACTGGTTCGATTATGAAAAGTGTTTTCTTGGATTCTGGAAGGAGAAGGGGTGGAAGAAAAAGGAAGAGAATGAAGACTGATGTTTCGAATTCAGATGATAATATGAACGATTATGGGAACTCGTTGAATTATGAAAATAATGAGGTGGGTATGGAATAGTTCCCAAATTTGTTAGATACACTTGATAAGCTAAACAATTTAGAAGATAAGACTACTCCAGCTTGTATCGATAGTTCTTTGAACGTGGGTGCTAATAATCTTTCAAATGAGGTGGAAGATGGTTCCGTAAGAGTGAATGAGGGCGCAAAGTCAAGTGGTATAGGGTCTCCATCTTATGCCAACTTAGTGAATGATGAGGCCATAAAATACTCCCTATCACAAAAACAGTGCGTTTGTGTATTAAAATTTCAAAAACAATGCTACTCACTTCAAGAATAGATAAAAAAAAAATATATATATATATATATTAAGCTATTTTTTAGGGACAGAAAATTAGAAGTTTATTTTTTAAATTAAAGAATAAGTTGTTGAAAAGAAAAATGAAAAATGTTGTTAAAAAGTTGTGAAAATACCATCACTTTGAGGGGAGTGATAATGGTTTCCTACGGTTAATGTTTCTAAGGAGGACTTAAGGAGTGTTGCAGTTTGGGTTAAACTTCATGATGTGCCAATCATGGTAGTCAAGAGGATAGAATGAGTGTTGTTGCTACAAAACTTGGCACCCCTTCTATGTTAGATACATATACACTTTCTATGTGTGTGGAATCATAGGGTCGATCAAGTTTCACTAGAGCCATGATTGATATTCATGTCGATATTGAGTTGAAAGATACACTTGTTGTGGTTGTACCTAAAATTTGTTATTGTTAGAGTATACTTTGCACCATTTTAGAATGGTATATACACAAATGAATTTGAAGTTTTTTACACCTAAATATATTCAAAGTCAGGTGTATGGATTTGAACTTGTATAAACTCGTGAATAAGATAAAAGAAAACATTTATTTTTCTGAGAGTATACTTTGCACCATTTTAGAATGGTATATACATGTATGGATTTTAATTTTTTTAAACCCAAATATATTCAAAATCATGCGTATGGATTTGAATTTGTATAAACCCGAGAATACACAATATCATTGTAATGTACAAGAAAATACATTCCTCTTGTAATAGTAATTACGAGTAAAGCTAATACGACAAAAAAAGGACCAAACCCTCCCAGCAGCGACCAATAGTGAAAAACAATAACCGTAATAAGCGTTCTTCAAGACATCAATTTTCTGCATTCAAATTGTCCTATTTATTGATCCTAAACTGCTGTCTCGTGCTATAAATCTCCTTAATTCGTTGGTAAAATTCTAGGATTTCTATCGCAACTAGGGTTTTTTTAGCCGATCTATATTTGCCTACTGTGACCTGTTCTTAATTGGTTTTATTATATTTAATGGTGCTTCGTGGCAACTAAAAACCATAGGTTTATGGTTCAAAGTCGATTTTACTAATATACTGATTGGTATTGTGCGTCGTTCAAGCAACCCTCATTCTGTTAGGGTTCATATTATCCTGGTTCGTTTAGAAGGTGTATGGGTAATTGGTTTATGTGGTGTTGACTATGATTGGTATTAACAAGAGTATCTTTTTGGTTCGGTTTATGTGGTGTTGATAGTGATTGGTATTAACATGAAGTGTGTCTTTTTAGACTCGGGAGGGAGGAACAACAATATTAAGAAGAAGAAGACTACTTTTGATGAAACTAATTCTTTTGGTAATACAGAGATGAATAAAAGTGATATCCCCCATGTAACTATGAATGAAAGAATTGTTGATAAGGTTTCTAAGGTTACATTGAACATGGAAAACTATGGTGTTGGATCGTTCCCAAGCCTATCTGAGGCTTTTGGCAGGCAGGATACGCTGAAGGACAAGGTTACGTCTGATTGTAATGTTGCTTCGGTGATGTTAACGAGAGTGTTAAGCCGATAGGTATATGGTCTCCATCCTTTACCAATGTGTTGAATGTTGATGATGCGGACACAAACGTTTCCTTAGCTGATAAGATTTTTAACTTCGAAAAATAAATGCTGGAAGGAAAACTTGTGTTAGTGGGTGATGATTGAAAGCCATTTAACCAAGCATGTGGCAAGTCGAATAATAGTGAATCATGTAAGAAAATTGTAAATTTTTGTACCTTAATACCCCCCGCTGGTAATGGGGTTGATGTTGCCGTTCCCTTAAAATCATTCCTTAAAGTTAAAGAACGTCTTGAGAATATTGCATACGGCGTATAGGTCCAAACTGGATATGCCGTATTCTTCCTTATTGGGTTAATATAATTACCAAATTAAAATAGTATACGCCGTATAGGACTTTTTCTCACGTTCAATTATGTAAACGAAAATACATACCTTTGCATCTGCACTTTTACCTTTCGATGTGTTCATCTTAAAATAAAACCATAAAGCCATTGTTCATCATAAATCAAAACCTGTGCATCTCAAAATAAAATAAAAAATATATTGTTCATCTAATACTCACTCTTATACACACAACTTTTTTTTTTTTTTTTTTTTTTTTTTTTACACACCTTCTCGATTATTACGTTAGAATGTAATTTGCTCTTCCTTTTGCATCCAAAACAGATGAGGATTAATGTGGTGGATTTATATATGTAGTGTCTTGGAGGTTACCCATATACCCAAGGTGATCATACGAGTAATGCAGCCACAGAGGATAATGTATACATGGTTAACAAGGTTGGTGTGAAGACCATTGTGACATTATAAAGCTCATTATATTATTCTCTATTTTCTTCATGTCAACTTAATTCTCAGTCACTGTAAAGAGTCACGCCATTGCACATCACTGATTAACCACCATCATGGTACATATCCGCTCGCCATCGTGAACTTCAATAGCCAAAAACCGTTGTGTGTATATGAGCTCGCTGGAAAAACAAGTTTGCTGAAAAACCAAGTTTAGTTGATGGCTTGCTTGTGACAAGGTGTTTGGGTTTATGGATTTCATGGGTTATTATTATTATTATTATTATTATTATTATTATTATTATTATTATTATTATTATTATTATTAAAACATAAAAATTTATATGAAGTTGGATAGGAGTCTAGACACAAGTTGTGCTCCTACTCATTTTTGAATACAAAAGCTAACTATATGATAGATAAAAACCCCACTTTTAGCATTATTAGAGTGGCTAATGGCAATAAACTTAATACGTGAAAGTGTATCCAACGCCTCTGTATCGAATTCTTCGAATGTAGAAAAAGAAAATGGTATGAACTTGTATCCATTATCCTCACATTTAGACTCATACTTACGCTTTTTCTTCTCCACAGCATTGTGCAAGGCTACCCGAGGAGCCCATGAAGTCGTCCCAATACCAGCAAATAGAGAGATACCAGTCACATCCAAACATGCATCTTTACCTTGTGTATTATTGTTGTTGTTGTTTTCGTTGTCGTCGTCGTCGTCGTTGTTGTTGTTGTTAGAACAACTAGTTAGTAGTTAGTGGTTTAAGTCGTGCAGTGACATTCAAGCGGGCATTGCGCCCTCCTCGAACCTTCGCCTTTTAGGAATAAACCCAACTTATTTTTTTCGCTTCGCCTAGGAGGAAAACCCACAAGAACTTTGTAATTTACTCAATAAAAAAAATTGTAGTATTAGTTTTCTTCTAATAATACATAATACTCGGAATTAGATACTAGCAACAATAAAAACTAGTTGTGTGAAAAACTTGGAGGGCTAACAACAAATGTTTAAAAGATTTAGTCGGCATAGCTATAAAGATTACGGAGAAAACTTAACCTACCCGGTGGGTAAACTACCCAGTGACTAAAAATACAATTAATGTGGTTCTTGTAATATGCGGCATAAAAGGAATAAAAACACAATTAATGCTTTATTCTTTCTCTCCCAATGACTGAATGCCACCTCATCCAGATAAACTACACAGTGGCTAGGTGTATCCATGCCAGATTACAAAGTCAACTTTCTTGTGTTTGTGAAAACACGATTCTCACAAAACTCAAAGTTTATTATATTTGTTACAAGTGAGATTGTTTGATCGTAATATTTACCACCTTCAACGTCACCATTAAAAACCAATATATTCATTTATTTTTCAAATAAAACAAGTACCACTGAAACCTTGGAAATTCATACATAAGTTTAGGAGGATTTGGTTATAATTCCAGTTAAGAGATTTGGGTGTATTTTATAATTATATGCTTATTATTATTATTATTATTATTATTATTATTATTATTATTATTATTATTATTATTATATTTCATTTTTCGGTATGTTGATCTTTATGTTTGTTTCAGATCCAATTCGAGTGTTTTCTTGGTTTTAACTTAGGTATGGTTTGTGTCTACTGGTTGTTAACTTGTGATGGCGGATATGTCAGTGATATTGGTTCAGTCGGCCAGTATACCAGATTACAAAATCAACTTTCTTGTGTTTGTGAAAACACGATTCTCACAAAACTGAAAGTTTATTATATTTGTTACAACTTACAAGTGAGATTGTTTTATCATAATATTTACCGCCTTCAACGTCACCATTAAAAAGCAATATATTCACTTATTTTTCAAATAAAACAAGTACCACTGAAACCCTGGAAATTCATACCTAAGTTTAGGGGTTTTGGTTATAATTTCAGTTAAGTGATTTGGGTGTATTTTCTAATTATATGCTAATTATTATTATTATTATTATTATTATTGTTATTATTGTTATTATTATTATTATATTTCATGTTTCGGTATGTTGAACTTTATGTTTGTTTCAGATCCAATTTGAGTGTTTTCTTGGTTTTAACTTAGGTATGGTTGGTGTCTACTCGTTGTTAACTCGTGATGGTGTATAACACCCCGTAAAATTTTCCTACGATTAATACGTTACCATAACATAGATTAACCATTTTTACCCGTAACAATTTTTTTTTTTATATATATACTTTGTCAATTACAACGTTATTCACTCTTACCTTGACACGACATTTACACCTAAACCTTAATAACCTAGATACCATACATAACTTAAAACATTGATACTTAATAAGTATACGTTTCAATAATTAACAAATACAATTTAAATAAATCCCGAGCCTACTAAAATTCCCATGTGTACTCGCTAATAATATTGGACCTCTAAGAACCATGAACGACAATTATTATCGACTTTCAAATATAATTACTATACTAGAATATTGATCAAGTTAAGGCACCTTACAAGTTTCATCTCAACTTGACACAAATAGCATTTTATTTCAATACCACTTCGTATAAATTCTAATAAACCACTAACTTTCTGTAACAAATTTAAATCCTCATTTTAAGGCCCTTCTGGTCCGAACCAGGAAAAGTGTAAAACACGAAAGTTGTCCGAAATAATGTTTCACGTCTAGACACACGAGATTTTTAAACAAAAAAATGTAATTCGTGGCTGCTATCCATGGAATACGAATCTGGCCAAAGTAAACCTTAAAAACCATTTTGCCAAACTTACAAAAACGTGTCATAAACTTCCCTAGCACCTCACAAGCCACCCAATGACTTATAACCTGACTCAAATGCATTGTGGAATGTCAGGAATGAACAAGAATTGTATGACACATTCCTTTTACTACCATGATTCGATTGGAGGGAATTGTGGTGCCACCACACATAAACGAAACAACACAACACTTCCTTGGCATTATTCTTGTGTTCACATCTTCTAAACTCTCTATAAAACCTTCCCATGCAACCTGAGATGATCACACACACATAAACTTACCAAATATACAAGCTCAAGTCGAATAGCACTAGTTGAACGGGACAGAAGGTTTGGAGCTAGTACGAAGTGCACAAGTGATCCAAGGAGGAACCATGTTTGCTCGTTGTGAACCTTACTAGGAGCGGACCATCGTACCATTGATCCTACGTACCTACTCGAACCATACGAACCATTTTACCCCACCTTTTGAGGTGAGGTAAGGCTCTTGGAGTCCATTTTCACTTCATCACTTTTATTATTTGTAGAATTTGAACATTTCGTTTGATCTTTTATCTCATTAATATTAAACGCGACATATAAATTTTATTCGACATTAGAGATGGTCAATATACTAACAAACGAGAACCACAAAGTTTTTGAACTAATTATAACGTTTAACTAATAAATTCAACACGTTTAAAAGCTTGTTTGGACACATTGGTATAAATTTTCCACACTTAGTTTTATTTTGAATACCTTGGAATAATGCAAAAACTGAGTAAATAACGTTTACTTTGGATAATTATTTAGTAAAATAATATATAATTATTTTTGCACTTACGAGATATCTATTGTACTAGCATATAGGATCAACAGAAATTCGACTCTAATATAAACTTAATAACCAAGTTTTGGTCACATTTAGAAACTATCTTGACCCATTCGAAATATTCCAAAACACTTAGAATATTTTGAGTATGCAAAACTGTTTCAAAAACGCTTCTGGTCATTTACATTTGACCTCGTAAATATTTATATAGACACATGACACATTATTTTTATAATTCGATCTCTTTAACATCATGGCTAACAATTGAGTAACACTTTTGCTTAGACCTTATAAGCTTTTATATGCTGTTTTCGAGAGTCATTTTGATCAAGCAAAAGCTGTTATGAAAGTCTCTTTTAAAATAACATATGGGCTTATTAGCCCGTTAAGCTGTTTTCTAGCTTATTTGATAAGCTGATGCCAAAAGCTATTTCGTAACATTTTTATACTCCTAAAATGAGCCCAAGACCAGGCCCAAACCTTTTGAAAGCCTAATAAATCTTAAAATGTTAATGGGCCTTAGTTTAACTCGTTAAGCCCATTTAAGCAAAATAAGTGCTTTTTAAGAAAATAAGCAGTGGAATTAAGCTTATCTGAATATTTTGAGCTTATTTAAGAAGTAAGAATGCTAAGTTTTGAATTTGGTAAAACTTGGACTAACTTTGCAAAATTTTCATAACCGGGGACTAAAAGTGTAAACTTTGCAAACTTTGGGTCAAAACTGTAATTTCTGATTTTCTGAGTTTAAAACTGTAAATAATAATAATTGGAGTTGAAAAATGTAAATATTGATATTATTTGGACTTAAAATGAAACGATCGTTAACTACGGACTAACGGTGTAAAATTATATTCGTTAGGGTTAAAAGTGTAACTTTGGTAAAACTTGAAGGGATTTTCTGTAATATTATTTTAATATTAATATTTTATATATAAATACACATGTTTAGTATTAAACTCTTATAAATTTAACTTATATATATACGATATAAATATTCGCGTAACTATAATTGTTAACGATAATATATATATATATATATATATATATATATATATATATATATATATATATATATATATATATATATATATATATATATATATATATATATAACGATACATTTATTTCTTTTCTTTTAAAACTAACATCATAAAACATCGTCTACATACTTCGACTTATTCTTGATGATTTTTCCATCACACGTCGACCATTGATCATTACACTCACAAGTATATGTATATATAACTTTGTTCTTGAACTTCAAACATTTAAACGAACACGAGTTTTAATAACAAACTGAATGACTAATATTCGCGATAAAACGAGATTTAGACTATCAACTAAAACATACCATATCTTTTAGGTTGTGTGTGAAGCCGTTGCCTTGCATCGTTGAAATTATGTTACTACCACTACTACTGTGCTACTAAGGTGAGTCACAGCCCCACCTTTTCTCATTTAATTGTTTTGTAAACTCTTTGGGGGAGATACATGCTTAATTACTGTTTTATACTTTTATAAGTACTCGTTAACTATATACATGTTACTGTGATTTCATAGCCCACTCTTTAACTATTTTCCCGTGGGGGAGATACATGCTTAAAACTCGAACACAAGTCTTTTTTACCGGGTATTGAAATACCGTCAGGCCAATGTTATTTGCTTAAGTTACTATTGCCAAAAGTCCCTCGATCATGAACCTTAATCACTTGAAGGGTGAACGTAAATAAATGTGGATAGTACTATTAGTGATTGACAATCCTCGTTTGGTTGTTAGAGAAAACACCAGGCGCACTTTATTGTTCTTATTATAGGTTATTGGTAAATACCTATCTTGAGGGCCTACTACTTACCGTCATAACTTGAGATTATGATTGGCTGTTAATCGTTGAGTATCATGAGCTTAAGGCAATAACAGGAACATCGATTTAAACTTATTGATTGTATATGATTACAATACATTCTTAACTTGTGATTCGAAACTCGTGTTAAATGGATTTATAAACCAATTACTATTTTGATGTTGACCCAGTGAAGGGCAAACCAACGGATTGATTTGTATTGAATTGATAAGGAAATCACTCATTTTCTAATTAACGATTTAAACTATAAACTCTATGAACTCACCAACCTTTGTGTTGACACTTTTTAGCATGTGTTTATCTCAGGTGACTATACAAGAAGGAACTTGAAGGCACGGAGTGAGCTTGTAACCCGGCATGGGCTTAAATAAACATTTTGACATATTTTAAATAAACTTGTCGTTTAAATTATGAAACATCTTGATGTCTAGAATATTTGGTATTTTGAATAAATTAAACTTCAAAGCGTCACTTTGTGTCGTTTTCTATGATTGTGACAAAGATCCTCGAAGTAACACCCAAAAAGTCTTCCGCTGACATTTTAAGTCTTCCGCTGGCGTGACTATATTGGGGGTGTTACATGGTGGATATGTCAGAGGTATTGGTTCCAGTGGGCCAGTATTCCAGATTACAAAGTCAACTTTCTTGTGTTTGTGGAAACACGATTCTCACAAAACTCAAAGTTTATTATATTTGTTACAAGTGAGATTGTTTTATCGTAATATTTACCACCTTCAACGTCACCATTAAAAAGCCAATATATTCATTTATTTTTCAAATAAAACAAGTACCACTGAAACCTGAAAATTCATACCTAAGTTTAGGGGTTTTGGTTATAATTCTAGTTAAGAGATTTGGGTGTATTTTCTAATTATATGCTAATTATTATTATTATTATTATTATTATTATTATTATTGTTATTATTATTATTATTATATTTCATGTTTCGGTATGTTGATCTTTATGTTTGTTTCAGATCTAATTTGAGTGTTTTGTTGGTTTTAACTTAGGTATGGTTGGTGTCAACTCGTTGTTAACTCGTGATGGTAGATATGTCAGAGGTATTGGTTCCAGTGGGCCAGTATGCCAGATTACAAAGTCAACTTTCTTTTGTTTGTGAAAACACGATTCTCACAAAACTCAAAGTTTATTATATTTGTTACAAGTGAGATTGTTTTATCGTAATATTTACCACCTTCAACGTCACCATTAAAAAGCCAATATATTCACTTATTTTTCAAATAAAACAAGTACCACTGAAACCCTGAAAATTCATACCTAAGTTTAGGGGTTTTGGTTATAATTCCAGTTAAGAGATTTGGGTGTATTTTCTAATTATTATTATTATTATTATTATTATTATTATTATTATTATTATATTTCATGTTTCGGTATGTTGATCGTTATGTTTGTTTTAGATCCAATTTGAGTGTTGGTTTTAACTTAGGTATGGTTGGTGTCTAGTGGTTGTTAACTTGTGATGGTGGATTTGTCAGAGGTATTGGTTCCAGTGGGCCAGTAGGTGTCGCTTTTGTGGTTTGCGTGTGTGTTTATTTGTTGACACATAATAGTGTACGTTAATGGAGAAGGTGAATAAAATATCTAGGTGTTTGATGAATTAAAGAGAGAATAAACGAAAATATTTCCCTTGTTAGCAACTCACGCGAGCACATAAATGGCATACTAGAAAGACCATTCAAATAAGGACCATGCATGCAACAATTCAAAAATAAATGCTTGTAACAAAAGCATTAATAAAGATTAATATTGTTATTTAAAAAAATTACCAAATCACACTAATACCATACCATACCCTTTAAACGAAACCAAATTAATTTTCATCATCTTACGAAAACAGGCCATATCGCGCTCCAATATGGCACACGCCACCTACTAAAACCAATCAGATTTCCACACATGATAAACAACGCGCATGGGACCAAAATTTTAAGAAGAGTTAATTTGGGAGTAGCCCGGTCGCCCCATGGGTTAACCTTTTCTTGACAGGTATTATTTTTTTTTTCTTTTCTAAAAATAGACATGAGCTACCTTGAAATTGGGCTACTCATGACACGTGTCATGTTTTGTCTTTATTATGTATTATTGTAAATGACATATATACCCTCTTCTTCATCATATTAGTACTAAACCACTTCACCTTCTCCGGCGACCACCACCAACCTCCGGCCACCACCACCACCAACCTTCGTCCATCATCACCACCAACTTACGACGACCACCAAACCGCAACCCCGTATCAAGATTCAACCGAAAAAATTGTTGTTATCCAAAAATTAAACACGAACGAGCTTATATACCACTAATCCAACACTAGTACAAATATGGGATTTCGTCACACATGCTATTTTTTGAACGGCCACACAGTCAGATATTTATGTTACTAAATGTCCCAGAATAAAATAAACAGCCACACTTGATCCGACTTGTGTGACCATTTCAGAATTTCATTGTCACACATTTGGATATTTATGTGACTAGAGGTAACTGGTAAATTATTTTTTGATTATTTAGTCACTAATAATTTAGGACGCGTGACAGATACAAATAAATTTAAAACATTAGTCACACTATATATATACATATGTGACAAATATATGTCACACAATTGAACTGTGTGACCAAAACCCATATATGGTCACATGAGATAATTGTGTATGTGGCTAAATCATATACTCAAGTTTGTCACACATTATTTAAAAGTGACAAAATCATATAGTCAAGCTTGTCACACATTATTTAAAAGCGACTAAATCATATAGTCAAGTTACTAAGTAATAATTTACATGCGGCACTTAGTTTTTCCAACAAAAAAAAAATTTCACTCTCAAATTTTCATAAGCCCGCCTAAATTTTTCTCCAAAATCACCTAAATTTTTCCCCAAAATTAAATTGCCCTCCTTCCCAAATATTTCACTCAAAATCAAATTGCCCTCCTTCATTTCACTCACCATCCCAAATAGCAATTTGACTCACTCACCATCACAAATAGCAATTTGAGGAGATAGAGAGCGTTGGTGAGCAGTGCCCTCCTTCATTTCACTCACTCAAAACTATATCCGGTCTCTTTTATCTCCTCAACACTCTCCTCACCAACACCACTGCTCGCACCACCACCACCGCTCGCACCACCACCATACTTATGTCTAGATCTGGCCTTCTTCTATTATGTTGCATCTTATGTACAGATCTGAAAAGGATCCACCTTCAACTCTTCATTTCTTTAGTAAGATGGAACCCTTATCTCGTTCTGTTATTATTATATATATATTTTTTTTTTCTTTATTATTTAAAAAAACTCGAATGTAAGTCAATTTATAAGTTTTCGTGGATTAAAAATCTAAGTAAAAACACTTTTAAACCAAGATTTAACTTGACTTCGTGTGGTACTAAATTTTATAGGATGTTTGTGTTATTGATATGAAAACGGGTCGGGTTAGACCCGAGTTGGTTTCAGTTCGTAGCTTAGTTGTTCACAGGTTGGAATTTGGACTGCCTTTTGTTTTAATAGTGTGTTTGTTTGAACTTGGGATTATTTTTATGCTTATGCTAGTAGTGTATTTGAGTATTTTGGTCTATTCAAATCTTGGTTTTTGCGTTTTTGGGATGTAGTTGTGTACGGTGAATGAAGTTCCTATTATGGTGTGCTATACTTGGGGTCTTAGTTCAGCGTGAGTCACCCACGAAGGTGCGTTGGTTCTCGATTCACAACCACCCCATAAATACTCAAGGAACTCATACTTATTGCAGATGTTAAAGGAGTACATCTTTGTTTCAGTCACAACTGCAAATTGTTTGGCTTGTTACGATTATGTGGTTGAGCAGCTAAAGCCATGCGGGCTTGGTAATGGTGCTCATGTTATTTACAACGATTGCAATGTCAGGTGCATATGTTCTTCATAATAATTCTTGCTTGTACATGTCAAGATTTAGGCATTTGATACTTCGCTGGAAATCATTCATTTCTATTCGATCTTATCAATTTAAAAGCATTATCACTTGTAGCAGGACATTGTGGACCACATTGGGTAGTTTATTTTGGAATTTGTTTATTTTAGTGCATTTATACTTAATTAAAGTGGTAGTTCAAACCAATTCAATGAAAGAAGATGATATACTTCAAAAATTCTCATTGATTTATTGAAAGAAAACTTAGTCTTATTTTTTTTAAACAGAGCTAGTCATTAAAATGGTTTGAATTGTGATGCTATTAAGCATTTAGTGACAAATGTATTTGAATGTGTTTGTATGAGCTATAAATTAGGAGGCTAGTTTATTGGGTGTGTAAAAATATTTGACTAGTTGGTTGGCTGGGTGCAGAGCAGGAGAGGTGCCATGTATCGTGTTTAGTTTTCCAAATTAGTAGGCATTTTGTTGAAATAGCTTTCCTATAGTGCAGGCATTTTATACTAGTTAATCTTATGACTGTGTTAATTTACTCTAGGTCGTACAATACTATTATGATCATGATTCGGTTATATATTGTATCTAGGTGCGTGTGAATTATGATTATGACCCAGTTATGTGAGGTTCTGATTGGATTATATATAGTGATTGGAGAGGTTGATTTTCGGCCTAGCATGGGTATACTTCTTGTCACAATATAGTTGACCTTTTTGGTTTCTCGAATTATTAGTTGTTGAAATAAATTTTGGTAACTTAATTTTTTGTTTGCAGTAGTTTTAATTGCGGTTTTCTATGCCTTGTTTTTGTGGACCAATGAAGAATTGGTAAGGGGAAATGATCAAATGAATTGGACATATTTATTCGTTTAACTAGGATTATAATCGAGTTTAAATGTATTTGACATAAAAAAATCCAGTTTTGGTGAAATTGAATATCTTTGAAACTTGGAATTAATCACCAATACAAGTGTTAATCGTTGTTATCCCTATGCTACTTATGTAAGTAACTCTTTCACTTCCTGTTCAAAGTGCTCCTTTTGTTTGGCAATGAGTAACCTCGGAAGTGATTGTTAAGATAGTTAGAATCTATAATCAGCATTATAGTGGTAATTAGTTTGTGGCTAAACATATAATCACTTGTATATAGCCATAAAGGTCATATGTATTTGCTAATGTATTCTTTTTTGATTACCAAGGAATTTTTGCTAAAATATAGTTTGTTTTCGGTGATAGATGCATCCAGCTAAGTATTTTTGCACGGAGTATGAAAAATCAAAGGCTGTTTCTGATCAGATTGCGCTAGAAGCTGCAAAAGAAGGTGTACCTATAGTGGTTGTTTATCCAGGAGTTATATATGGACCTGGTAAAGTTACTGCAGGAAACATGGTGGCCCGAATGGTAATTTTCAAAAAACTGGCTTGCTTATGTGCTTTGTAGAGCTAGTTAGTGGTTTATAATTGATGATTTTGCATATCACACCAACTAGTGTTATATTATCTGCATTAATTTTAACTTTCGAGTATGTGATGAGGATATGGTCTAGAAAATGGTCTAGAAAATCTGTCGAGTCGAGTATGTGATGAGGAGTATATTTTTTATGCTTAAGTGCACTAAGCTTTATCATCGCTATATGATTATAGATGCATAGTAAGGTATTTTTATGAAACGTCGATCAAAACTGATATATTTCGTGTACATTTTGATTTTAGGCGGGGGTGTTTGGGAACATGCAAAATCTATATTAGACTGTAAAGAAGGCACAGATGGTTGTCCAGGTTGAGGCAGTGTGTGTCCAGAAAGAACTTGATGTGTATGTCTACTTCATTTTTTGTCCTACTTTAGAAGTTTGTGGTTCTTTCTTCTTAGGCTCATACTCCAATATTTTACTGTTTTTTTTCTTTAATATAATTGCTTCCCGTGTTGTCACTATTATTGCTTCAGTGTTCTATCTTTTCGTACCAAGATTTTTGAGATTTTGAGGTTTATTTATTTGGACATGGTTATGTTTTTTTGGAATAATTGCCTAAAGTTATCATTTATGACTTCATCTCGTGCAGGAAGATAGTGAGAAAACCGGTAAAGTGACATCTTCGGGATGTTTCTTGCATTTTCAAGTATATAGAATGGATTCAACTGTTAATGCTGTAAGCACCCATCAACAACTATAACACTTTCCGCTCATTTAAATATGTGTAATTGATTTGGTGATGAAAGCACCCTTGTTATCATTTTGTAGTTAGCAATGGCTAAAGACCCTGAAGCTGCGTTCTTTAAAAGGTTAGAAGGTGTTCAACTGTGCGAAGTCTCGGAATTGAAAGCTGGCACTCACATATTTGCTGTCTACGGTTAGAAACTCTACATTTTCTTATTTCATTTCTATTATTTTTGGTTGTATGTTAAAATTAGAAAAAGATTTAATGTAGAGTTTGCTAATGTCTTTTCTTGCAGGAGATAATTTTTTCAAAACAGCTTCGTACACAATAAAGGCTATTTGTGCCACAACATACGAGGATACAATTCATAAGCTCAAGGATATTGAGCAGCAGATTTTGAGAAAGAGAACTGAGCTACGCCAGTTTCAGACAGAGTACATACAGGTATGTTGTCCTCCACTCCTCCCGTGTGGCAAAACGGCTAGGGTCCGTTAACAGGTTAAAATGCGTGGGTCGGATTTACCCAAGGCACTTTTTGTCAAAAAAAAGTTCAGTTTTTTAATAAACAAATCAAGGACAAAGTTTACGCATTCAACTATTTGAGCAATTCAAATCCTATGAAGACATTTACTTCTTCTTGGGATCGTATTTGAGCTCCAGGTACTTTGAGTTACTTATAATGTGTTACTGCCTCGTGTCATATTTTTTTCTCACACTGAGTTGTGCATGTTGTTGTAGAGAGGATCCTGAAATCAACTTCAAGTACATTGAGGCAGCTGCCAAAACAGGACAGATTAAGGAGGTCGAGCGTGTAACAAGAGAATCAAATTTCTATGATGCTGAAAAAACCAAGAACCTTGCAAATGATAGATATGAACCAAGTATGTTTTCAACTTTTGCTTATATTTCTATAAATTTGCTAACAATATTAATACCTCCCTCAACTTGTATTCAAACATCTATTGTTTTTTAATAATTCATATAAATCTATTGTTTTTGATACATTTCTTGAAATATATTTGCCTGATTTATCAAGAACAGCTTATCGTGTAACATCAGTGACACTATTTAGCAATCACGGCAGTATGTACATTAATGGTCAGTTTGTCGAGATGGAGAGACTTCATCACACACTACAACAGCTCGAGATTGAGTTGGCTGAGACAAAAGAAAAGAGTGGAAATAATTCTGGTGGATCAAGAACTACTCAACCAAATGGAAAGGATTTATCTCATTTAGTACTGCTAGTATATTAGTTACAACTGTTAGTTATAATTTAGTACTGTTGGTCATTTAGTTAGTACTGCTTATATGATATGTATTAGTGGTTCAGTTATATACATTCCAATTTTATTGTATTTGAATTCGTTTCGATATATATTTGAATTTCTTTTGATATTTATTGATTTTTTAAATGTGACTAAAAGATGCATATAGTCACCCTTATTTTGGTCACTGTTTGCTTAATTCGTTGTGTGACTAAATATTACAAAAGGCCACACAAAAAAAATTCATGTGCCAATTGGATGATCAATAGTCACACAAAAAATACATTTCTTCACCTTAAACATTATATGGTCACACTTATTAACATTTTGGTTACTTTTTGCTTAATTGTGTGTGACTAAATACCAAATACAAACATGCTTTGTTTGACTAAATATTACAAAAGGCCACACAAACTAAAAATTCATGTGACCATTGGATGAACAATAGTCACACAAAATACACATTTCTTTATTTTAAACAGCATATGGTCACACTTATTAACACTTTTAGCCACTTTTTGCTTAATTATATGTGACTAACTCCAAAAAAACAACACCCGTTGTGTGAGTAAATCATCACAAACGTCACATTTATTATATATTCATGTGGCCATAGGACGGAAATAGTCACACAAAATACACATTTACTTGAATAAATCATCTCAAATGTCACATATATTATATATTTATGTGGCCAAAGAATGAACAATAGTTACTCTCAAAAAACATTCGTTTGACTATAAAGTGTTTACGGTCACACATACTGATTAATCCAACAAAACTTGTGTATAATTTGTCGCACATATTCGGGTTTTGGTCACTCTTTTCCAATGACAATGGTCACGAACTCAACAATGTGACCATATGCCACCTACTGTGGCGGGACCTTCAGTGACACATAACGAACAAAACGTGTGTGACTATATGCATATCGTCACACATTTTTGGCGTGACCAAAACAACTTTTTGGACCAGTGCAAGCATAACCCCCTTATCAATATTAACACACAACGACAAAAACTCAAAATTTATCCTATTTTCATTCGAAACCCCCTTATTTATTCAATTAAAAATTTATAGAATTGTTTTAGATAAATTGAACGTGATAGAGTGTTTGTAAATGCTTTCCAAACAAATCCCCTCAATCAATTGATAAAAACAATCACTAAAACTCAAATACACAATTTCTTGATATAAACCCTAGATCCAAAATCAATCACAGAAACAAACGGGGCCGGTCAAATGGCATAAATGATTGGTTTAATGGTTGACGAGACACCAGTGGTACCACAAGAACACTCCACACATGTGGTTGAATCGTCTAATAGCCATGTTGGTGGTAATGGTAGCACCATTAGTGGATTATCAACTGAAGAATGAAGCATCAGGCAGCCAGAGATCAATCTCAAGCTCTCAATCGGTCTACTTATGGTTTCGGGTTTGGATACAGTTTAGGATTGATGATTTGAGATGTTGAAGCAATTTGTGCAATAGTCTTCTTATCTCTTCAATGTGCTAAATCCTTCATCTACTGCCATGTTGAAAGTTTATTAAGAATATAATTATATATGTATTGGGGATCTGTGATATTAAGAAGTATGTTTTGTTTTAATACATTGTGGTTGCCTATGCCTATTGTTATACAGATAAATGAATATTTTGTATATTACCACTTGAAATGAACCCAGGAGCATGAGATGTCATATGAATTATAATCAGTAAAGTGAGATGTCTGTTTTAAAAAAAGCATTTGGTGGTGATGGGTTTCAGTGGATTTTAATGGTGGTGATGGGTGGTTGGTATATATATAATAACAAATGAATAAGAGGGTATATATGTAATTTATAACAAGAGATACTAAAAACAAAATAATACTTCACGGGACACGTGCCATGATTTTAACTATGTAGCCCAATTCCAAAATATCTCATATCTATTTAGAGAAAAAAATTTTTACCAGTCTAAAAAAAGTATACATGTGGGGCGACCAGGGACTTTGTGAAATTTTCTCTTTTAAGAAAGCCAAAATGTGGAACGCGCCTTTAAAAACTGAACATATGATGAGTTGTTGACCGACTTCATTTATATATTAACCAATCAGCTTCATTTACATATGTTGAACAACTCCGTTTATATATTTAACCAATCAGCTTCATTTACATATGTTGAACAACTTCATTTAGACTAGTCAAAAAATCTACATATGAATATATGATGCGTGCCTAACTTTTGTCGTACAATTCTATAAAGCGCGATTCAATTGACACTGAAACTTAATAAAAAGACTATTTAGAGGCTGCTGCGAAGGTTTAGCCGCCACCGAATGCAGTTAATTAATTTAGGTTATTATAGTCCCTGGAATTTCTTTAAATAGGCGTGCAAATAGAGCACCACCAAGTCGAAGATCATGACTTCTTTTGGCTTTTCTAATCTTTCCTCTACTACTACTAAAAACTTCGACACCTTCTCCCGTTTGCCTTTATTTTCCAAATCATCATCTCATCTTCTGAATGTATCTTGCAACGCTGCTTCAGATGACACTAGCAAAACGTACGAATGTTCAAAGCTCAACCTATCAAAAAAATCACGCGACAAGCAAATTGTGGACAGGAGAAGCTTGCTCTTGGGGCTTGGAGGCCTTTATGGAGCAGCTAACTTGACCACCATTCAATCGGCTGAGGCAGTTCCTATTCAAGCTCCAGATAATATTTCACATTGTGTTAATGCAAGTGACGGCATAAGAGATCTGAATGACGCTGTGAGGGGAGTCGCTTGTTGCCCTCCATTAACATCACCACAATCGTACCCTGTAGATTATGTCTTGCCTAAGAACCAACCTATGCGTACTCGACTAACAGCACATCAAGCATCTTCTGATCCTGTTTATGTCAAGAAGTATCGGGATGCAATGGCGGCAATGAGGGCGCTCCCGGATGATGACCCACGAAGCTGGAAGAACCAGGGTAAGGTCCATTGCGCTTACTGTAATGGCGCTCTCACTCAAGAAAAGAGTGGTTTTGATAGTTTTTACCTTCAGATTCACAACAATTGGCTCTTCTATCCTTTCCACCGGTGGTACCTCTATTTCTATGAAAGGATATTGGGAAGTTTGATTAATGATCCAACTTTCGCGTTACCGTACTGGAACTGGGACAATCCTGAAGGAATGTCTATTCCTGAAATGTTCGAAACTTCCTTGCCCGATCCTGCAAACCCTGCTGGCAGACCCAGTCCCAGAAATAACTCTCTTTTTGATGCTTACAGGGATGTCTTACACCTCCCACCAGCTATCCTTGATATTGGAAGGATTGGTGGTACGGATCAACAAGCTATAATTGAAAATAATTTGTTTTCCATGTATAACCAGATGATCACTGGTACTACTCCAAATGGGTTCTTTGGTGGCCAGATGGCAGCTGGGGTTGATAACATGAATGAGGCTGGGTCGATAGAGGCTGGGGCTCACATTGCGGTACACTCATGGGTGGGCAACCCTAGGATGGCAAACAACGAGGACATGGGGAACTTGTACTCTTCAGGGTATGACCCTCTCTTCTACTCTCATCATTCCAACGTTGATCGGCTGTGGTCAGTCTGGAAAAATTTGGATCCTGTGAATAACACAGATCCTGTTGACCCTGACTGGACAGATGCATCATACGTGTTTTATGATGAGAACAAAAATCTTGTTCGTGTCTACAACAAAGATTGCCTAAGTACAACCAACATGGGATATCAGTACGCAGATTCTCCAATGCCCTGGACAACTTATTCACCAACAGCACATGCTTCTGAGTCTCGCATTGCCACTAATTCAATTGGAACAGTGGACAAGGTGGAGGACATGACATTCCCGTTAAAACTAGACAAGACTGTGAAGGTTCTTGTGAAGAGACCTGCCATAAACAGGACCAAGACAGAAAAAAAGAAACTAAAAGAGATGTTGATCTTGAGTGGAATTGAATTTAACGCGACAAAGACATTCAAGTTCGATGTGCTTGTCAACGACATAGATGATGGAACCAATATCACTGCGGCTAATTGTGAGTTTGCTGGTACTTTTGAATCGTTGCAGCATGGTCCCGGCCGGGGAGCCATGAAAATGAAAAGCGGGGCTGTGTTTGGGATCACCGAGCTTTTGGAGGACCTTAAAGCCGAAGATGAGGAGTATGTTTTGGTGACTTTGGTACCGAAAGGGGGCACCGAAGATGTTACCATCTCTGAGATCAAGATTAACCTAGTTCCCACAAAACATTGATTCAAATCGGTTCACTTCAGTGTTTTAAAATGATCTACATCCCTTAATAGACATTATGTTTTATTTTCATTGGATGCTTCGGTAAGTCTGATTTTGCCATTTTGGTGTTTGGTTAAGCAGAATTTTGCTATTGTCGTAACTTAAGAATAATTATCTTTCATGTTCGTACTTTTTTTTTTTGGTAAAAGGTAACCCCGAAAAATATTACTCCGTATTAATACAAAAAACAATTAATTACAACGGATGTGGGTATATATAGATCGGATAGTTGGATAAGATCTTATAAGAGATTGCTTAGTTTAAAATTTGGATTTGTAAAACTTCTAGTGTAATATATATGGATTGGATGTTCGTACTTTTCTAACCGCCAAGTATGAATTATTTTCGCTCTTACTTTTATTTATTTATTGTTTATTATTATTGTTTTTGTTTAGTAAAGGGATTTTTCCCTGGTATATATTTATTACTCCAAAAAAGTAAAATAAAAATGAGTGAATCACACATCTCAGCCCAAAACTAGGCGAAAACAAATGCACCAACCATGCTTCAAACCTAACCTATCATAAGATCATGCCACATTTATGAAACCAAGTTACAGACGCTATTTAAGTTGACCACGAAGACTAATATCAAAAGCATCAGCAAGCTGCTGCCTTTGAGCATCAGTCAAACCAGGGTCATCAAATTGCTCATCATCGTACGGATCTTCATAATAATCTTCTTTCCATTTTTCATACAAGCTTTTATGTTTCCCTCCACTGCCACTTTTAAAAACTTTGTTAACATTTGAGCTAGTAGAAGCCGTAAAAGTGTCGGTTTCATCGTAAACCTCTAACACTTCATCATCACTATTCGTATTATCCGGACCAATAACCTTTTTAGAAATAGGAAGCATTGATTTACCAGGTTTTAGTGGCTTCCCATTATCACCCACTACACAAGTTTCCCATCAAACATCTGACTTTCCAGATCATTAATCCTTTCAACCAAAGATGTAGTACTTAGACTACTAGATGATGTACCAACCAAAGATGTAGTGATATTAACACTAGGTTCTACATTACCATTAGAAGCCTCTCCCAATTCACCTAGAATATCAAATGCATTAGAAATACTTAATTACCACTTTAGCATCCATATTCGGTTGTCTAGATGTAGAAGCCTCCTTTATGTAATATTAATCTTCAAAAAGAGGTTCAAATTCACTAGAAAGTACATCATTCAAATTTTTGAAAGACGATGCAAGAGATTCCTTGCCACCTTTAAATACATTCGAACCCACATTGGTACCTCTATTTTTTGACGAGTTGTTGGCATTTGTACTCGACTTACCATTGTCACTTTTAGGAATCGCCACATTAGAAGTCGCTTTCGGTCTATATTGTAACTTGGAACTTATATTTATACCCGCTTTGCCACCCTCTTTCACACCACCAATTTTACCATTTCGTTTTTTTTTTCTTCAGTCGATTGCTGGTTAACTGTGATAACCAGTCGAATTGTTTACTTTCTTCAAGGTGGTCGATTGTTGGTTTCTTTGGATAGCTAGTCATCTTGTTTAGTTTATTAAGGTTTGGTCGATCGTTGGCTTATTGGAATTGCCACCCTCTTTCACACCACCAATTTTACCATTTTCGTTTTTTTTCTTCAGTCGATCGCTGGTTAACTGTGATAACCAGTCGAATTGTTTACTTTCTTCAAGGTGGTTGATTGTTGGTTTCTTTGGATAGCTAGTCATCTTGTTTAGTTTATTAAGGTTTGGTTGATCATTGGCCTATTGGAACAGCCAGTCGAATTGTCTTATTTATTAAAGGTTGACCATTGTTTGTTACAGTTTCTTGCTATTGTTGTGTTCGTTTACTTCTATTACACTCCAAAATTATAAACCTTTCCATACCCCTATTTACGTATCAACTGTGATACCTAAACCTGGAACCTACAACTGAAAACCCTACTGTGCTACGTTGCACCTCTCACTTCAAACTTTGAAACCCTTCAATTCACTTGCTCCATCATGACTAAAGATGCACCTCCTCCACAACCTCCTCAACCCGTCATTCTTCTTTCTAATAAGTTAATGACAATCCATAACCTAATAACCTTGTTCTCGTCAAACTAGAAGTTGACGAGATGAATTACACTTCTTGGATGTATTTCTTAAGAGTTTATGTCGCAGATATGGGCTCTTGGCCATATTTTGGGTACTAATGATGCTTCAACAAGTACCACACCACCTAAAGATGCAGAATTGTTCGAAGATAGATACTATTGTGCTCTCTTGGATTTTTATCACTCTCTCCCCTAACCTTCAATCTCGTCTTGTAGTTCATGATCCCCAAACGGCTAAGGATGCATGGGACCTTCTTGCTTCAAGTTTAATGAGGGTTCTTGTTGCTTTGGTGCGTCATATAAGTTTCTTCATAATAGGGTTCATGGTAATGTTTCTAATTCATCAACTAGTTGTCAAGTTTTTACTGTTGCATTGACTTCACCTTTGACTCCTAATGATATTGTCACATTGCACGGCTTGTTGGCAAAACTTGGTTGTAATGGGTCTATGTTGGGAAATCAATTACTTGCTAGTAATTTTGTTCAACACCCTCTTAGTCAAACTGTACCCATGGCTTTTTATACTAGTCCAATATACGGTCCACCAGGTTTTCCCACACCACTCGGCTTTAATAGTCCACTCATGGTCCAACACTTTCAACAACCGTTACACCCTATGTCTCCGACCCAACAGTTTCATAAGCCCACCGGTTTTCAACAGATTTATCAACAACCCACTGGTTCTTAATAGCCCACTCCAATTGGTTATACGAAGCCTATGGGATAGTTGTATCAATATATTTCACCCGGGTAGTCGTCAAGTCGGCAGTCGGGTCAAATTTCGGGCCACGAGACGATTTTGCCAAGTGCTTTTAGTGTTGTGACAATACAGGATCCTACTACAGATAACTAGAACATGGATACAGATGCAACTTCTCACCTTAATGATTCTATCAATAGTCTTAGCGATATTTTTAATTCGTGCATTTATCCATCTGTCGCGGTTGGTGGCAGACATTCTATTCCTGCTACCAACTCTGGTCACAGTGTTTTGCCTACACCATATTGACCATTTCATTTAAATAACGTTCTAATTACTCCCAATATTATCAAAAATTTAATTTTTGTTCGTCAATTTGTTTGTGATATTGTACAGTTGAAGTTTGCCCTTTTGGTTTTTATGTTAAGGACTTTCTAACTCGTTGGGTGCTGCTCCGCTGTATAGCACTAGGGACCTTTACCCTGTTACAAAGCCCTCCACCAATCCTCATGCTTTTCTCACCAGTAAATATACGTGGCACCAGGGTCTTGAACATCCAGGAAGTGAAGTGTTACATCGTGTTCTTTCTAGTAATTCTCTTTTGTGTAATAAATAGAATTCTCTCATTCTTTGTCATGCTTTTCAGCTTGGCAACTACGTGAAACTTCCATTTGTTAGTTCTAATACTTCGGTTCGGTCTTGTTTTGATACTGTACGCTTGAACTTGTAGACATCCCCATTTTCGAGTCTTTTTGGGTTTAAATACTACTCCCTCCGTCCCATATTAATTGTCCAGTTTGACTTTTCTTAGTCTTTTTTGTTCAACTTTGACCTTAAATATTTTTATTTGTGTTATATGATATTTGATGAAAATTATATCAATGAAAAAACATTTAAATTCCAATCGATTCATATATTTTACATCAAGTATTATATAACACAAAGAAAAGTATTTTGTACATTTCTTCGCGCTCAATTTAAGTGTGAAATCAAATCATTTCAATGTGATCATGGTGGTGAATTTGATAACCACGCCATAGAAAAGTTATTTGCCGATAATGGGATTCATTTCCGTTTTCTTATCCATGTACTTCACAACAAAATGGGAAGTCTGAAAGGATGATTCGTACCATCAACAATCATATTCGCACATTATTATTTCAGACTCATCTACCCCCTAATTACCGGACTGAGGCTTTTAATATGGCCATTTATTTGTTAAACATTTTACCCTCTCGCTCCATAGACAATGAAATCCCTTTTACCCAAATTTTTGGAACCAAAACCGACTATAGTCTTTTGCGTACTTTTGAGTATCTTTGTTACCCTCACCTTGATATCAATCATAAACTTGAACCCCGGTCTACACATTCTATTTTTTCGTATCATGCCACTAATCATCGTGGCTATCATTACCATGATCTTAACACAAATAAAATTATTATTTCCCAGCATTTTATGTTTGACGAGACTGTTTTTTCATTTGGCTCAATGACACTGATGACATCAAATAAGTACATATTATTGGCATCATTTATCCTATGTATTTGGCTTGTTTTAAATTATTATATATGAGAATTGATACTTAATCGTTTACTTTTGTAATTCTCAGTTCTAAACAAGCGTTTGGTGAAAGTTAGCTATTTTAGACGTAAAATGGAGCAAAATAGATCAAGTTGAAAAAGTCTACTAAACTGAAGGAAGATACGCCATATCATTCTAGACAGATACGTCATACGACCATATTTAGATGAATTCGAAGACCATTGCCTGGCTTTGAAGAATGCGCTGCATGTAAAATCTCATGCGCCCCATATGAAACCTTTGTCAACAAAGAAGATCTGACTTATCTACTCTAGATATGCCGTATTACTTTCCTGACATACGGCGTATCGATCTCAAGACTTCACCAAAGATATCCAAGACGTAGAAGGACATGTGCCATATAAAGAATGAAGATACGCCGCAACTCAAGGTGGTGTACGAATATTCAAGAATATAATAATCTTATACCTTACGAGAAGTTACCAAGATACGCCGCATCTACTTAGTTGATGCACCGCATCGAGCCCTCAGATAGAAACTATAAATACCCCATTTGACAACCGAATTTGGTGTGCAACAAAACCTTAAGGAGAAGAATACAGATGATTTGGCAACACAACACACCACCTAAATGAAGATCTCAGAGCAGTAAGAAGGTCATGCTAGTGTTTAATTAATTAAGTAGTTTTGTTTTATTATATTAGTATGCTTTAATCCAGAACGATTTTTGGGCTTGTCTACGCCATAGGACTCCCATTTATATGGTTTTTCCATCGATTAAAGTTTATTTTATTTTTATTTGGTTCTTTATGCATGTGCTTTGATTACCTCTATGTCTAGCCATATCTTGTTTGCGCTGCCATACGCCTCCCACAATTACTTCATTAGCATTATAAGTTAATGTAAGCCCTTAAAAAAGGTTAAATAATATAGACATAAGTAATCATTAAGAGTTTACTCGCCTTAACTAAGATACCAAGGAGAGAGAATAGATTTTAGTACTCATCTTATAAAACTAGCAATAAAATACTTTTAATCTAATCAATCGTGCCAGTCTCTCAGGCTAAAAATCCCCTTGCGTTAGATTAGGTTTTAGAACTAACTTAGGAATTAAAATACTGATAAACATTTTAGGTGTTAACATTCCACTCTTAGTGATCGACACTCTACTTACCAACTAGCTATATTGATCGGGTACAATGCTCGTTAGTATGTGTTATAGGTTAAGTTGGATAAATATATATTTAAAACTTGATAAGAATAATCTATACCTACAACGATAAACGCACACATCAGACACCCACCGTGAGTCCCTCGTATGGTTTTTTGACTGACTCGTCTAATGTCACCTCTAATATCATCAGATTGTCACCACACCTCAGCCCACTGCATCAAATGTTCAACCTAATACCCAATCTGTTCCTACAAATGTAACACCCACTGCTACACCAAATGAACCCATTCATATTGAGCCTACCACTCTTGTGCCACGACTCACGGATGCAAATATTGTTCGTTGTATGTGGTTATTTCGCAACAAACCGAGCTTGAACCTATTTATCCTCAAATAGGTATCACAGTGTTGATAGTCTTTGATTTCCAAATGTGCTCTATATTCTCTGTATCTCCATTAGTATGTACGATATTTCTTTTCAAGATGAAGTGAACATGTTTTTGTTCTTTATGTTTATGTCCCTCATCTCATGGCCTTTGAGAAATATTCGTTATCACGTTTCTTTTAGAAAGTGATTAGGGGATGATACAAATGATTAGTGTTAATGTTGTTCTAAAAAAGTGATTACATGATTTAGCCATGTGCCGTAATAATTCAATTGGTAACTGTATCATATGGCAGTCACAATCTTTGCTCATCTTAGGCTTTCTGTTTTTCTACGCTAAAATAACAAATAAATAAATTTGGGTTTTGAATTTTGAAAAAGTTGGAAATTTTGTTGAGGATGATAAACGAGAATCTGATGTATTGGTCATACGATCATCTTTCTTTCCTTTCCTAAATGTTAATATATTTTAACTTCACAAATGTAAGAAATTTTGATATGTAACATCCTTCATGATCCAAAATCAAAGTTGCGCACAAAAAACAAGTATCATTTCAAGTATGCTTTTGTTGCACCTAAACCCAAATTTCCATTCTTCCTATATATGGCACGAGGGCAGTTGAACTAGGTATAGCGGATAATACAGATAACTCATAATACCGACTAAAGAAAACGTTGTAACGTGAACTCGTCATTGGGAGATCTCGCTTACTTAGCTTTTTTTATAGGCCTAATACCAAAATTAAGCATCATACTTGTCATAAAAAGCATTTTTGCGTAGCGAACAAAATTTTTTCCTTGTTTGTGGGTCAAAATCGACTATTTTGTACACAAGTGAGTATTATTCCATCCTCTCATCAAGTTACCGGTTATAAACCAACCCCCCTCTCTCTCTCTCTCTCTCTCTCTCTCTCTCTCTCTCTCTCAAAACATAAGACCAGCCACCACCACTACCGATTGCAACCGCCGGCCACAACCACATCCGCCGCGACATCCATCACCATCTACAACCTATCACCACAACTTCTTGCTCTCACACACCAAGATTCGACCACCACTACCACTAGCATCCACCACCACACTTCCATACTTATCATCATCACCATTTACACTCGCCACCACCCACTGCTTCCCCACCCTCGTCACCACCTGGCCAGATCTACAATCAACACGACAACCCTCTCTCTCGTACACCCAATTTGTCACACCCCGCCAAGGCGGAAACGCGAGTGTGTAACTTCATAGATATCATCACAACACATGGTGTCTATATAGAGAATAACTTCATGCATAAAATAGAGCAAGTACAGACACGAAGTGTCGTAACAATACCCCAAAACATAATCCAAAACAATCCAAAAATCCAAACATAGATGATAAACCACTTCCAATGTGTTAATACAAATATCGCCTAAAAACGTTATTTATATTTTACGATCTTTGCTAAGTTTTGTTAACGACAAAATGTAAACTTTAGTTTCTAAGTAAAACATAATCTTAGTTTTAAAGACTTGCATAAACTAGACTTTTGCTACATTTTACATTTCATAAAACACAACACTTTTTATTTCTTAAAATAGAAATGTCACATCACATTTATGGCAAGTTTTGTCAAGATACATTTATGGAAAGAAAGAGTGTTTGACTTATTATATGTTGCTTGCAAGTTTTGTGTTTGACTAATGAGATGTGACATTGTTTGGTTTACAAGGTGTAATGAGATGTGACATTGTTTGGTTTGCAAGATTTATTGCAAAACCAACTGCAAGCCCGGCGGAACCCTGGGGTTACACGGGCGGAACCCATCTGAGGGTTCCGCCGTATCCGCCAGGCCTGCAGAAGGCTTTGCTATAAATACCAAGTCACAAGTTGATTTTTGGCTTATTACTCTACATCATATTTACACACATTCATTCATTCTCTCATCTAACCCTTTAACATTTCATATGTGAAGTTTCTTTTTGTAGCAAAGAGATTCACGAGCTCATTAAAAGTAACAAGTATTCAACACAACATTGCAAGACTTGTTAGCTTAGCATTGTGTAGACTTGTGTAGTTTACACTTCATTTGATTGTGTATTTTCAGTAGTGATCGGTTAGTATTTTAGTCCTCAAAATACAAAGTGTATCGGGAGTAGTTGTACCCTTGTAAAAGAACTAACGGGAGTGGTTGTACCCTTGGTAAAGAACTCGACATCTAGCTTAGTGTCGGTAAAAGTATAAGCGACGTGTAAGGTTTTCTCCGCCGGTGAAAGGAGCTTGTTGACTAGTGAAAGAAACTCTCGAGTTGGATACTCGGGGCGTGGACGTAGGGCAATGAAAAAGAGTCCTTGTAGCCGAACCACGATAAATATTGGTGTTGTGGTTTGATCGTTTCTTTCATTTACTTGCATGTTATATATTGTGTTTGTGTATATATCTTTGATCAAACGGAAAGTTTCAAAGCTAACCAAACAAGTTAAAAAGATTTTAAACGGTAAACTATTCAACCCCCCTTCTAGTTTTCCACAATTGGTATCAAGAGCTACGTTACTCAAGCGTTTAAAATATATTGTGTTTTAAAACTTGAAATGATCCATGGGTTTTAAAAATTACAAAGAAGGGCAATCTATGCAAAGACCACCACTCTTTGAAGCAAATGGTTTTATATATTGGAAAAACCGTTTTGAAACTTACGTGAAATCTAAAGATACAGATTTATGGTATATAATCATTGATGGTGATAACGTAGTTACTAACATTAAAGATGATGATCAAAAGAAATTGATTGGTAAAAATAATGAAGCTAAAATGATGCTTTACAATGCTTTGCCTAA
Source organism: Artemisia argyi (assembly GCA_030686995.1). Taxonomy (NCBI): domain Eukaryota; kingdom Viridiplantae; phylum Streptophyta; class Magnoliopsida; order Asterales; family Asteraceae; genus Artemisia; species Artemisia argyi. The sequence goes on from CM060701.1 coordinate 215,135,155, forward strand.
TAAAGAATATGAAAGAGTCTTTATGTGTAAAACCGCCAAAGATATTTGGCAATCTTTAATTGTCACTCATCAAGGAAACTCACAAGTTAAAGATAACAAAATTGATCTTCTTGTTCAACAATATGAACAATTTGTTATTTCCGAAGATGAGATTATTGATAATGCTTTTGCTAGGTTTAACACTATTATTACTTCACTTAAAGCACTTGATGAATCTTTTGTAGTAAGAACTTTGTCAGGAAATTTCTTAGAGCACTCCATCCGAAGTGGAGAGCAAAAGTGACGGCAATTGAAGAATCCAAAGATCTTTCAAGCATGTCACTTGATGAGCTAATTAGAAACCTCAAAGTTCATGAAATGGTAATGGAAAAAGATTCGGAACTAGTTAGAGGCAAGAAAGAAAAAGTTAAGTCCATTGCCTTGAAAGCTAGAATCCAATCAAGTGATGATGAAGAATCTACTTCGGATAGTGATGATGAGGAATATGCTATGGCCGTTAGAGACTTCAAGAAGTTCTTTCGTAGAAGAGGGAAGTTTGTAAGGCAACCTAAAGATGACAAGAAAACTTTCCGAAAAGATCGTGATGATAGGAAAGGAAAGGTTGAAAGAAAATGCTATAGGTGTGGAGACACAAGTCATCTTGTAGGAGAATGTCCAAAACCACCCAAGAGCAAACCTCAACAAGCTTTTGTGGGTGGTGCTTGGAGTGACTATAAAGGAGATGACGATGAGCCAAAGAATGATGATATTGTTCTCATGGCTCACAACTCAAATGAGGTATTCTCCGACTCATCTTACTCCTCTATTGATGATGACACTTTACAAAAAGAATATAACAAACTTTGTGAATTGAGCTTAAAAATCATAAACAAAAATAAATTTTTGAAAACTAAAAAGGAGTTTTTAGAAAATGAAGTTTATGAGTTAAAAGAAAAAGCTAAGAGATTAGAAAAGAGTAAAGGTATTGACACATCTTGCAAATCATGTGAAGAGCTTAAACTAGAAGTTGAGAAACTTAAAATTACTCAAAATGATCTAATAAAACAAACCACAAAGTTTAAGAAGTTCGATAAGAGCATTTCTTGTGCGGATGAAATTATGAAACTTCAAAAGTCACCCTTTGATAAAACAGGACTAGGATTCACGAAAATAGAAACTTCAAAGGGACAAACGAAACAAGAAAAGAATGCACAAGAAACTAACAAAACTGCTACAGCAGCCTGCGGATCAGACGGAACCCAATCCAGGGTTCCGCCCGTTGGACCCGAAGGTTCCGCCAGGTCTGCTGCAGCAGTAACTCCATCCACATCGGATCGTTTAAAATTTGTTAAAGTTACGTATAAAAATGGAACAAAACCTGCTTTTAAAACTGGAGTAGGACTTAGTAAAAATGAATTTAGAGCTAAGACTACTCAACCAAGACCAAAGACTCCAATTCCCAAACGCCCCTTTCCAAAGAGCAACTTCAACGCTCGACCAAACTATCAACATGTTTGGAACCAAAACACTTCTAGACATTACCAAACTCCAAATTACATGTCATGGAACCCTTATGCTCTATTTTCATACTTGGAACAAGTTAATGGTATGCTTAACCAAAATGGACCCATGAGAAATTGGGGACCAAATGTTTGAGTGTTTTTCATAAAATAGGTGTGCCTCAAAGTTTGTTTGGAACCGGATGAATGGATTAAAGATAGCGGTTGTTCAAAGCACATGACGGGGAACAAAAGCCTCTTCACTACTTATCACAAATGTGACGGAGGTAATGTTACGTTTGGTAGTAAAGCTAAGAGCAAAATCATCGGAAAATGTACAATCTCTCATGACTCCCTTTTTATAGATGATGTAGCTCATGTTGATAACTTAGGTTTTAATCTCCTTAGTATTAGTCAACTTTGTCGTAATAAGTATAATGTCCTTTTTAGTGAAAACGGAAGAAAAATACTTAAAGATGGTATAACCATAGCCAAAGGTGTCCTTAAGAACAACGTATACGTCATAAAGATGGATCCAACATCTAGAGACAAACTTTGTCTTACCTCATTAGATGAATCTTCAACTTTATGGCATAGACGTTTAGGACACGCTAACATGAGATTAATCCAAAACCTCTCCTCCAAATACTTAGTTCGAAACCTACCTAAGTTGAAATGTGACCAACACTTTTGTGATGCTTGCAAAGTCGGTAAACAAGTCCATAGTAGCCATAAGGCTAAAAACTTGGTTTCTACATCTAGGTGTCTAGAACTTTTGCATATGAATTTATTTGGTCCATCCGCTATACAAAGTTATGGAGGTAACTTCTACACTTTGGTCATAGTTGATGATTACTCAAGATATACTTGGACAAAATTTTTGAAAAGTAAAAATGAAGCTTTTAATAAATTTGAGATTCTAAGTAAGAAAATTCAAAATCAAGTAGGGTCTAATATTGTGTCTATTAGAACGGATCACGGTCGTGAATTTGATAATGAATTTCAATTTGGAAACTTTTGTGATATTAATGGTATAACTCACAACTTTTCGGCTCCACGTACTCCTTAATCTAATGGTGTAGTAGAACGTAAAAACCGGACATTGCAAGAGATGAGTAGAACAATGCTTAATGAACAAAACATTCCACAAAAGTTTTGGTGTAATGCCGTTGACACATCAACGTACATTTTAAATCGAGTCTTAATTAGACTATTTTTGAATAAAACTCCTTATGAACTATATAAAGGTAAAAAGCCTACATTAGGATACTTTAGAGTGTTTGGGAGTAAATGTTTCATTCTTAACACCAAGGATTATCTCACCAAATTTGACCCAAAGTCTTATGAAGGTGTATTTCTTGGATATTCATAAAATAGTAAAGCTTACATTGTTTTGAACAAAGAAACCTTAAGAGTCGAGGAATCGTTGAACGTAACATTTGACGAGAGTCCACCTCCCTCTAAGACATCACCTTTGGTAGATGATGACTTAGTTGAAAGCCAAGCAATAGAAAGTCAAGAAATTTTAAGTGATGACAAGGAAGATGAACTATTAAACAAAGAACTTGTCAATGTCAAAGAATCTAAAAGTCATCCATTAGATGGTGTCATTGGCAACATTAACGAAAGAACACTACGGTCAAAAGTTCAAAATGAAAACAACTACTTTTGTTTCGTGTCAACCATTGAACCTAAAAATATTAATGAAGCCATTAAAGATGAGTCTTGGGTAATTGCAATGCAAGAAGAGTTAAACCAATTTGTTAGGAATGGTGTATGGACATTAGTTCCTCAACCAAAGAATCAAACTATAATTGGAACAAAATGGGTATTTCGTAATAAAATAGATGAAAATGGAATTGTGTCTAGAAACAAAGCTAGGCTAGTTGCACAAGGATATAACCAACAAGAAGGCATTGACTACGATGAAACTTTTGCTCCGGTTGCTAGGCTAGAGTCAATTAGAATCTTACTTGCATATGCATGTGCACACAATTTTAAACTCTTTCAAATGGACATCAAAAGTGCATTCCTAAACGGAGTCATTAATGAAGAAGTGTATGTTGCTCAACCACCGGGCTTCATCGATTTTGAAAAACCAAATCATGTTTACAAACTTAAAAAGGCTCTTTACGGACTTAAGCAAGCTCCAAAAGCATGGTATGATCGACTTAAAACCTTCCTAGTTGACCATAAGTATACCATGGGCTTAGTTGATAATACTCTCTTCACTAAGAAGAAAGATTCACATATTATCATAGTCCAAATCTATGTTGATGACATTATATTCGGATCAACTTGTCAAGAATTATGTGTGGATTTCTCAAAAATCATGCATGACGAGTTTGAAATGAGTATGATTGGAGAACTCAACTTTTTCCTAGGACTCCAAATTAAATAACTAGAAGCTCTTTGTCGATAGAAAAAGTACAAGTGGTATTTGTACTTTTATTGGACATTGTCTCACCTCATGGTTCTCTAAGAAGCAAACGGCTCTTTCTATCTCAACAACGGAAGCCGAGTACGTTTCGGCCGGAAAGGCATGTCAACAAGCTCTTTGGATGAAGCAAGCTCTTGTCGACTACGAAATTCAACTCAACGACATCACAATTCTTTGTGACAATAAAGGTGCCATTGATCTTAGCAAAAACCCGGTTCAACATGCTCGTACCAAACATATTGAAATTCGTCATCATTTCCTTCGTGACAACGTTCAAAAAGGAAATATCTCAATTGAGAAAGTTTCTTCCGAAGACAACATAGCTGACATTCTCATGAAACCTCTTAAACGTGAACCTTTTAACCTTCTTAGGCTAGGCTTAGGACTCATGGAACCTACATTGTAGTTCTGGACATTAGACAAAAATCACAAAAATCAAAACAAATCCATAACTTTTTTTCTCAGCAGGGTCGGCGGAACCCTCAGACATAACGGACGGAACCCATCTCAGGGGTCCGCCGTATCCGCCAACTTGCAGAATCAATATTTTTGTTTATATTAAACCAAACACCCATTATCTCATACCACCACTTCCAAACTGTTACTATTCACTTTACCATCCATCCATACCTACGATTTTCTGGTCTTCCTTTCACTCGCATTGCAAATCAATCATCATTGTAAGTATTCTAAACTTGATTACAATCCTGATCTGAGTCTAGGAATTCTATTTTTGCATAAAAACAAAACCTTGGGGTTATGCGTTAAACTTGAGAAACTCATGCATAAAATTAGGTGTTTAACAAAACTAATCATGTTCCCCATAGTTAGGAATTGCATCCTTACTTAGTATAAACATGTTTGCTAAAACACCCCATGACAAATTTTTCCAAAAATTTCTCACAAATAGGACAAATATTTTTTCGTCTCACATTGAGAATACAAAATCAAAGCGTTATGTTTAAAACATCACTTGCATAATGTCTCTTGAATGCTAAAGAGAATACATAATCAATATGTATTTTCGGGTACATTCAAACGAAGCTACATTGAACTAGGAGCGTTTGGGTTATCTTTTGTTTTATAACAAAACTTGCATTATAAAACATTTTTGAAACATCAAAATGAGTCAAGATAACCGCACCTCCACATTGTTTTCATATAGGCACACACTAGAACATCCACATTATAATAGTAGTTTACTTAAACTAAAATGTGAAATTTTGTTGTTCTAGGAATCATCATGCCTCCTCTAACCCACTACGATCACAAGGACACCATTAAGTACCTACCAAAACACCACAAAACCAAAGGCCTTACCCCAAACCAAGTCAATGTTTTCAAAGCCTTAGAAAAACACTATGTCCATGAGGGTAGAACCATTGACCCGTCTTTCCTAGAAGGCACAAACCTTTACGGCGAATTTGCCACAATCAACTTTGAGTGTCTTTTGAATATCGACGAGCCTATTTGTCCTAGGTTCATTTTGGAATTCTATGCATCCGCGTCCTCTCCACGGATGATTATGGTCAAATGTCTATCAACTTTAGGGTTAGTGGTCATCAATACTCCTTCACTCTTGAGGAGTTTGCTCAAATCCTAGGTGTCCCAAACCGTGGTACTTGCATCTATTCTGACTTGCACTCCCTCTCAACTCTTGACAACCTCCATGACCGCATCCATCCTTATGACACACCTCTTGTATCAAAAGATGTACTCCGTGACCACCTCTTTGTTAGGACAACCAACACTAGGAGAACCCGTTCGGGAAATGAGGTCGATAAGGACACATATGGAATGGAATTGAATGAACTCAAGCCCCAATTCAAGAAATGAGAGGAAGTCCTTAGAGCAAATGTCATTAGCACCATAGGAAACCGAGATCATATCAACCTTTGCCTTTGCTACATGCTCTACTCTTTGTCCGTAAGGCAACCCTTCAATCTTGCCTACTACATGGCCAAGAGAATGGCCGACATTCCTATGCATGGCACAACGGCTATGCCGTATGGAATGCTCTTGACCCGTCTCTTTAGGTTCATCTCACCCATTCCACCAGCTCCAAATGGTCTTCGTCTTGACTACTCTCTCATTCCACACACCTTTGTTCCACTTAGTGATAAGAGAGTCTACAAAGCCCAAGGAAAACATCCTTATCCTCCTATCTCATCATCATCTTCCTCAATGAGTGAAGATGACAATTTGCCAAACTCTAGGCTCCCACCTCTCGAATACCTATCCCAACTTCCGGATATTCCTAATGAGTCGGTGGAGTTCAAGCAAACAAAGGGGATGTTTAAGAATCTTGGAAGATTCCTTGGAAAGCTCAAGAACAAAATTGACCGTCAATGAGTGCGGGTGTGTAGGAGTGTTTGGCACTAGGTGCTATTTGAACAAATTTGCTTGTTTAAACAATGTTTATGATGTATTTGTGTGCTGGTACAATGTTTGATACAATTTGGAACATGTTGTATCTAACTTTGATGTAGGTAGACAACTTTTGGCAAGTTGTCAAATTTTCAAGTTTATGATATTTTCACTAAGTATAGTGAAATTCTCGACCTCAAGGTCAAAGTCCTATGATATGTGTGTGTACGTGTCTATTTTTTGCATTGCCTAACTATAAATGCATTATCTTTTTGATTTTAGGAGTTTTCGAAAATTTTGAAAATCGTCTCGCGGGTCAAAAACGCGGACTGCCAATTTTTTCAGCCCTGGCGGATCTGGCGGTACCCAAAATTGGGTTCTGCTAGTGAATTTTCTGGGAAACCCAGAATTGGCCCAACGGACCAGACGGTACCCTCAAATGGGTTCCACCTGTGTATCCTGAGGGTTCCGCCAGTTGCCTGCAGAAATTTTCTTTTTGTTTTCAACATTTCAACATCCAAACACCAAAATACAATCCTTTTAGATAGAAACCTATTTCCTGCAATTTGTTTAGCACAATAGGGTACTTCTCATTCCTTATAACTCAACCAAAACCATTTCCCGCCAAATTTCAAAAATAGCCATAACCACCCCAAGGACCCTTCACACATAAGGGAAGGAACCCTTCTAAAGGTTCCTTGAAATCCCTGAGATTTATACTTCAACAAATCTACCAAAACCACTAAGCATTTAGTGCAAAACTTGTCTTCTCACTTCACCATTTTCATTGGATTGACTTCCAAGATATGACAACCCACAATTAGTTTTCCAAATCATTAGGAACCTCCATTTTTGTATGGACTAACATCAAATCCAAACACTCCTTCCCACAATCCTTCATCACTATAAATTAAACCATCCTAAACACTATCAAATCAAACCTTCTTCATCACAATTTCTTAACTTCTAAACCATTTTTAACCATGACCAAGTCAACAATCACTTCTCAACCATCACGACCCATCCGGAAAACCGCCCGGATAAGTGTAAAACCACTATGGTCTAACCAATCCATCAACCTAAGCTCCTCATCTTCGAATGAATTCACCTCACCTATAAAAAATGAACACTTTTTGAATCTTGCATCTCCATCACCATCACCCAATGAACCCAATGAGCTCACTCCACCACCTACTAAATCACCCATTGACCCAACTCCACCAAGTGCTCCAACCCAACCATCCAAAACTCCATCACCATCACCATTACGCAAACTTGAACCTATGGAGTTATTTGGGTCTCCACCAACTTCACCACACCCTTTTGTCCAAGATCTAAATGATCTTCCACCAAGACCTTCACAACCACCACCTTTTTCATCAAGGTCAATTCTTGACCAAAATGAGCATTTTGACCACACCCAACCACCACAACAAGTTTACCATCAACCCAAACCATTGTTGTTTCACCCCATCTACCATGACATCCATGGTCCTCTTTATGGAGAACCTAACTTTAAAAACCATGATCACCCAACTCCACCACATTCTCAAGCCCAAATCTTTGAGTCTTTCTTTCCTTCATATGAGAAAATCCAAAGCATGGTTGAAAACCACCTCCATCAAGCAATGGAACTTCAAACCACCTTGCTTGACTCAATACCAAACCTATCCTCCATCCAAGAACCAAAAACCAACCTACCCTCAAACCAAGAAACCAAAACCAACCCATTTCCACCCACTCTTCCCCATGTTTGCTCAAATTGTGAGCAAATGGGTGCAAGCATCAAAACGTTGCTTCACCAATTCCAAGATGAAACCCGTTTTGCATTCCAACACGTCATAGAACGTTTGGATGCTTTTTCCCACCCAAACAAATCCTAGACAACCTTTGGAGGCCGTTTGCCCCATTTAGGAAAGTAGGATTTTATTTTTCTTTCTTGGTTATTGTTTTTTAGTTTTTGTTTACAAGTAGAAGAATATTTCACATTTCTTGTCTTTTGACTTTTAAAAATCAAAATTTTACTTGGAATGATATTTCTTTCTACTTACTTTTGTGCATTGTTGGTTGATCATTTTTGTGTTGTCATTGTGGTTGCAATGTGTGTGGTAACTACAAGCTTGACTATATATATCACCAACTAACCATTTTTTTGTAGGATCAAAATCCATGTTTCTCATCTTGGCACTCCTTTTAGGGGGAGTAACAAGCAAGGGGGAACAAGTGCATTATTCCACTTCGCCACTCTACTTTTTGTTTTGAAAAAAAGGGAGAGAAATATATTAAACCTTCAAAACTTAACATGATTTTTATCACTTAAGTAAAACAAGTTTAATATAAAAATTTTTTTAAGTCTTAAACACCAAGATTTTGTGAGTTACTTAAAAACAAAGTTTATGTTTTGTCATCAACAAAAAGGGGGAGATTTTTAATACAAATATCGCCTAAAAACGTTATTTATATTTTACGATCTTTGCTAAGTTTTGTTAACGACAAAATGTAAACTTTAGTTCCTAAGTAAAACATAATCTTAGTTTTAAAGACTTGCATAAACTAGACTTTTGCTACATTTTACATTTCATAAAACACAACACTTTTTATTCCTTAAAATAGAAATGTCACATCACATTTATGGCAAGTTTTGTCAAGATACATTTATGGAAAGAAAGAGTGAAAGAAACTCTCGAGTTGGATACTCGGGGTGTGGACGTAGGGCAAGGAAAAAGAGTCCTTGTAGCCGAACCACGATAAATACTCGTGTTGTGGTTTGATCGTTTCTTTCATTTACTTGCATGTTATACATTGTGTTTGTGTATATATCTTTGATCAAACGAAAAGTTTCAAAGCTAACCAAACAAGTTAAAAAGATTTTAAACGGTAAACTATTCAACCCCCCTTCTAGTTTTCCACACAATGCAACTAGGGTCTCGTCTAATCTCATCCTTCTATCTTATCCTTAGAAAGCACACCTGAAAATGATGCTTAAAACGTCAACATAATGTTGGTGAGATTCATAGGTTTAAGACTCATACACAGTAGGCAACCAAATCACTGTGATTATTAAACATAGCTGGACAAATAATTATAGTTATCATATAAGCTACATGTATTCACAAGGCAACATCATACATAAGACAACCATCGGGCGGAACGTGCCCACCGATCCAAATTCACAATATCCCGGGCCGGAACATGACCCCCGCTCCAAATAATTGGTAAATTAATACCCTCCGATCTGACCACATAGCATAAAAATAGTGATTAGGGATGCTACTCTCCAATTAGGTCGTATGCACGAGCAACAGGGTAAGCACCCTCCCAATTGGACCACACAGCATTATCACACAACATTTCCACATCGCATAACCATTCACATATAGCATACATACGATAACATTATAAGTGCAAGCTCTTTAACACACATACACATAATCACAGTAATTCAAACCATTTAAGACAAGCATCATTCCCATCCCAAGTTTAAAACAAGTTAAAAAGTGGGACTATGAACTCACCTTAAACTCCGCAGCTTCCACAAAACAATCCACAATCTATAGCACACAAAAATAATCCACATTACACAAGGTCAAGCTAAAAGCTACAACCCATGTAATACACATATGATGGATGTCTAAGACTCATATGACCCACCATGGATCTCCTAGACACCACACTAACCACTACCATAACTTAATACTCACTAAATCCCTTGCACTCTTAAAATCAGAAAACGCAGAATTTTTGGGTACATTCGCCCACATAAAATCACGACAAATAAAGCTCAACAACTCACACCAAAAATTCACCATGGTCTCTCATAAGCATAGAAGCTAATCCCAGAAGGCCATGGACCAATAACACACACAAATACTCATAAGAAATTCAAACTTGTCAACTACTCAAATTCGGATCTGAACGCACACCAAAAAGTTTTGATTTTAAATAAATACTTCCACAAGTTTTTATCGTGAATCCTCTTCGTGGTAGTCTAATATAACCTAATACTTAACTATTCCAGAAGGCCTAGTCAAAATACCACCTTTATAACCACATGACACCCTCAAACCTTTACCCAAAATCTGTCCCGGTTTGACAGCTTTGACACCTTAACAAAGAAAAATCAAAAGACCGACTTCCCGACCTTAAAATCGATCGTGGCTGGACTTTTTGGAAAGCTCTTTCATTATACTTCAATTTAGACCTAAAATTCGTAACTTAACTCCTCACCATCTATTATTTACACTCACATATTTACAGCCAAAATTTTCTGTCCAAACCCTAACTCAATAACTAACATGTTTTACGTTCAATTCTCTTAACCAATCATCATACTATTATCATTAATTGATCTCAACATATTTAATAACATTAATTTACAGAAGTTAACACAAACCCTAATCCATCATACTTTATATTACATGAATTAGACCAATAACTAATTAATTGAATGAAAACTAGTATCGAAAATATACCTTGATCTTGATTTTAGCTTCAATAATAAAAACCCTAATTTTTTTTTCTTCCTGTTCTCCTTGTGTCGACTTCAATATGCAGGAAAAATAGTTTTGGGAACTTTGATTTTGTATTTATAATTATTTAGTGGATAATTACCTAACTTAGAGTTGTAATTGGGCTACAATTGGGTTTCCTTTTTCCCATTATCCCTTTCTCCAACCGATTTTTATATATATATTTTTTTATTTTTTTTATTAAATTAATTTATTACACTAAAAATCTAATATTTTCATATTTTATAAACACCCGTAGCTAATCCCAACGTCTTACTCGATAAACCTCAGTTTTACGACAAACCGGAAAAATATCATTTTCAAAAATAAAGTTTTCAAAAATAGAATTCCACACTCTTTTGAAACATAACTCATAAAAACAAACTCCTCGTAACCCGCTAACGCTCAAACACTTGAACGAAGACTCGTTACGCAAAAACACCAAAACTACACAAGTCATTTCTACACCACAAAGGTGATCAAAATGAACTTTCCCAAATTCCAAACTATCAAAATCACAATAAAACCACTTACGCAAAGGGATTTAGTGCTAAAACTCACCTATATCACACTTATATCACTTCAAACACCTAGGACACACCAAACAAACGTCAACCGAGTCAAGACTGTCAGTCAAACTGACCTGCTAAAACCACGGTTGTTACATCATCCCCCACTTAGGGAAATCGCGTCCCGAGATTTCAACTACTATAGTCACCACTCACAACAGCAAAAGGAAATTTATGGATTTTTTTTAAGCGGATAAATACCACACCATAAAATCACAGAGAAAGAATCACAAAAATGTGAACCGACTAAATAGTCGAATTCACACGATAGAAAACATTCCGTCACCCCAACGATACACGCAAATAGATACACTCCCCGATCAATAACACCAATGATCAAAACGACTTCTCACAGGTAGGTACGATACCCTCGAACCAAAAGAAAATCCAAATGGTAACCGCAAGACGCACTCACAAATAACAGATACCCATAAAACAAACATTTATGAATACCCCGCATCTAACTACCACAATCTAAAATCCAACTACAAACGATCTACTTCACCAACCACATCAGCAAACAAAATTGGGTACTTGAATTTCATCGGATCCTCACGTTCCCAAGTAAACTCAGGACCACGCTTAGAATCCCACCATACCTTTACCAACGCTATCTCACCATACTTCAACCCTTAACATCTTGATCCATAATCTCAACAGGTTTCTTGACAAAACGAAGAGTCTTGTCAACCTTATTCTCATCTAATAGCACATGCAGACTAGCATCCGCTAACCACCTCTTTCCATTAGATACGTGAAACGTATCATGCACTCTACTTCACTCCTCAGGCAAATTCAACCGATATGTCTCAAATCCAATCCTTTCCATAAATCTCAAACGGTCTTACGTATCTCGGTGCTAGCTTCCTTACTTACCGAAATGCACCACACCCTTCCATGGAGATACTTTTAACCTCACAATATCACCAACACCAAACTCCAAGGGTTTACGGCAATAATCCGCATAACTCTTTTGGCGATCTCTTGCTTCCTTAAATCTTTCCTTAGTCAGAAAATCTTATTCGTAGTCTCTCGTTCTAGTTCAAGACCAATTAGTTGGCTTGTTCCAACCTTTGCCCACAGAACAGGTGACCTACATTACCTTCCATACAACTTTTCACACGACACATACTCCATACTAGAATGATAATTGTTGATATAGGAGAACTCAGCTAAGGGTAAATGTATACCCCGGCTTCCTCCAAAATCAAACACACCCATGCTCTCAGCTTACTATCCAACGCTTGATTTGTACGCTCACTTAGTTCACTCATTAGAGAATGATAAGTCGCACTCATCTACATATGCGTTCTCAAAACTCCATAACACGTTTACCACTATCGCGAAGTAAGTATTTCATCATGTTTCTTGCGACACCCCATGGCTCATTACCAACTCACCGAGCGAAAAGTCTCGCCTACTCCTCCATACATCTCTTGCTAAGGTAATAATACGTCTTATCCATTCTCGGATGTATCAAATACCTTGCATGATTGATGTCCTTACGCTTCCTCTCCATGAAATCATTAGCGGGTCCGCAAAGTACAATCGTCCATCTTCATTCTTTTCTATTTTCTGGTCTAAACCAAGTAATCATTCTTCTCACATGTTCTCATCCTTGAACCTCTCTCTTTAGGCTGTCAACATCATCCTCTTAACTCCGAACTGAATTATCATAATCACTGCTCACAAACACCTAAGTTTCACTCGTTCACTCCCGCTCAGCGCTCTTACCACGATGTCCGCCCTTCCTTGACGGTGGCGAATCAGACAATCGTAGTCACTGAGAAATTCCACACCCAACTTCTCTTCAACATATATTAACCTCTTGTCAAATATATGCTAAAGATTCTCATGATCTGGGTAGACCACACTTTCTGCTCCATACAAATATCATCTCCAAGTTCTACTCCCCCAACTTTAAATCACGTATCACACAGTTCCTCTTATGGATCTTCCACCTCCGCGATGCCTACGCAATCTATAGAAAGATAGAAATGATCGTCAATAGTACCTACCAATCCTAAGGACAATCGTCCCTCAGATGGTGTCTTAGGTACTCTTTACCACTTTTATCTTACTAATGTCCACGAACACTCGCTATCGTTGACCACCTTCCTGAAGAACGTACATCTTAAAGCTACACCTCTCACTTGAACAACTTGGCAACATCCTCTTCTTCTTCAACGAACAAATTGATAATCAAAACGACAATCTATCCTAAGTAAACGACGCGAACCATGAAACCGGTCGAACTAAAACGTATACCAACTAACTCAAAAGGGGTACGAATTACAGACTAACGAAGTAACGAACATCAAAATCAAGGCTAGAAAAAAAAACACAATGAGAAAATTTTCCCAATAAAAGTAGACACGGATAAAATGTTCATGAAAACCCATACAAAGAAAATATAAAATACACGTACCCATAAAACGTCCACAAGCGTACCTCAACGAAAGAAACACTCGATGAACCAAATACATAACAAGTTTGGTAAATGAGAACCATAGACAGTTCTTATTCCCATACTCGACCTTCCCAAAAACAAATGAACACCGTTTTTTTTTTTTTTTTTTTTCACAAAACATATCTTAAGCTTATACATCTTTTTTTATGAAATATATATATAACCATTTTATGTAAGACATCAACATAACCATTTTTTTTTCACACTTCATTTCCCATAAAAATATTGGTTTTAATCAAATAACCTTGAAATACCCAAAAACGAATTTGAAAAATGCCATAAAGACTCTAACACAACCTCTAATACGAATGCGAAAGACATAGAGGAATTCCGTAATCAAAATAATTCTCAAACGAACTCATACCAGTGAACACTCATGCAAATACATTGCAAACCAAACGATGAACTTACAGACTCATTAGTACAACGATCAAACCAAAATCATAGAAAAACACCGATACTAACAGGTCACAAAACATGTCACGAAATTCAATTGGTGTGTGTAAATGAGGGATCAAATATCCACACCATACCAACTCATCACGAACCAACAATACTGAAGAATAGCATAACATTCATCCGAGGAATGAATGTATGGAATAACCAAAGAAACGAACCAGTATCCAACAAAAACGAATTTGATTACCCAACACCTATCACGATGTCAAAGGGAAAGAGTATGGCATCTGTACCATCATGGTACGAATAGGAATGCCAACCCAAGAATTAGGTATACAAACGGAATGTCTAGCAAACGAATCAACTTAAATACCATAACATAAGTACCCACCGATAATTGAGGTATCAACATATGATAGGTAGGATGGAATCTCACCACCTACACACCCCAACATATAACGACTGCCCTAATGGTTAAGAGAATACTCTCTAACCATACAGCCATCAACAACATGATATCACATACCATCTACCACAACATATAACAACAGACATTAATCAATGCAATAATGGTCACAAGTCCACATGTGTGATACCCTTATAATTATGTTCGCGACCATAGTTATAAGCCTATTCCACACGCATACTTACTTCCAAAACCACACATCTCAATGATAACGCATATATACCACATAACACCTAATACACCATGAAATCCATGCTATCATACTTGCAAGTCCACTTGTGTCGTGACGCATGTATAATTATGTTGGCCACCATAATTATCTATGCCCCCTCTCATAAGTGTACTCCCTCCTATGACAACACATCATGCAAACAAAAACAAAAGACGTCGCAAACAATCATCTTGCATGGAACAATTCCAACGATCACGTAAACTCTATAATCAAAATTACTTGGATAGGGTCGATCCAATATTCAAGAGTAATCACGCTCCAACATGGCTCCAGACGGAAAAAGACAATATACAAATTCCAAAACATAACACAAAACAAAAGACGTCGCATAATGACTCAACTCCACTCTCGCACTTGCCTCCCCACTCAAATCGGTTAAACTTACTACTCGCTGTGGACTCCAGATCCGAATCCACATTATTCCATCCTAACTCCCCTTTCATCTTTACTCAAACACTCATTCCTATTTCCTATACGTTGAGAAAATCGACAACATGTAAAACCACCTCTATTCTTTTCTTCCAATTCCACATGATCCACAAGTGCATACAAATCACGAGGTTTAGACTAAACCACCTCTCCTTCCTATGTAAAGTGAGGACACTACCAAGGGTATTTGGTAATGGCTCCATCTCTAGAAGTCATCGTGGTTCCAAACCTCTCCACTTCTTCTCCACTAACGTTTCCCATAAACGTCCTCTCCTTGTCCGAACATAGATACATGCTATCGGGAACTCGGATTCGGCGGTTAATCCGCTTCATCCAACCATTTCTCTCGCATCTGATAGCGACAACGGTAGTCCAACGAAGCATCTTACGCGCGGAAGACGATATAATAAAGTCGATATATACAATACTACGTATAGAGGATAGAATAGACGTCCGAAACTCAATAAAACATCTCATAAATATAGGAAAATACACATATAAAATACTATACTTACACATAGATCCTAAATGCAACTATATGAGGGACTCCTAAGTTATAGTCTAGGTTCAACCACCTAATTCTCTATAACCAAGGCTCTGATACCAATCTGTCACACCCCGCCAAGGCGGAAACGCGAGTGTGTAACTTCATGGATATCATCACAACACATGGTGTCTATATGAATAACTTCATGCATAAAATAGAGCAAGTACATACACGAAGTGTCGTAACAATACCCCAAAACAACATAACCAAAATATAATCCAAAACTATCCAAAAATCCAAACATAGATGATAAACCACTTCCAATGCAACTAGGGTCTCGTCTAATCTCATCCTTCTATCTTATCCTTAGAAAGCTCACCTGAAAATGATGCTTAAAACGTCAACATAATGTTGGTGAGATTCATAGGTTTAAGACTCATACACAGTAGGCAACCAAATCACTGTGATTATAAAACATAGCTGGACAAATAATTATAGTTATCATATAAGCTACATGTATTCACAAGGCAACATCACACATAAGGCAACCATCGGGCGGAACGTGCCCACCGATCCAAATTCACAATATCTCGGGCCGGAACGTAACCCCCGCTCCAAATAATGGGTAAATTAATACCCTCCGATCAGACCACACAACATAAAAATAGTGAGTAGGGATGCTACTCTCCAATTAGGTCGTATGCACGAGCAACAGGGTAAGCACCCTCCCAATTGGACCACACAGCATTATCACACAACATTTCCACATCGCATAACCATTCACATATAGCATACATACGATAACATTATAAGTCCAAGCTCTTTAACACACATACACATAATCACAGTAATTCAAACCATTTAAGACAAGCATCATTCCCATCCCAAGTTTAAAACAAGTTAAAAAGTGGGACTATGAACTCACCTTAAACTCCGCAGCTTCAACAAATCAATCAACAATCTATAGTACACAAAAATAATCCACATTACACAAGGTCAAGCTAAAAGCTACAACCCATGTAATACACATATGATGGATGTCTAAGACTCATATGACCCACCATGGATCTCCTTGACACCACACTAACCACTACCATAACTTTATACTCACTAAATCCCTTACACTCTTAAAATCAGAAAACGCAGAATTTTTGGGTACATTCGCCCACATAAAATCACGACAAATAAAGCTCAACAACTCACACCAAAAATTCACCATGGTCTCTCATAAGCATAGAAGCTAATCCCAGAAGGCCATGGACCAATAACACACACAAATACTCATAAGAAATTCAAACTTGTCAACTACTCAAATTCGGATCTGAACGCACACAAAAATTTTTTGATTTTAAATAAATACTTCCACAAGTTTTTATCGCGAATCCTCTTCGTGGTAGTCTAATATAACCTAATAATTAACTATTCCAGAAGGCCTAGTCAAAATACCACCTTTATAACCACATGACACCCTCAAACCTTTACCCAAAATCTGTCCCGGTTTGACAGCTTTGACACCTTAACAAAGAAAAATCAAAAGACCGACTTCCCGACCTTAAAATCGATCGTGGCTGGACTTTTTGGAAATCTCTTTCATTATACTTCAATTTAGACCTAAAATTCGTGACTTAACTCCTAACCATCTGTTATTTACACTCACATCTTTACAGCCAAAATTTTCTGTCCAAACCCTAACTCAATAAATAACATGTTTTACGCTCAATTCTCTTAACCAATCATCATATTATTATCATTAATTGATCTCAACATGTTTAATAACATTAATTTACAGAAGTTAACACAAACCCTAGTCCATCATACTTTATATTACATGAATTAGATCAATAACTAATTAATTGAATGAAAATTAGTATCAAAAATATACCTTGATCTTGATTTTAGCTTTAATAATAAAAACCCTAATTTTTTTCTTCCTGTTCTCCTTGTGTCGACTTCAATATGCAGGAAAAATAGTTTTGGGAACTTTGATTTTGTATTTATAATTATTTAGTGGATAATTATCTAACTTAGAGTTGTAATTGGGCTACAATTGGGTTTCCTTTTTCCCATTATCCCTTTCTCCAACCGATTTTTATATATATTTCTTTTATTTATTTTTTATTAAATTAATTTATTACACTCAAAACCTCATATTTTTCATATTTTATAAACACCCGTAGCTAATCCTAGCGTCGTACTCGATAAACCTCAGTTTTACGACAAACCGGAAAAATATCATTTTCAAAAATAAAGTTTCCAAAAATAGAATTCCACACTCTTTTGAAACATAACTCATAAAAACAAACTCCTCGTAACCCGCTAACGCTCAAACACTTGAACGAAGACTCGTTACGCAAAAACACCAAAACTACACAAGTCATTTCTACACCACAAAGGTGATCAAAATGAACTTTCCCAAATTCCAAACTATCAAAATCACAATAAAACCACTTACGCAAAGGGATTTAGTGCTAAAATTCACCTATATCACACTTATATCACTTCAAACACCTAGGACACACCAAAGAAATGTCAACCGAGTCAAGACTATCAGTCAAACTGACTTGCTAAAACTACGGTTGTTACACAATTGTCTTTTTATATTTTTTTAACCAAAATTCAACACCCCTATAAATCCAAACTCATACACCAAAATTAAAAATCATATTTAAATTAGCGTGATGAGTAAGAGTTTGAACCCAATCAGCATCCCCATGACCCAAAGCATTAACAACAATTATAAAATAAAACCATAACATGTGGTAACAGTTGTACAAATGTATACTTTACAACGAAGTTTAACACTTTACCAAACTGAAACACTTGAAATTCAATACATCCACGACAAATCTTGAACACCCCTATAAGATACCTGAGAACAATCATTCACAACCAGAACTTCCAATTTGCATAAACCGATTAGCAACTTGAACCCGTCATCAGTAACTCCTAAACACTTGGTTAACCTCAACTCTCTCAGTCGCTGGTAATGAGCCACAAGTTCAAGCCCTTCATCACATATCTCTTGACACCTCACAAGTTCTAAAGTTTCAAGATGATCAGCATAACAAAGAGCTTCCCAATATTGTTAAAAGAATAAACACGATTTAAATATAGGTTCTTTATGGGGCATGTTCTGATCAGTCCAAGAATCCCAGCAAGTGAAAACGAAGATAATGAATTAAGGGGCCGTTTGGTTTATGGGTTTTATCCAAAAGGTTTAGGATTTAGTTAAAATCATTCGTTTTGTTAATGTACTTTAGATTTGAAATTGGGGTTGAGTTCTTAAAACATGGGGATCACTAAATCCTGGGGTGATGGTTTACTTTTCTGACAACACATTCTCTTTCCTATTTTCATATATTAGTTCTTGTTTTACACTAAAAATAAAATATATTATTACTTGTCCTGTTTTGTTTTTCATATTTAAATACTCTTTATAATGTGTACTATTTATTTTTTTAATAGGCCCCATTGATTATTTATTTTATTTAAATAATAAAATAAATATAAATCTTAACCATAATTTGTATCCCAACATACAAAACAAACAACACTTTCTCTTTCAACCCAAATTCAAATATAAATCTAAATCCTAACTCAAATCCTAAAGTATCAACAAACCAAACGCACCCTAAGTTGTTTTGGAATTTGGGTGTTTGTTTTGAGGTGGGTGGTTGGATCGATGATAATGAATTAAGTTCTTTATGGGGCATGTTTTGTGTATTAGCTGGAAAAGTTAAAAAATAAAAATAAAAACAAAAAAAAAAAAAAACCGGATGGCATGGTGTGTAACCGGGAGTGAGCTGGAAAAATATTTAATTGTGGACAAAATAGTCGAGTTTGACCCACAAACAAGGAAAAAATTAAGTTCGCCACTCAGAAGAGCTTTTTTTTTACAAGTATGATGTTTTATTTTGGTATTAGTCCTTTTTTATATATACATTATGTATTAAACTGTTAACTAAACTAGCAGTCAAATATATGGTATAAAAACAAGATTATTTGGAGTATCAATGAGCATGGGTCTATGACAATTGAAAAATGTGGTACCAAGATATCACTTGTGTTTGTAACTAACATTAAGGTTAATAGATGACTATATATATGTCAAGATTTTGACTGGTAAATGTGAGTATTAATTTTCTTTTATGTATGTGTGTGACAGATGCGTATACATTAAAGTTTAAGTAAAGATGGAACTATCTTTTAGTGGTGTATGTTATTCAACCTCCTTACCTCCAAACACAACCAATTGCCTTGTAATGTGTTTCTCAAAAGCCCGCATATATTTAAAATCTAAATTGCAATCGCTAAACATAAAATATTGTAATAAGAAAATGATAAACTGATACTATATTAAATTGTATTGCCAAACGCAATGGTTGTTAACTTGTTATATTAACTCAGCAAGCAGGGACAGAAACTCCACAAAAGACCTAGTGGAAAATTAAAAAACGAAGCTTGAATAATACTTGCATGATAGTTATTTGTGTTATCCATCCAACTATGTCTAGAATAAGAAAATTCATAACAATACCACGCTTTTTGGTATATGTGAGATCAACATAGGGCTTGACATGAAAATGGTATAAATTTGTAACGTACCAAACCAATATGTTCAAATGTTTTAAAATTAACATCTACTAGTAAAACACTCATAATGGTTTTGTACTTGATATTCAATTGCTAGTTTCAAGTTCAACTTTCAAGCTTGGTCCCTTTAATTCAATACATTGTGTTTTTTTTCAAAACGACATAGTCTATTATCGGACAATCTTGAATTAAATGCTGATTTTTTATATTCATACCAAGTGAACTCCTTGTACAAGCTGGCTTCATCACTTTTCATAAGTAATGGTAATGGTGCTATCTTCTGACTCAATGGTGGTCCTCCAAAATAAATCATTGACAATCTGCTTTTCAAGCTATTTGCCACCACTCTATGCTTCACACTCTTGAATCTTCCATTCGTCATTACCTGTCACATTATTTTTATCCAACATTATCAAGACGCGTATACTGATACACGTATATAAATATAAATGCCCTAAAACTGTTTCATGTATTTAAAAGAAACAAAGGTGAAATAAACTGAAAAAAGTTTAACCCATTACATTTCGGACCATTGTCTATTGCCAATATAAGTATATTACTAACATATTTGCGTTTGGAATTTTGGGCAATGAACTTCTAAAGATTTGTTGAACGTACAAATGATCGATAATCAAAAGTAAAATATATGCATGATTATGACATGCATGTAAGTAACACGTATAACAAATTTAAAATATGCAAGAAATTAGGAGGCTTTACAAGGAAAAAAAAAGGGGGCTTGTTATACTTGGAAGTTGGAATATGATTGAATATGACTTGCAAATTATATGCCATGCAAGAGTGATTGACAATCATCAAAAAGATTTTGGTCCCAAATGTCTACTTTAAGTATTCGACCTTTTGACACCCATGAAACTAGGGTACATAATTCTAGTTGGGTCCAGGTTGACGGATTAGGTCGTGGGTCGACCTGAATTATTTCATATCGACCAATTTTTATCCGGTTTAAACTTTTGTCAGCTTAATATCTCATAGAAAAAATCATCAAACCTTGAAAAGCAAAAAATCTACAGGATGCTTTCATGCCTAACGACTTGTACATTACAGAAATAAGCATACCTGTAAAGAATCACCAACATTGACGAAAAATGAGTTGGTATCAGGAGGAACAGACATCCAATTTCCATCTTTTAAAAGAATTTCCAGACCCGAAGTGTTGTTAGAGCGCAAAACAGAGATTATTTGCGGGTCTGTGTGTTCGCCAAATCCAATCAATTTCTTTCCTTTCATTTCGTGTTCTTGAAACAGAGGGCATGGTGGATAATAATTCAGCCTAAAAACGGAGTCACTTTGTTCATCCCTTAACATGTTACTAAACACATTTTGTGGCAAATTTAATTCATCTGCTAATAACTCAAGAATTGCACATGTCATCTTCTTCACTGATGTCACATAATCATCCACAATATACCTAAATTAATAGATTGTGAAGAGAAAAAAGTTAGAAATTCATACTACACAAATATGAAGAAAAAAAGGTAAAAAAGAAAAAGCGCGGAAAAAGTGTCCCGGATGGCTTATTGTTTATAGCAATATTTGTAATAAGAAGTTACAAGCTTTCTCTATTCAATACAGCTTATTTTATTCCAAACTGTTTATTTATTGTATCAGACGATATATTAAGCACATAAGCAATTTTAATATGCAATCTAAAACACACTCAAAAAATATAAAATTTTCATGCATTCTTACTTGAACTTTTCTGGTTTATCTTCAATAATAGAGAATGTTGGATTCTTGTAATGGGACTCTAATTTCGGGTTGAGAAGAAGGTATTCGACCCAACCCATATCACCATTTTGTCCAAGACTTTTGTTTCCATATCCAAAGGGGTCAGGTGGCCCTGCTTTTTGCTTGTCAGAAAGAGGGGAATTGAAGAATTTAATGGCTTCTGATTCTAGTTTATTGATGCATTTGATTGGAACACCATGATTGATGACTTTAAAGAATCCAAATTCTTGACAAGCTTTAACAAGGAGGTGCTTTAAGTCAGGTTTCGAGAGGTCGATGATAGGAATTGTGGGCATAAATAGCGGGTTGTTCTTACTGTTTTGTTTGCATGGTTTGGCGAAAAACAGTTCAACTTGAGGTTCCGTTATGGCTACCATAGTTGAAAACCTACAAAGATGAAATACTTCTAGCTTAAAAAGAGAGTGATACAAAGACACATAAGTTTGATGTTGCTATTTGTAGATGGGGGAATAGAGAGAAAAAAGAGAGTCAAAATGACTTATAATAAGGTCAAATAAGCGTATAAAAATTATAAATTCCATCTTATTAAAAATATGATAGTTGGAACAATAAAACTAGCTGACTAGCTGTGTAAAAAACTTGGAGGGTTAACGGAACTAAATCCAAATAATGTTTAAACAATTTAGCGATCAGCATATCTATAGATAATCTCACTTTCTTATGTTTGTGAAAACACAATTGCTCAAAAATCGTAGTTAAATATGTGTGTTACCAGTGAGATCGTCTTAACGTACTATAGCCTTTTTCTGTAGCCCAAGTGATTTTCGTGGAGAAAACGGAACAATATATCATGTATAGTTGGATAGTCCACCCGATCTAGTACCGTCATCAACAATGTTGCTTAATTTTATTATCACTTTCAAAACTCCACCTTCACCATGGGGCTAATTAGAGAGGTAAGTCTAAGAAATATTGACCTTTTGATACAAAAAGGCCAAAAGCCAAACTCATTTTGAATACAAAAAGTCTAATACTTTATCAACTCCACCTTCATTGTTCTTGGTCAATTTACCTAAATAATGTGTATCAGTACTATACGATCACTCGTGTATATCAGCGACGGTGTCTCATTAAACACGATTACGTTAACTTGTGTGTGCATGTTTTCTTTGAATAACCTTTTTTTTATATATACTCCGTATATAAATATGGTGTGGTTTAAATATTAACAGTTGTTTTTGCTTGTGTGCATTTTTATCTGTACAGTATCTCAATTGTATCATGTGTGTAGCTTGAGATAATTTTTAAAAGATATCAACGGTCGTCATTTTTTGAATCATTTTCCAAAAATATTGTAATTTTCGATCTGCCGTCACTATTTGCTAATTAACTCCACTTATTTTTTTTGGCAATCACTATATTTCTTGTCAATGCTTTATAAAGATTCTTTTTATAATAGTCGTCTAATGTCCGCACAAACCAACAATAGCAAATAATTTATTGCATTTTCTGGTGTTTGGTCGTAGAATGATTTCATGTGTGATGATGTAAAAGAAGAGGAAAAGTAAGGGGGTTGGCAACACTTGTGGCACCATACCACCATCCCTCACTCCCAACCAATCTTCTTGTGCCACATCATTCACCCATTTTTCCCATCCCTCACCCTTTTTTTTGTTGGCATCACTTGTGGCACCACACCACCATCCCTCACTTCATTTTTTTTTTCTTTTTTTTTTTAATTCCTTTAAAATAAAAATAAAAACTAGAATTCCATTAAAATTAATAAAACATTACATAATATTCTTAAAAAACATAAAATAACTAAATTTCCATTAAAAACCTAAAAAACATTAAATCCTACAAACTACATGGCCAACCGTATTTGGCGCATATCTCGCGTTTCCTTTTGATGACAAAGTCCTTAAAAATCGGGTCTGGGATATTGTCGTGCGGGTCCATAACGAATTTCATGTCACGATTGTAGGTCTCCCCATCAAGAAACTTCAAATACTCTTCGTCCTTTTTCTTTTGAGCCTCCATCTGCGCTTGCAATAAACTTTGCTTTTCGGCCGTGTAACTTGCAAGGGTATCACGAATCGAACTTCGGCTTGACTCTTCAGAATTCGCCTTTTTTTTGCCTTTCGATGGTCGTGATGGAGTTGGGTTCTCATTGAGGTTCGGTAAGTCACAGTTGAAATCTTCCACGTTTATTGGCGTCTCGTTTGTTTGCGTTTGAGCGCTACTTGACTCCGACGACTTTCTTTTCTTGCTCGATCCCGTTGATTCTTGAGTCTGACTAGCCGACGCTTGTGCTTTCCACTTTTCTTGATCTTTGAGAATGTGCCACGCTTTATTGTGCGCGAAAGCTTTCCTAAATTGTTTTTCAAAATCAAGTTGGGCTCTCTCGTAAACTTGAAGATCGTCACACCCACTTTCTTTCAAGCGCACCTACAAAAAATATAAACGTACGTAAGTAAAAAAAAATAAATTTATGTACAAAATTATATATATACGTATGTAAAAAAAATAAACTTATGTACAAAAATATATATATACGTATGTAAAAAAAAAACTTATGTACAAAAATATATATATACGTATGTAAAAAAAATATATACCGCTTGTATGTAGTATGCGTTGAACGCCGTGATATGCGCATTCATAGGAGTCCACTTCGAGTTCAATTGATCGTTGGTGCGTTCGTGTGACAACCGGCAGTTTAGGGAGCTATTTAAAAAAAAAAAAAAAAAAAAAAAAAAAAAAAAAAAAAAAAAAAAAAACCCGCATTTCAATTTAAGTTCGTTTATAATTTTTATTTGAAATTTTCATTTCACAACGAACTTGTAAGACCTATTTTATGGATATTTTAATTAACGACGTTATGGATTTCGTGAATTATGTTCATAATTCATTTTTGATTATATGATCGGTGATGTATATTTGAATTGTCACTTGGTACTACGTTGACTTTGGCAGTAGGATTTCCTAACGACAATTTTATGATTCGTCTTAACGAGTCCGATATATTTTTGATTATTCACGAGAGGTTCTCGAGTAATGTTGAAATTTTAAAATGAGTTCGGGTTCGGGCCACATGTTTTTACAATAACCCGCGTTACCCGCTCCACCGTAATAATATCCTTATTATTACTACTATTATTATTATTCTTATTATTAATATACTTTTAAAAAAATAATAATAATAATAAAAGTTAATAAAGGGTGTGTTGGTTCGGTTTTACCCACACACACACAACACAAACACAAACCCATCTCTCTCTCATCTATTTCTTCCCCATCCAAAACCCTAGCCGCCGCCGACCAAAATCCGGCCACCACCGCCGTATATCCGGTCACACAACAAAACTAACACCACCAATTTATTCCTCTCTTTCCCCTCTTTCTTTTGGTATAAGAAACGCGCCCTAAAACCATCATTAACACCACCAAATCTATAGTTAATCATTCGAATTTGTGATAGTTTTCTAGATCCGAGCGTTTGGAGGATTTAGAAGGTGAGAAGAAGCTTTTTCAAGGGTTTGGGAGCCACGAATTGGTTTTTATTTCGTGGCTACACGAATAATTTTTTGGAGAATCGAATGGGTTTTCGAATGGAAATGATGTTTTGTGATTAAAGATTTGTTTGGTATCCGGGTTTCATAGTTTGGTCGTGGTCGACTCGGAACCGAGAGCAAAGCTCTCGGCTTATTTTTTTTTTGATGGTTCGAAGCCTTGTGTGGCTATGGTCTTTGTTGATGATTGATTGATTGTATGGTTGTCGAGGGTGTGGTGAACCTCGAACCCGATGCTAGCCGAGACCATGTGGTCTCGGGGATTTCTCTTGTGCTCTTTGGCCATACCGAGACCCTCTTAGGGGTTCTCTTTGGGTGTGGTTCGAGCCTATTGGCTCGTATGGTAATGTGGTTCGACCCTTTGGGTCGCGGCTCTTAGCCGAATACCACCTTGTTGCCATTTGACCATTTGAGTCGAATGGAGTATATGATTCTTGGTTAAGCTCAAGTGAGCTATATGATACTTGTGTTTGGTTCGAGTCTAAATGACTCGCGGTTCGGAGCCGAGACTCAAGTGAGTCGACGGCTCGGGTCGGCTTGGTAAACCGACCCACACATTAACTTTGTTAATGTTATTATTTGTATAATTGTGAACTTGTTTATATTTGTTGTTGTGGTATTTATTTCTCGGCCGTATGCATATGGGTCGATTGGATATGGTTTTTGGTATTGTGAAGTTGTTATCGATTGGTAAGTGATTGGGGACCGATTGTGAGACGGTCGTTAGATTGACGGAGATAGGTTAGTCGGGTGCCGTAGTCGGACCCTATTGTTGTAGCCCGTGGTTGAGATTGTGATTGGACGGAGATTGGTTATTTTATGACTTTTGCTTATTATTGGACTTGGACAATGAGCCGAGAGTCATGACTCGGACATATGACCATTTCGTATAACTCAATAACTATTAAAACTAAAACGAGAATAATAAAACTCGTAATAATAATTATTGATAATATGAACGTTTATATGAAAGTATATACGTGAATAACGTATATATATAACTATATAAACGCGTATATTAATAATAATAATAATCACGAGTCGTATTATAAATAATACGATTAGATATATATTAGGCTACGAAAGTGGCGTAATATTATTAAACGTATTATTATTATAAAAACTGTGTTATAAAACGGGAAACTCCCGACAATTATGAAACGTTTAATAAAATGTCATTTCGGATATATAACGGGTAAACTTATTGAGTTAGGCGAAATTGTTGTCATTCGGGTCCAGGTAAGTTACTATTTGTGACGTTCGTGTTGTCACGGATATATGACGACTAATATAAACGTTTTCTATAATTAAATAACCACTTAACCGTAAGGTTGAGCCGGGTTATTTAGCTATATGAAACGAACATGTTAGTGGGCATCGTATCCTACGACGCCCATAGGTTGTAGTATATGTAAAGTGTAATAGATTGCGAGTGTATATATCGGGAAATCTGGCCAATTTGACGATATATACGAGGAATTTATTAAACTATGATATATACTATATAGTAATTATGTGCTATGTGCTTTATATGTGCTTTAGATTGGGTGTAATCTTGGAACGGTATATTACGTAAATAAATATGAGGATTATCAAATCGACGGATTTGGTAAACTTTGGCTATTTATTTAAATGATATATTGGGCTAATATTAGATCTATAGTTTATTTTATCTTTCTATGTGTGAACTTGTTGGTTTGTTTTGAGTCGACCCACCACCCGTATGGATACCAAACGCAAATATACCAAACTAATACGAAATGGATTTTCGGAAATAAAACGGATTCTCGTCCGGGTTTGGGAATATTATATATTTGAGGAAATGATTTCTGAAAGAGTTAATATTGTTAGGTCGTGCCAAGTCCGTAGTTGCTGTTTCGTGAGTTATCATACATCTTATTTCTACCTACCTCGTCTTGCTACTTTCTGGACTTGAGGTGAGTCATAGCCCCACTTTTTACTCTTGAACTATGTTTTCAACGATTAGGGTGAGAAACGTGCAAATCATTTTACGTGGACTATTATCGCTTTTATATTATTTCTAAACTTGCTATGCATATAGACTAGGGTGTATAGTCAGCTTTAGTCACTTCTTATGTGTACTATTCAAGGTTGGCTTATTTGTTATTGTCAGCTTTAGTCACGCGGTTCGCGTGTACTATTCAAGGTTGGCTTACTTAGATACTGTAGTGTGCACCTATAGGTTATTAATACCTCGGAGGTTATCCGAGTATTTATTGGTATTGCGGGGGTTACCCGAATATCTATGTTGTTACGGAAGGGTATCCGTGTGTTTTGGTTATTGCGGAAGGGTATCCGTGTGTTATGTTGAGAGCGGAGGGTATCCGCAGGCTTTTAGCGAATCCTTAGTCTAGCTAGCAAGCGTTTTGCGTATATGTCCACTATGTTATTAGTTGAATTTAAACCTATGATCTCACCAGCGAAAGCTGACTTTTAGCACGTTTTCTCAGGTAATTAAGTGTTGAGGTGCATGCTTGGATTGGAAGGCTCGGCTAAGGCACACGGTTCATGGATCTATTTTTCTAAACTCTGATAATTAAATTTGGACCTATTGTTATTTTATTTTGGGCCTGACTCTAAAAGATGTTGGGATAAATGTAAACCTTAAAACCCCGTTTTGGTTGTGTTTTTATTATGTTTACTTTATCTCGTTCTATATTGTCTTGTGTTGGATACCAATCCCCGTAGCACCCCGAAAGCTTGTTGAGTCTTCCGCTGTATCAAATTTTGGGGGTGTTACAGATTGGTATCAGAGCCAGGTTATAGAGAACTAGGTAAATAAACGCCTAAACTATAACCGTATTTTTATAGAAAATGATCCTTGACTACCACCCGCCAGCCCGCCAAGCCGAAGCATCTTCTATTATTTGAGGTATTATGAGATTATTGAGATGATGATTAGATTTGGGATTTATTGAGATGATTGGAGGTTTATGGATTTTAGTAATAAGATGGCGTTCTCGAGGATTTATATGGTCTATATGTTTTATAAACATTTTTAGGAATGCGGTGTTTGAAATTCTTTTATTAAGATTATATGGTATTATTTGATGTGTATATTTGGTACGATTTTATGAGTTGTGATTTAAGTTGTTTTGAAACCCTTACACCTACCCTACGTCGTTGTCACAGACTATGGCCTCCCATATGCCTGATGTCGTCGAGGACATCCTTACTGCACCAGTTTTACCTGCACAGTTCACTATGGCATCTGATGACCCTTACCAGATGGCCATGTCTTCAGCCATTGTATCACAGGCAGCTTCTACTTCAGCACTACCT
The DNA here is from genome assembly GCA_030686995.1 of Artemisia argyi. NCBI lineage: Eukaryota > Viridiplantae > Streptophyta > Magnoliopsida > Asterales > Asteraceae > Artemisia > Artemisia argyi. The sequence goes on from CM060701.1 coordinate 215,164,181, forward strand.
GCTGCATCTACGCAGGGACCCTCATCTTCTCTAGGGCTCCCTGGTACATCGAGGCAGCTTACTCTTCATCAGGCTTTGGCTCGTGTGGCACCACGCTTTGCCCACCGAGCTACGGCACACATGTCGGTACGCCCTACTCCATCACCTTTACAGATTGATGCTCATTCTCTTCTGTCTGAGGCGCCACCCACATCATTGCGTCGTCGTCCTAGATCACCTACTACATCTTCACATGGTTCACCTAGTAGGAGACGACGAGTGATGAGGTACTCTTCCGATGAGGAGGAGGAGTACGAGGGTGAGGATGAGGCTGATGACCCTGAGCGGGAGGATGACCCTCAGGAGGCTGAGCATGGTGATGATGATGACCCTGAGGAGGAGGATGACCCTCAGGAGGATGAGATGCCTGATGATGATGATGATGAGTTAGCACCACCAGCTCAGGCTGAGGAGCCTGATTCACCTGTACACCCGATTGAGCCCGATTCACCTGATCATCCGTTCTTGTTTGAGTTGCCACCTGGTAGTCCCATTGAGTCGGATGCATCTTCTGAGGTTTCTGCTGAGCATGCAGAGTTGGGTGAGGTTGGCAGGTTGTGGGCTCGGATTACTGAGCTTAGTGACAGAGTTGCACGTGTATCTGATCGACTTGAGGAGAGTTATGATGGATGTCCACGAGCATATCGATAGTTTGCAGCGAGGGTTTATTACTGCACGTGAGGCCGACCGAAAGCTTTGGCAAAGGAATGCCGAGCTAGAGAAGGAGGTGGCTGACCTCAAGAGAGACCGAGACACCCATAGCGTGGAGTTAGGATCGTTATGGAGGGATCTTGATGGCTTGAGGCAGGAGTTGAGGATTCTCCGTCAGCCACGTGGCTAGTTGTTTGAGTTATATCATCTTGTTGCTTTCTTAGCCGAGGAGTGTTCGGTTAGAAAAGCTAGTTATCATATCTTGATGTAGTTTGTCGGTATTCGTCTCTTTTGGAACGATTAGTATGTTTTATGTTATCCGTTAGTTGGAACGATATAGATCGCTATTGTATGGTTGATGGTTATTAGTATATGGTAGTATGTGATTTTGGGTGTTATGGAAATTGAGTCCTTATTCGCTTAATTGTTGTTACGTGGCGTGTTGTTGCTATTCTTTCCATGACTTGATTTCGTTGAGATGTTTTGTTGAGCATGTCGATAAGTTCTATTGGAGACTCATGAACTTGTGTGATGTTACAGATCAATGGCACCCCGTCGAAACCCTGTTAGGTCTACCAGGACTGGTCCTGCTGTGACTACTCCTGCTCGTCGAGGTCGTCGACCTACTCGAAATGTTGAAACCCCTACTCCTGACAACCTGGACACCACTAACCGTAACAACAGGAATCAAAATGTTGATGTTCAGGGAGACAATGGTCATGTTCCACTTAATGCACCTACTGTGGATCAAGCAATGATCAACCAACTCGTGGAGCAAAGAGTTGCTGAACTACTCGCTGAGTCAAATCATTCCAACAATTCTGCTGGAACTTTTCCACCTGTTCGTGCTAATGGATGTCAATACAAGGAATTCAAGATTTGTGGACCCATTGAGTTTGGTGGAAATGAAGGAGTGGTTTACTTAGTCAGATGGATTGAGAAGACTGAGTCAGTATTTAATGTCAGTGGTTGTGCGGAGAATGCGAAGGTAAAGTTTGCTTCCTTTACTTTCAAGGATGAAGCTTTGACTTGGTGGAACAACTACCGAAATGCAGTTGGGAGTGATGTAGCCTATGCTATGACTTGGGAGCAATTTAAGTCCTTGCTGATCCAGACTTATTGCCCAAGGAATGAGGTCAAGAAGCTAGAGATTGAGTTTTGGAACCACAAGGTGAAAGGTAACGATATGTCGACTTACAATCGTCGTTACCAGGAGTTAGCCTTGTTGTGCCCAGATATGGTGAAAACTGAGACTCAAAAGATTGAGAGGTATACTGATGGATTGCCTGTAGCTACGAGGAATGATGTAATTTCTGCTAGGCCTGCAAACATCCATGAGGCAATTACAATTGCTCAACAACTTATGGATTCGTTGGAATTAGAAGAAGCTGATACGGAAAAGAATGGAAAGAGAAAGAGATACCGTCACTCTAAGAGTAATGATCACCGAAGCAAGAGACAAGCTAAGGCTTATGCTATTGGGAATGGAGATAAGAAGGGTCAGAACGGTGACACACCCAAGTGTGATCGTTGCCATCAGCATCACACTGGATGGTGTAGTGTGAAATGCCAGAATTGCTCAAAGAAAGGACATACAGCTAGGGACTGTAGAGCTCGACCTCTTGCAATGGTTCAAGCTGCTCCTGAAATGAGAAACAAGGCAGATGTTACCTGTTATGGGTGTGGAAAGAAGGGACACTATAGGAATGAATGTAGAGAATCGCGGAACCGTGGAAATCAAGGCTCGGGTGGTAATGGGTACAATTATGGAAATCGTGGAACTAGAGGAAACCGTGGACGACAAGATAATGGGGACCAACGTGTGGAAGCTGGAGCTGCTCAGGGAAGAGTGTATGCACTCGGGAACGAGAGAGGAGAAGATCCGAACGTCGTTACTGGTACGTTCCTTCTCAATAATCGTTATGCTTCCATACTATTTGATACTGGTGCCGATAGGAGTTTTGTGTCCACTACATTTGCGCCCTTACTAGGGAAACCCCCGATGGCCTTAGGAATTAGATATGATATAGAGTTAGCTAATGGAAACATAGAAAGGATTAATACTATCATTCGCGGTTGTACGTTAAATTTCTTGAACCACCCTTTCAACATAGATCTTCTACCCGTCACGTTAGGAAGTTTTGACGTAATCATTGGTATGGATTGGTTGTCGAAGTATCGTGCTCACATACTTTGCGACGAGAAGATCGTGCGTGTACCATACGGAAAGGAGGTCCTAAATATATTAGGAGACCGAAAGGATTCTAGGAGCCCATCCCGATTGGCAGTGATTTCGTGCACTAAGTTACCGAAGCTAATAGAGAAGGGATGTTATCTTTTCTTAGCTCAAATTTCTGAGAAAGGAGAGACGAAGAAAAAGGAAATGTGCATTGGAGATGTGCCTATAGTTCGTGATTTTCCTGACGTGTTTCCCGATGATTTGCCGGGAATCCCACCGACTAGACAAGTGGAGTTTCAGATTGAGTTGATACCTGGTGCTGCACCTGTAGCACGAGCACCTTATCATCTTGCACCTACCGAACTGGAAGAGTTGTCGAAACAATTGGCGGAGTTAGCCGAAAGGGGATTCATAAGACCAAGTTCTTCACCTTGGGGAGCCCCAGTCTTATTTGTGAAGAAGAAGGATGGATCGTTTCGTATGTGTATTGATTATAGAGAGTTAAATAAGTTAACGGTGAAGAATCGATACCCGTTACCTAGGATCGATGACTTGTTCGATCAACTTCAAGGATCGAGTGTGTATTCGAAGATCGATTTGAGATCGGGATATCATCAACTTCGAGTTCGCGAGGAGGATATTCCGAAAACGGCTTTCAGAACCTGTTACGGGCATTACGAGTTTCAGGTGATGCCGTTTGGGTTGACTAACGCACCAGCAATATTCATGGATCTCATGAATCGGGTGTGTAAGCCATACCTGGATAAGTTCGTGATTGTATTCATCGATGACATTCTGATTTATTCAAAGAGCGAGAAAGAGCATGAGGAGCATCTAAGACTCATTTTGGAATTGCTTAGGAAGGAGAGACTTTATGCCAAGTTTTCGAAATGTGAATTTTGGATTCCGACGGTACAATTTTTGGGTCACGTGATTGATAGACAGGGAGTCCATGTGGATCCTGCAAAAATTGAGGCAATAAAAGATTGGGCTGCACCTACAACCCCAACCGAAGTTCGTCAATTTTCGGGTTTAGCAGGCTATTACCGAAGATTCATCGAGGGATTTTCGAAGATAGCTAAACCATTGACCAAATTGACTCAAAAGAGTGTTACGTATGAATGGGGAGATAAAGAAGAGGAAGCGTTTCAATTGCTTAAGAAAATGTTGTGTAGTGCTCCTATCTTAGCGTTACCAGAAGGTAACGAGGATTTCGTCGTCTATTGTGACGCCTCACATAAAGGTTTAGGAGCCGTGTTAATGCAATGAGAGAAAGTGATAGCTTATGCTTCCCGACAGCTCAAAAAGCATGAGAAAAACTACACTACCCATGATTTGGAGCTCGGTGCTGTGGTTTTTGCTTTAAGGATATGGAGACATTACTTGTACGGAACCAAGTGTGTTGTATTTACTGACCACAAAAGTCTACAACACATCTTGAATCAAAAAGAGCTCAACATGAGACAACGACGTTGGATCGAGTTGCTAAGCGATTATGATTGTGAAATTCGCTACCACCCTGGTAAAGCAAACGTTGTTGCTGATGCTCTTAGTCGAAAGGAAAGAGTACCACCATTACGAGTTAGGTCATTGGGAATGACTATCGTATCGCCATTACCGTCTCAAATACTCGAAGCTCAAACGGAAGCGTTGAAAGCAGAAAATAGATCTGCCGAGAATATATTTGGGATGGCAGATAATGAGAAAGGATTTGTTAAGCGTTCTGATGGACTATTATGTTTTGGAGATCGGATTTGGGTACCGTTATATGGAGAAATTCGAGAATTGATTATGCATGAGTCGCATAAGTCAAAGTACTCCATTCACCCTTGTTCCGATAAAATGTACCAGGATCTTAAGAAGTTCTATTGGTGGCCAAATATGAAGGCAAGTATAGCATCGTACGTTAGTCAGTGCTTGACACATGCGCCAAGGTTAAGGCTGAACACCAGAGACCGTCAGGACTACTAACACAACCAGAACTTCCAGTCTGGAAATGGGAGCGGATTACTATGGACTTCATTACCAAATTACCGAGGACAGCTTGCGGTTGTGACGCTATCTGGGTAATTGTGGATCGTCTGACAAAGTCTGCTCATTTCTTAGCTATTAGTGAAGATGATAGTGTGGATAAGCTTGCGAGGTTATATGTGAAGGAAATTATTTCGCGTCATGGAGTCCCGATATCTATTATTTTGGATCGTGATAGTCGTTTTACGTCAGCTTTGTGGCGATCACTTCAAACGGCTTTGGGGACGAGGCTTGATATGAGTACTGCATATCATCCTCAAACTGATGGTCAAAGTGAGAGGACCATTCAGACGTTAGAGGATATGCTTCGTGCATGCATCATAGACTTTAGTAAAGGCTGGGAGAAGTATTTACCCCTTGCGGAATTCTCCTATAATAACAGCTACCACACAAGTCTTAAGGCTGCACCATTCGAAGCTTTGTATGGCAGAAAGTGTCGTTCGCCTATTGGTTGGGCAGAAGTTGGAGATAGTCAACTTACAGGCCCTGAGCTTATTTTGGAAACTACCGAGAAAGTAACTCAGATTCGTGATCGGTTGCAAGCGGCTAGAGATAGGCAGAAGAGCTATGCCGATCAGAGACGTAAACCTTTAGAGTTCCAGGTTGGAGACAAAGTAATGCTGAAAGTCTCGCCTTGGAAAGGTGTAATACGTTTTGGGAAACGTGGTAAACTCAACCCACGCTACATTGGACCATTCTTAATCTTAGAAAGAATTGGGCCCGTGGCTTATAGGTTGGAACTACCGTCCGAACTGAGCAAAGTTCACGACGTGTTTCACGTGAGTAATTTGAAGAAATGTCTTTCTGATGAAATGCCCGTCATTCCAATGAGGGACATTCGTGTTGATGAGAAACTGAATTTCGTGGAGGAACCGATTGAGATTGTAGATCGTGAAGTTAAACGACTCAAGAGGAGTCGCATTCCGCTCGTCAAGGTTCGTTGGAATTCCCGACATGGACCAGAATTTACGTGGGAACGTGAGGACGAATTCAGGAAGAGATATCCGAAGCTTTTCACTTCGTAGATGAAAATTTTTCCGAGTGAAACCCGGGACGGGTTTCCTTCTGAGACGGGGAGGACGTGACAACCGGCAGTTTAGGGAGCTATTTTAAAAAAAAAAAAAAAAAAAAAACCCCGCATTTCAATTTAAGTTCGTTTATAATTTTTATTTGAAATTTTCATTTCACAACGAACTTGTAAGACCTATTTTATGGATATTTTAATTAACGACGTTATGGATTTCGTGAATTATGTTCATAATTCATTTTTGATTATATGATCGGTGATGTATATTTGAATTGTCACTTGGTACTACGTTGACTTTGGCAGTAGGATTTCCTAACGACAATTTTATGATTCGTCTTAACGAGTCTGATATATTTTTGATTATTCACGAGAGGTTCTCGAGTAATGTTGAAATTTTAAAATGAGTTCGGGTTCGGGCCACATGTTTTTACAATAACCCGCGTTACCCGCTCCACCGTAATAATATCCTTATTATTACTACTATTATTATTATTCTTATTATTAATATACTTTTAAAAAAAAATAAAAAAAAATAATAAAAGTTAATAAAGGGTGTGTTGGTTCGGTTTTACCCACACACACACAACACAAACACAAACCCATATCTCTCTCATCTATTTCTTCCCCATCCAAAACCCTAGCCGCCGCCGACCAAAATCCGGCCATCACCGCCGTATATCCGGTCACACAACAAAACTAACACCACCAATTTATTCCTCTCTTTCCCCTCTTTCTTTTGGTATAAGAAACGCGCCCTAAAACCATCATTAACACCACCAAATCTATAGTTAATCATTCGAATTTGTGATAGTTTTCTAGATCCGAGCGTTTGGAGGATTTAGAAGGTGAGAAGAAGCTTTTTCAAGGGTTTGGGAGCCACGAATTGGTTTTTATTTCGTGGCTACACGAATAATTTTTTGGAGAATCGAATGGGTTTTCGAATGGAAATGATGTTTTGTGATTAAAGATTTGTTTGGTATCCGGGTTTCATAGTTTGGTCGTGGTCGACTCGGAACCGAGAGCAAAGCTCTCGGCTTATTTTTTTTTTGATGGTTCGAAGCCTTGTGTGGCTATGGTCTTTGTTGATGATTGATTGATTGTATGGTTGTCGAGGGTGTGGTGAACCTCGAACCCGATGCTAGCCGAGACCATGTGGTCTCGGGGATTTCTCTTGTGCTCTTTGGCCATACCGAGACCCTCTTAGGGGTTCTCTTTGGGTGTGGTTCGAGCCTATTGGCTCGTATGGTAATGTGGTTCGACCCTTTGGGTCGCGGCTCTTAGCCGAATACCACCTTGTTGCCATTTGACCATTTGAGTCGAATGGAGTATATGATTCTTGGTTAAGCTCAAGTGAGCTATATGATACTTGTGTTTGGTTCGAGTCTAAATGACTCGCGGTTCGGAGCCGAGACTCAAGTGAGTCGACGGCTCGGGTCGGCTTGGTAAACCGACCCACACATTAACTTTGTTAATGTTATTATTTGTATAATTGTGAACTTGTTTATATTTGTTGTTGTGGTATTTATTTCTCGGCCGTATGCATATGGGTCGATTGGATATGGTTTTTGGTATTGTGAAGTTGTTATCGATTGGTAAGTGATTGGGGACCGATTGTGAGACGGTCGTTAGATTGACGGAGATAGGTTAGTCGGGTGCCGTAGTCGGACCCTATTGTTGTAGCCCGTGGTTGAGATTGTGATTGGACGGAGATTGGTTATTTTATGACTTTTGCTTATTATTGGACTTGGACAATGAGCCGAGAGTCATGACTCGGACATATGACCATTTCGTATAACTCAATAACTATTAAAACTAAAACGAGAATAATAAAACTCGTAATAATAATTATTGATAATATGAACGTTTATATGAAAGTATATACGTGAATAACGTATATATATAACTATATAAACGCGTATATTAATAATAATAATAATCACGAGTCGTATTATAAATAATACGATTAGATATATATTAGGCTACGAAAGTGGCGTAATATTATTAAACGTATTATTATTATAAAAACTGTGTTATAAAACGGGAAACTCCCGACAATTATGAAACGTTTAATAAAATGTCATTTCGGATATATAACGGATAAACTTATTGAGTTAGGCGAAATTGTTGTCATTCGGGTCCAGGTAAGTTACTATTTGTGACGTTCGTGTTGTCACGGATATATGACGACTAATATAAACGTTTTCTATAATTAAATAACCACTTAACCGTAAGGTTGAGCCGGGTTATTTAGCTATATGAAACGAACATGTTAGTGGGCATCGTATCCTACGACGCCCATAGGTTGTAGTATATGTAAAGTGTAATAGATTGCGAGTGTATATATCGGGAAATCTGGCCAATTTGACGATATATACGAGGAATTTATTAAACTATGATATATATTATATAGTAATTATGTGCTATGTGCTTTATATGTGCTTTAGATTTGGTGTAATCTTGGAACGGTATATTACGTAAATAAATATGAGGATTATCAAATCGACGGATTTGGTAAACTTTGGCGATTTATTTAAATGATATATTGGGCTAATATTAGATCTATAGTTTATTTTATCTTTCTATGTGTGAACTTGTTGGTTTGTTTTGAGTCGACCCACCACCCGTATGGATACCAAACGCAAATATACCAAACTAATACGAAATGGATTTTCGGAAATAAAACGGATTCTCGTCCAGGTTTGGGAATATTATATATTTGAGGAAATGATTTCTGAAAGAGTTAATATTGTTAGGTCGTGCCAAGTCCGTAGTTGCTGTTTCGTGAGTTATCATACATCTTATTTCTACCTACCTCGTCTTGCTACTTTCTGGACTTGAGGTGAGTCATAGCCCCACTTTTTACTCTTGAACTATGTTTTCAACGATTGGGGTGAGAAACGTGCAAATCATTTTACGTGGACTATTATCGCTTTTATATTATTTCTAAACTTGCTATGCATATAGACTAGGGTGTATAGTCAGCTTTAGTCACTTCTTATGTGTACTATTCAAGGTTGGCTTATTTGTTATTGTCAGCTTTAGTCACGCGGTTCGCGTGTACTATTCAAGGTTGGCTTACTTAGATACTGTAGTGTGCACCTATAGGTTATTAATACCTCGGAGGTTATCCGAGTATTTATTGGTATTGCGGGGGTTACCCGAATATCTATGTTGTTACGGAAGGGTATCCGTGTGTTTTGGTTATTGCGGAAGGGTATCCGTGTGTTATGTTGAGAGCGGAGGGTATCCGCAGGCTTTTAGCGAATCCTTAGTCTAGCTAGCAAGCGTTTTGCGTATATGTCCACTATGTTATTAGTTGAATTTAAACCTATGATCTCACCAGCGAAAGCTGACTTTTAGCACGTTTTCTCAGGTAATTAAGTGTTGAGGTGCATGCTTGGATTGGAAGGCTCGGCTAAGGCACACGGTTCATGGATCTATTTTTCTAAACTCTGATAATTAAATTTGGACCTATTGTTATTTTATTTTGGGCCTGACTCTGAAAGATGTTGGGATAAATGTAAACCTTAAAACCCCGTTTTGGTTGTGTTTTTATTATGTTTACTTTATCTCGTTCTATATTGTCTTGTGTTGGATACCAATCCCCGTAGCACCCCGAAAGCTTGTTGAGTCTTCCGCTGTATCAAATTTTGGGGGTGTTACAGTTCGGTTCTTGGAATAAGGCTTTTAAAATGCTTTAGAACTCGTCTCCAAAAACCTTCCTTTGTTTGACGGTCCCCAACTTGTTTGTCCACCGAAATTTTGATCCAAGCCTTAGCTAACGCCTCCTCCTCATCGGGCGTCCAAGTCTTAGCGGGTTTTCTTTGACTTTGACGCGGTACCTCAACCTCTTCGACCTCTTCCTCAACCTCCTCATTCATCGGTTGTGTCTCGGGCACCAAATTAATATTATCATAATCTTCATCATCCTCGCTATCATCACGAACGGGTAACGGACCGCTCTCCGTTTCACGCCTTTTTTGTTGGGTATATCTCGGCTCAAACGGGTTGAAATTTTGAGGCAATTGTGGGAGGGGTTGTTGGGGAATGAAAAATTGTGGAGATGGAGCTTGGACAAATTCGGGGCGGTAAACATCTTGTGATTGAGAAAATGATTGAACTCGAGGACGACTTGCACCCCTTGCTACTCGGTTTCCTTTTCTTGAATCTCTATTTCTTTTTGGTACCATGTTTTTTTTGTGCTCGGTATTTTTTTTTTTTTGGGACAGAATACTTTTTTTTTTTGAACTAGATTGTTGTTGATTGTTGTTGGTGGAAGAATGCTACTATATATATACATATAATCCAACAGTCAAAAAAAAAAAAAAAAAAAAAAAAAAAAAAAAAAAAAAAAACATTTCAAAGCCTCAAACGGTCAAAATGCAACGGTCCAAAGCCTCAAACGGTCGAAATTTGCTTCCCTTCCCGTGCCAGAAAAGACCCCGTGCCAGAAGGCTACCGTGCGGTACCGCGGGGATGGCGGCGGTGTTCCCGCACGGTAGCAGGGTACCGTGCCATGCTTGCCGTGACCAATGCCGACCCCCTAATGGTGTAAGGGATGATAAAGAAAATATGTTCCAATTTTATAAGATCTCATTTTCTGAGATTCTAAGTATAATGATTTTGCAATTTAAATAGATACCCATCGGATGTTGTTTAAGCATTTCATATTGAAAAAATTAGCATTTAATGATCCTTAAATCTTCTATTTTTAACATCATATGCTATGTTTAAAATAATTAAATGTGTATAATTATGTAATACATGAGTTTATTAAATGTGTTTTTTATATATATGAAATTCTTAAACAACATCCAGTAGATTGTTGTTAGCAAATCCTATATACATTTATTTATGGACATTTGATAAGGCAAGTCTTATATATAATGACACATGCATGTTTTAAGTAGCTAGATGCTATGCTCTTGTTTTAAAAATCCTCGCGATAGTTGAGTGTTTACACTATATCTTGCTGACATATTTTTGTTGGTAAAACAAATATTTTTTGTAAAACAATGGGATTTTAAAAGCTAGAACTTATTCCATATTGAAATATGCATTCTGCTCCATGATAAAGCTTCAATTTTTTTTTTTCAAAAAGGCAAAAAGGCAACAACTTAAATAGCACCAAAACAGAGATACAAATTACATAAGCACTTATAGAGAAAGGACCCAAGACACAAAAGCACCGCACAACCTGGGTGCAAAACTACAATACTAGTACAATCACATGAAACTAACATAGGGAAAGACAGTATATCCAATCATTTGCTGTATTCATCCACCCAAAAATAAGTACCAAACACTAGAGATACACTACTAGCCAAAGTACTCATCCACCCAAAAATAGACAGCAAACAAATGGACCACTTTTAAAAAAACAAAACTTGAACTGACAGCACTTAGGAACCAAGTGATGCAGACAAAAAGCCTCACTGATACAACCAGAAATAACAGCAGACCGAAGCCATTGTTACCAATCTAACACTTTAAATTTGTTCGATCTTCTCACAATCCAATCGTAGCTTTTTAATTGAATATCTTGGACAATTTAATTAATACCGAAACCTTGTTATCAAGCACACGTGCATTCCTTTCTTTCCAAATGAAGTATCCGGTAGACCAAATAAACGCCTGCCAAACTCGATAGAGGGAAATGGTTACATTTATGCTTCCATTAAATGAAAAAAATTCATCGATAGAGAGAATGTTTACATCCCCCACTTTATCAACAGTAGAAAATCTTTTCCGAAACACTCCTTGCTAAACCACAAGTGGTCAACAATGAGCACAAGTTTCCACACCGTTGTTGCAACTTGGATAAAGCACTGAGTCCAAGTCAATACCTCTTTTATCTAGCGCGTCCCGAACCGGTGGTATTCCCTTTAATGCTCTCCACACGAATACGTTGGCTTTCTTAGAGCATGAGCAATGGTAAAATGCTTTTATGGCTTTTTGCATTTAATGCAATAAATGCTAAACTTGCTTTTTGCATTTAATGCAATAATGCAATAAATGCTAAACTTGCAAAGTAAAAAGCTTTTTCATCAACCACTTGGCTGGAGCAAAGTCTTTCATGCAAACCATTTGAAAAGTCATTGGTTGCAATGGTAAAATGATTTTCAAAAGCTTTTCCAAATAGTAAAAACCTTTTGCAAAAACCCCCCATTGCTGATGCTCTTAGGTACTAACTTTTCCAACTTGTTTCTTGAGCTCCAATATCCGCATGTAGAATCTTGTCTTCCACCATTCTTGATAAGTCTTTAACCGTGAACTCACCCACTTCTCCAAGCGACCATCTCCATTTATCCATGCAATCAGTATCAATAACCACATTTTGAAGAACACATATAAGCTCCTCAAACTCCTTACTAACCCTATCCCTAATTTCTCTTACCCAATCTCATTCCCAACATCACACGCCTTTAACCCACTACCCTTTCTCCAACACGCTACTCTCCTTCCTTCTATATAAATGGTTTAACCTAGGAAATCTATCACAAAGCCTCTGATTATCAACCCACCCATGTGCGGAGATAAAGGTGGGGCACAAGGGGCAGGTGCCTCCTAGCGAAAAAAAATTGTAATGTAAAATTTTGAAAATATTTAGTTTTTTCGTGATTCCACCCCCCTAAAGTACCAATTTATAGTGTAGTTTTTAAATTTTATCAAAGTGTACCCCCTCGATCAAAAATTTCTGGCTCCGGTCCTGATCCCACCTATCTACCCAAACCATAATATCCCTCCCGTCATTCAACACCCCACCCCAAGAGAAAGTGAAGTCTAACCCCACCTCATCAATCTCTTCGCCAATCTTTACAATGTCCCTCCAAACACTCCCTCCCCCTCTCGTCACACCCCACCAAAAGCCCCACCCTCCATCATTCCCCCGGAAGCCCCGTGAATGCTCTTAATCACCCTAACCTAAAGACTCCCACCCTCCCTCTTAAACCTTCCCAGCACTTACCAAGTAACGCCATTTTTCCCTTAAAGACTCGACATTAAGCCCCGATCCCCAAATGAAGCAGGAACCGAATGCCATTTGACCCAAGAAATTTTGTTCCCTTCCCCCACCCCGCCCCCCAAAAAATATTTCCTAACCCTCTCAACAATTATGATAACACTCAAAGGCACGCAAAACATCAAAAAATAATACAAATACAAGCTACCTAGAACCGATTTTCCCAATGTTAGATAACCCCCATGCATTGAAAAAAATAAATTACCATATATGCATATCTATAAATCATAATTATGATTTTGGATTAGTTAAGGCGTTACTAAATGTTTATTTCTCATACTAAGATTATATTTCCATTTTAACCCTCGTAATATACTTTTGTACTAATTTTAGTATAAAAATTTATGAAATACTACAAGATTTTTCATAGAAGACATGATGATAACTAAAGCTAAACGGTACATTAACATACACTACCAGGGTACCCGGGCGTTGCAGCGGTGGGTATCATAAAAATTTCGATGGAATTAATAAAAATGTCACGGGAAGTCATTCCAACACCTAAATTTGCCTCGAGAACGAAATACTAAAAGATTTGGTAAACTACACTTCCCACCCTAGCATATATTTACAATCTTAGTCCCTAAGGGTGCAATAGGGTTCACACTTCACACAAGGTCCAAAACACTTTTCTATATAAACCTCATTATACCCTCACTTAGGGTTTGACACCCTTTCTTTCTCAAACCAGCCGCACCCTATTTCTTCTTCTTCTTCTTCTCCAGTCGTTTTTCTGGCCAAACAAACACCATCGCCGGCCACTTAACCTCACCGCCACCACCACCACAATCCTTACAACCTCCCCAACATTTTGACGCACATCACGAGCCAAGAAACACCTCCCAACACCACGATTAACACCACCAAATTTCGAGTTCATCACCAAAACCATCTCTCTCTCTCTCTCTCGTTTTGTTGATACCGGCGGTCGAAGGTAGGAAAACCCACCACCCTTTTTTTCGTTCTAGCGACGGTGGGGGATAAGTACAGGAATTTTCAAGAGTTTTTGATTAAATAAAGATTAAAGCTAATAAATATGAAGCTAAATAATTGTTTGGTATCATTTTTGTTCTTTTTGTTGTTGTCGTTGTTATTGAGTCGCGAAAACAAGGGATGCCATAAGCTTGAGCTCACAGCCTTGTGTATCGAGTCGAGTTTTATTGAGTCGATCCTTGGTCACAGGTTCGTGTTTAGGTTAAGATGGAGGGTTGTACATTGTGTTTAAATGATTGTAATATTGGGTGTAGGGGTGTTTTTAATGCTATTAATGTAGAATGAGGGTTGTACATTGTGTTTAAATAATTGTAATATTGGGTGTAGGGATATTTTTAATGCTATTAATGTAGAATGAGGGTTGTACATTGTGTTTAAATGATTGTAATATTGGGTGTAGGGGTGTTTTTAATGCTACTAATGTATAATTCTAAGAAAAGTGGTCTGAATTTCGATTCATGTTAGTTTTTGTTGTACACAATGCTTTAGTTGTTGTAATTAGAAAAATTGCTTAATTTAAAGTGTTGTAAACCTTGCATCATTCTTTGTACATCTAAATTTTTTGGAGAAAGAATCCTTCCTCCATTATAAGTAGTACAGATGTCATGTGCCATATAAAAATGTGTCATATTGTTGGCCATGTTAAAATATGTTAAAATAATAAATTTTGCACGCAACTATATAAAAGTATGTATTTTTAATCTTAACAACATATGAAAAGTGAAAAGTGAAGGCCTAAATTTCTTAATTGAAAATAAAGTATAGTAAAATTATTATTATTTTTTTTTTAGTAAACTACATTTTTGGTCTTTGTGGTTGTATCAAAATTACACTTTCAGTCCAATTTGAAAAAGTGAGACATTTCAGTTCAAAAGTCCATGTGGACTTCACTTTTGGTCCAATTTTCTAACCTAGTTAGTTTAGTCGTTAAGTCAGTTACAACATTAGTCCTTTAACCTAACGGTCGATTGCAATGTTTGCACTGTTAGCCCTTTCAGTTAAAAAAATGGAAATTTTTTTTTCCAAAAAAAATAATTTGAAAAATTCGAAAAAAATTCTAATTTTTTTTTTTCAAAAAAAATAAAAAAAAAATCTAATAAAATTTTTTCTTAAAAAATTTGAAAAAATTTCTAAAAAAAAAAATTGACGAATTTTTAAAAAAAAAAAAAAAAAAAATTGAAAAAAAAATTCTAATCAAATTTTTTCTTAAAAAATTTGAAAAAATTTTCTAAATAAAAAAATTTGACGAAAAAAAATATTTTTTTTTCCAAGAAAATAATTTGAAAAAGAAATTTCTAATAATTTTTTTTTAAAAAAAAATTCGACTAGCCAAACTACCAAATTAGCGAATATGTTTTTAGCATCATCTCATACGCTTTCTATTTCATCATTTTATGCGAGCTATATCTATTCGTCTAAACAAACCCTTTATGTCAAAAAAAAAAAAAAAAAAAAAAAAAAAAAAAAAAAAAAAAAAAAACCCTAGATCGCTATTTATTATTATTTTTTTTGAACCCCACACCCCTCAAAGAAACAAGTAGAGATCATCTTATAATATCCTTATACACTTAGGACCAGAAAGAAAAGAGAAGAAACAAAATAATGCATCACATGACACACTTTAATTCGGTCCAACTATATTAAAAGTTCATTTTTAAATCATATATATATATATATATATATATATATATATATATATATATATATATATATATATATATATATATATATATAATGCATTACAAATCACATGTCAAATATATATAGATCGATTTATAATAGCTATCAAATATATTTTCGTCAAAAAAAAAATTTTCAAATTTTTTTAGAATTTTTTTAGAAAAAAATTTATTTGAAATTTTATTTCAAATTATTTTGCTTTGGAAAAAAAAAATTTCGTCAAAAAAATTTTTTGTGAAATTTTTTTGAATTTTTGAAGAAAAATTTTATCAGAATTTTTTTTTTTTTCAAATTATTTTTTTTGGAAAAAAAAATTCATCAAATTTTTTAAGAAAATTTTTTGTTAGAAATTTTTTTTCAAATTATTTTTTTTGGAAAAAAAAAATTAGTCAAATTTCTTTTTATTAGAATTTTTTTTTTCAAATTGTTTCTTTTGAAAAAAAAATTTCCAAATTTTTTTTTCAAATTTTTAACTGAAAGGACTAACGGTGCAAATATTGCAAACGACCGTTAGGTTAAAGTATTAATGTTGCAACTGCCTTAACGACTAAATTAACTAGGTTAGAATATTGGACCTAAAGTGAAGTCCACGTGGACTTTTGGACTGAAATGTCGCACTTTTTTAAAATTGGACTGAAAGTGCAATTTTGATACAATAACAATGACCAAAAATGTAGGTTTTTTTTTTTTTTTTTTTTTTTTTTTTTTTTTTTTTTTAAGGGGAGTAATCCTGTACCCTGGTAAAATATATTAACCAAAAAAACATTAAAGTACAATGGATGAGAGTGAGTCCCTCATCTCAGTCCCTTAGGACACGACCTAAACACTATATAAGAATGACATGCCATTCTTATAACTTACAAATCCAAATAACTAACAATGACTAAAAAAATAAAAATACAATGCATCACAACTCAAATAAACACTTGAGCCTTCATTGTCATCTTAGCGATCCAGATCTTGTACATGAAGAAACCCATAAGCAAGTTTCCCCAACTTCCAATTGCATATTTCAAAACAAATTCATTTGCGACTTCTATTAGTATTATGCATGAGGGTAAAGATCCAATGAGAAGAAATCTTAAAATGAGAAGAATGAGAAATAATTATAACTGCATATTTGAGATGTATCGACTTGAATTAGATGTATCTTTATTCATTTAGATGTATCACAACTTGTTTCGAAAGTAATTTTGAAGTGAAAACGATGCAAATTAGTACTGGCAACAAATTTAACCCGCAGAGGACGAAAAATACATAGGATTCGTCTAACTTAACGAAATGCATCTAATATATGTATATGCATCTAATTTTTAGCTAGAAAATATATTATGATTCATTTAAAAAATTAGGGATGCATATAATTCAAATTGATGCATCTATAGTATGTAGTTATAGTTATTTCTCATTATTCTTATTTTAAAGATTTTTCTCATTTTATCTTTATACTTATGCAAGAAGCATAATCTAACAACCTGATAAAAGTAAAGTAAAATTATTATGTTACCCTTAAGCCTGAAATTTCTTAATCGGTACTAAAGTACCGTAAAATTATTATATCACCCTTAATTCAAGAAGACAATTATACTTAATGTACATCTGGAATCAGTGTAAATCTTGAAAAAAATTAACAAGGTAATGAGAATTTTTAATTCACACCATACTCTATTTTTTCTTATCGGTAAAACTACAATTGCAAATTACAATTAATTTTCGTTTTCTCCAACTTAACACTATTTAAATTGGACTTACAAAGTTATATTGACAAAGTCATTTTTATAAACTCATTATCATGAACTAGCAGGGTACCCGCGCGTTGCAGCGTCGGGTACCCTGAAATAAATTTTTTTGATGAATAATGTATTTTAGTTTATTATGTTCTTTTTGACAATAAATTTACGGATGTCGAGAATTTCATATAGCCCGTGCCCGTTCAGGCTCGAACCCGTTGGCCCATGCCTGTTCGGGCTCAAGCCCGTTTGGTCCGCGCCCGTTCGGGCTTAAGCTCATTTAGCCTGTTGCCTGTTCTGGCTTGAATATTTGTATAATGTGCTTTATTATTTGTAGTAGTGAAATTTAATGCAGGAATTGTGTTTAATTTGGTTGTATAATATGCTGAATAATTTGTATTTCTTATGTAAGGGGTGTTTTAATAACTGTATTAATTGTATTTATTGATCAATTAAATAATTTATTACATTAAATAGCATTAATATGATGTTTTGCTGTACACTATTTTTTTGTCTTGTACTTTTGAAAATTATATGCATTAAAGTGTTGTACAATATGTTTCTTTTCTTGTAAGTAGTAGTCATTATACTCATTAATAACATTGACCACTTTAATAACATTAATGTTGTAAGTCTGAAAATTATATCATGCTTATTTTGTTGTACACTATACTTATTTTGTTGTAAATCTGAAAATTGGTTGCAGCTATTGTACATTGTACTTAAATAGTTGTAATTTTTGGTGAAGGGGTGTTTTTAATAGCATTAATATTGTTTGATAGAATTTTGGCCTTAAAATGACATCACGCTTTATTTTGTTGTACCATACAGTTACTTTGTTGTAATTCTGAAAATTGAGTGCATTCAAGTGTTGTAAACCATGCTTAATTTCTTGTAAGTCTTAAAATTTTGAAGAGAGAGTCATTCATGCTTTATATGTAGTATAGATTAATTTAGCAACATTAAGGTTGTTTCTCTCTTTAAATTTTGAGTTTTTGTAATAGTTTGCACTCTTATTGTGATGTTATCCAACTTAAACGTTTTTTTTAATAATATATTTACCGGGTCTTTTGACATTTTACTCAAAAACCTAAAAATCATATCATACGCAAAGTAATTGTCACGGACTCATGGAAACATATAATCAGGAATGCTTGCCAAAAACTTTGATTATAGTTTATTGTCACCACAAACCCTGTTACTTATTTATACAACATTACAACATATAAAGCACAAATATTTTTAATAAAACTTAAAAAACTTTAAAATGAGTAATGTTTAATCTTTAAACAACCTTTTAAATTTTAAATTATTTAACAATGTCCCACCCAAAATTTCAAAAAAATGCTTGACTATTTTGTTCAATTTTTTTTTTTTTTTTTAATCCAACATTAATAATGTCTAAATTTCATCCACAAACTATACTATAACTATATTACAACTTCTATTTATTATTTCGTTAGTTCATAATTTTTAGCCAATGAAAATAAATAACCACAATATCGCAACTATAATTGTTGCTATACACGTATACCCATCTACTAAAGAGAGAATGGTTGAACTATATTTTGCTTAAAACTTTTAAAATTAGAAAAGTTCAAGTACTATTATGCCCTAAATTATTAATTAACTAAATAAAGCCACTATTTTTTTTTCTTCAAAATTTGGCGACATGAATAAGATATAAATTCATGACAACTATTTGAATGTTTGTTACTTTGTTACTATTCCACTAAATTCAACCGCTAATTTCATCACAAGTAATTAAATGTATGCAATTTAACCGATACATATAATCGCAATATTACAACTATAATAATTTACTGTTACAAAAATCTGTAACTATGCACGTGTACTTGCCGCTATATATAACAAACAAACCTGCCGCAATTTGAGCTTTTAAATCATTGGTTCTTGTTAAAAAAACATTGGTTACAACTGGCGAATTGGGATACAACGTGGATTACTATGGAGCTACGCTTGTAAAATAGCCACGTCGACTTCTATTATCGCAATGCCGCCCATTCAAGTGACCTCTCTTTATACACGTCGACTCTCTCTATGGGTCACAGATGATCATACACATATCCAATGGGAATAAGCAGTATTCAGGTTATTATATATAATCATGTGCTTTTGATATTTTTATAAGTATTGAAAAATCCTTATGTCAAATAGTTAAGGATTTATTAAGTTATTTGCAATTATAGCAAACCCAGGTTTAGGGAATTCGATCAGACCATAAATAACCATAAAACTTGTAAGAGCATGTGATAAGTTGCCCACAAGCCTCACATTATAACTTAACTCACCTCTTTAACACGGTGCGTTAACTTACCGGGTATGAAAATCAAAAGCACGTTAACGTGCTGCGTTTTGTGCTTAACGCAACCTTAAGCTGCATTTCCATTAAAAAAAATCACTTTTGGCCCTTGTATTATTGTATACTATTTATGGTGGTAAAAATGCAAAATTAACAAAAACACCCTTTATTTTTTAAAAATCAAACCATTACTTAAAAATCATTATTGAATACGAACCAATACGAATACATAGAGCATGCAACGATAACCATAAAGCTTTTATATAAACTGGTAATTGTCGATGAGATCTGACTTCTCCTCCCATACCTGCAACACTTGTTCCCTAACCATCTTCAAGGCGACATGAAGTTGCAGATCTGTTTCATCATTTCTTATTAGAGTTTCTAGACCGACTGTGATAGCTGGATGGTCTTGAGGCATCGCACGCAATCTTTCGATCTCTGGAGCACGATCATGCTTCTGTAGCATGATTCGAGTTATCTCACCTAGCAAATTGTTAATCAGCCTAAACTCTTTTTCTTGTTCATTGCATAATCGGGCAAGAATTGTTCTTTGTACCTCAGCTGGTTCGTTAGCCATAGTGTGTATGTGAAATTTAGTAATAATTGTGTGACAATACGAAGTTGAGTAAAAATGTCATTTATAGGGTAAACTAGCCGTTAGAGGATTATTTTAGAGAAACTAGCCGGTAAGCCTTTTATTGAAATTCAAACTTAAAGTAACATTACAGCATATTAAAAACGATACGGAAATACAAACACAAACGATACGGAAATACAAGCACAAAAGATACGGAAATACAAATACAAACGATACGGAAATACTAAAGCCATTAATCCCTATATCTGTTCCGTATGTGGTTGTTTCTCAAAATGAACCACACGTTAAGATAATTGAAGCCGTGCCCACCAAAGCGTTCTCTGAAAATGTTCATTGCAGTGTGAAGACGATCATTGAACTCGTCAGTACGCTGTACGCTCAAGTAAATATCATTGAATTTTTGACATTCACAGTTCATTCTTGCCCATTTACCTGTTATCTGGTGTTTGTTATGAAAAGGACCGTCAGATTGGTTGTTGAACCTTCCTGTAACCTCATTCCAAAAAGCAGATTCGCCATGAAATTCGTGAACGATTAGCCACATGTCGGCTAACAAGTTTTCTTCTTCAATGGACCAACCATTAGCAATTGTAAACTTGTTTAGAAAGTGAAGTGTGTGCAAAATAATATGTTATGGTATGCTTTATATAGGGGTGTTTAGAAATTCAAATTTCAAAACTGGAGGGCGGGATAGTATTTAAAATTCAAATTCAAACTGAAGGGCGGGAGAGTATTTAAAATTCAAATTAAAATTAAAAAAAATGTGTATAAACGTTTAAAATTCAAATTCAAAAACAAGAGCGGGATAAATTTAAATTTCATATCCAAACAACGCCTCTATAAATAGCCATTCTCAGGTGCTCACAATACACCCACAATTCACACACAAATCATACATAATTCACAAACAATTCTCTCAAAACAATGTCTCACAACAATTCATCAGATAACGAGTCAGTTTACAACACCCCACCCGAAGATCTTTCCCCGTATTCCCATACGACAATCAACCACAAAACAATCCACCACAATATCTATTTCCTGTCTTCCAATATGACAATCCACCACAAAACACTCCACCGGAAGTTCTGTTTCCACCGGTAAACAATCCACCCCACTACAATCCACGGGCAAACTATCCACCACAAAACCAACCCAATACATTTGGGTTAACTGATGAAGAACTTTACGAGCAAGATATGCAAGTCTTTTTAGAGGTTCAAGCAGAGGAAGAACGTCAGGCAAGAGCTCGTGAGGCGCGAGCAAAAGCTAAATAGGATAGGAGAAACCGTCGAGCAGAATGGCGATGGAAAATGGGATTAAACCGTGTGCCATCGAGTGAGGACGATTCCAGTGCCTCCTATTCGACTGACGAGGGCTATGTCACAGACTGAATCATTTTCTTGATTTGTAGTTTTATGTTTAATTATCGTAGTTTAATTCAGATGTTTTATGTTTAATTATCATAGTGTAATTAAGATGTTTTATGTTTAATTATCATAGTTAATATAATTTATGGTTAAGTATACTAGTTAATGTAATTTGTGTTTTATAAATGTTTGTATTAGTTTTAAATGAAGTATTTGTTAAAATTTGGGGTTGAAATTGAAAATAATTTGGGTGGAAGTGAGTTAAGATGAGTTATAGGCGAGTTATTTTACCATGGTGGAAAGTAATGAGTTAAGGTTAAAATGTAAAAGATGTGACGCTGACAAAGCAGTGAGTTAAGTTTTAACTAAAATAGATCATATGATAGTCAAAACATAGTCTTTGATACCAGACCGTAGGTTACAACTTTAAAAATTATTTTAACAATTGAACAAACAATCAGTATTGTAGCAGAAGCATAAACCATTCAAAACATTTTTTGATACGCAACGATCACATACATGTGTATGACTAATTAAAAACAATAACAATGTGATGCAATGGATATTAATCTTCATGGTCAGTTTAAACATCAGTTTTATTTCTTATCGTTATAGTATTTGTTCATAAGATTGGTTTGCCTTTCTTATAATAATCTTGATTGGAAGCACAATTGGTGCGATTGTTTTCTATCATTGTAACGGGTGTAGATGTGGAATTCACCACATCCTATATACTTAAAAAAAAAATTTACCAGCGGTAATACCAAAAAAAAAAAAAAAAAAAAAAAAAAAAAAAAAAAATTGTGTACCTTGTTTTGAAGGGAGTCAAATGAACAATAAGATCAAAGTGATATTGGGAACAAGAGCCTGTATAATATTGGAAAGAGGATTATGATAAAGATCCATATGATGACTAAGAACGTGAAGGTTTAACTGAAGAACAATTGACATTCTGTAATGCGTTTGATATAAATATTCGTCATCAAATTAGACGTTATATTTAGTCTTGAGTCAAATGTAATCTAGTGGGTAATCATATGTTTCGTTCTTTGAAATAGTAGTGTTTACCGCGTATGTAAATGGCTGATGCGGGATTCATCTGCATCCTATGTACTTAAACGTTTTTTAAAGTAATGTATTGACCGGGTATAAAATTCTTTTACAAAACAAATAAATGAATAATAAAAATAAAATTCTTACACCGCCAAGTAAAGTTTGGTTTCAGGTAGTAAAATGGTTTACCCGCTCGACAATAGTTCTTTTAACTAACCCAACTGAACCGCCTTGTGAACACCTCTAGTTATGTGCTATGAATATGCGATTTAAATAAATTAAGAGATGGTTGGTTGAACAATTCATGCTTTTTTTTTTCTTTTTTTAAATTTATTTATTTATCTTTTTTTTTGAACTTAATTTATTTATCTTGAATCTGTGTTTTATTTACAAAGTTAACATTTTGTTTCTTTCCTTTTGGATTTTCTATGTTTGTTGCATGTGTTCGGATTTATGTAAAACGTTCAAAAGTTGTTTGGTTTAATTAACAAATGAGCATAAACTTGTACTGTTATACAGCAATATGGTGCACCATTATTCGATGGCAGTATGGCACCAATAAATTAAAGGGTTCAAATTCTAATCCAACATAACTGTTAAGGTAAACACATACATCTCTGATCAAAATGATCAACAATATACATACAGATTGTAGTAAGGAAAGAGTTCTAATAATGTTCGTTATGCTGGTGTAGTACTTGTGCTAAATAACTCAAGGGCACCACCGGTACGTAATCTTGTAGCAATCCGAACACGTCTGTATTCCTCAACATCAATGGGAACATAAAGTCGAGGATGTTCTGAGTCTACAAGTTTTGAAGGTGCCTCAACCTTCTTGTCATTTGGTCCCAACACGAACAAAGCTATCGAGTAACGTGTGTTGCCTTTGGTACACATTACTTTATGCTTCACATTGCAATATCTCCCATTGCTCCATGCCTTCAGCATATTAATATGAATCGTATTGATAGTGTTAATGAAAAATCGTATCAATTAAATTCAAGAAATTTGTTAAGAAAGTATTTTGAAAGTGGTTGTGCATAGGTTCAAGTCATGACAAGTACATAAATATACACTTTATAATTAGTTACCTTGCCAATATCACCAATGTTGACTGCCAGTGTGCCGGGAATAGGGTCAAATGGAACAAACTCACCGGTTAACTTGTCAACAATCTGCAAACCATTTACATCTTTATCGTCTTGTAAAATGGTCAGAAAGGTTGGATCAGAGTGCTCAGTGACACCGGTTGATCCTAAGCTTTCGGAATCAAAATAATACTTGTTCATTCTCAATTGGCAACACCATCCCTCAAATAAATCTCCGATCAAACCACTGCCTTCCATCAACATCCGACCAAGAAGTCCAGCAAGATCGCGAATAGATTCTATATACTTGCATATAATCTCCCTACAACAAGCACTCAAATTAGAATCCCCAGTCTACTTTTATTTACGACTAAAAAAACAAATAGGCACGCTAACAGTAAGTGCTTTCTTATTTGCAAAACGTTGTTAATCAGCAACTAATCCTCACCTGCCCACAATATCACAACTGTTTATAACCATACAAATTAAAGTAGCCACAAATCCCGCAAACTTTTTGTTTGAACTATACTATAACTTCTCTTCCGAGATATACCCTCATTTTTCAAACAAAATTAGTAGTTCGGTAACTTTTTTTTCCTTGATTGATGACTATTTCGAAATACACATATAAATCAATATTAAAAAATCATTTAGAATATGACTATTTTAATAATCTGACGAATATATGTGATCATAGACCATTACCTTTGGTGAGCAGATGCATTAAGGCGATCACAAAACTCGTCAAGAGAATAAATGTCATCGATACTTAAACCTTCAAAATATGGACCGGCTATGTTACGTCCTACGTAACCCATGCCAAGTTCACTACTAATTGTCTGCTTTTTGACCTCTTCTGGGAGATCAAAAAGCGAGGCACCAATTGCCTTCATTTCCGCCATGAGATCCATGGATACACCGTGGTTGACTATCCTAAAACAACCCCATTCTTCGCATGCTTTCACTAACTTGTCCGCTAACCCATCAACCTTTTGCATATCAATCACCGGCACCTTTCTAGCCATTACTTAGTTTGCGAGGAAGTAATTTCGTAGATGAAATGCTATGTGAAGTTGCAAAAGCTGCAGGGACAAAAAATAGAGTACGTGTTAGTGACAGATTCGGTTGAAATGGTCACATATTTTAATTAAATGTTACTTGGTTGATTGTTTCATTATTCTTATAATAATTGCTGATGAAAGCCTTTAAACCATAGGAGTATTATTTACATAGTCACGCATAAATTATTAAGTATTATTATTATGCCGAGAAAAATAAAAATAATCTCGAAGAGTGTAGATACAATATATACATTTAATTGTGATTAGATTTATTTAATTTCTTAAAATTAATTGTGAAGAAACATTTCAAAAATTGAAAAGGCTCAAATATTTGTGTAATCGGAGAATCATTTCAGGTTTAGGTGACATAAAAAGTTTAGCATTTAAAAAAGTTTTACATATTAATGAATTACATGAGTTGAGTTGACAATTTTATAAACTTATTAAAAGTTTTATCTATAATGATAATAAATTTGGGAAATGATTTTGCACGCTCGCTTTTTTTATTGGGACACTCCGCTATATGCATTAGATACTTGCACAATGCTTACACTATGCTTTAACCGTTTGTACAGTTGAGTGTTCCAATCAAAATAATTTATGTCCAAATCATCTCTCAATAAGTTTATATTATGAAAATATTTGTAAATTAATAACATTTCATGAGTTGATAATTTTATAAAAAATTTAATAGGTTCATTATAGTCGCTTCTCGTCATTGATTTGTCAACTTTGTTCTTGTTATGGAGCATGTAGATCACTCAACGTTAACAATTATCAACATATTGTTTGTAGTCAAATTAATTTGAATAAGTTTTCAGACAACCGGAAATGTAATTAATTTGTCATTTTTTGGTTACTTGTTTGTTCATATTTTATTTAATTTTTGTACACTTACACTTTTGTATTTCGAATTTTGTGTGTATTGTGTAATCATTTTACCTTACATTTACAACACTTTTTTAAAATGGTAGGGGGTAAAATGGTCATACAGTAAGTGCAAAAATCGAACTTAAAAAGTTTGAATAAATAGATAAATAAAGAAGTTCACAACTTAAGAAAAATTAATAAGCTAACTACATTTTTAGACAATCATTTTTAAATTTTCAACGTGCCTTATACTTTAGGAGCCAAATTATGGTGTTATGTACTGCTAGTTGTTTCGATACTTGTGTGCTCTTAATCAGCATACAAAGATACAATTAAAACTTGATGACATATATTATACATAACTAGCAGGGTCTTTGCGTGATGTGGCTGCGGGTACTATGTAATTTTATTTTTTCAGCTAATAATTTATTTTATTTCTACGTTTCTTGGCAATGACTTTACTGATTAGTTTATTCATTTAGTGACTATAAATAACGGCAAAATTTTGGTGAAACTATTTTGCTTAGTTTGTATTTTTTTTTTTTTTTTTTTTTTTTTTTTTTTTTTACAATGTGTTCTTTAACTGTATATTTTATTGAAAAAAGGTTTTTAAAGTATTATTAATTAGTAGCTTGTATGACTTATACTATGTATTTTAATACTTGTATTTATAATTAAATAAGTGTTTTAAGAACGTATATTATTTATGCATCAATAAATTGTTAACATTGCATTGATACTTGTATTATTGAAAATTAAGTTTTTGATGTATTTAATTTTAGAAAATTTTGTTTAATTTAATTATACATTTAGCTTGTATCGCTGAATTTTTAAAATTAAATGCTAAAAAAAAAGAAGAAGAAATTAAAAAAAAAAAAAAAAAAAAAAAAGGGAAAAAAAAAAAAAAAGGGAAAAAAAAAAAAAAAAGCATTATAACATAGTAAGATAACTATAGGAATGGAATTGTGTCAACAACAACATAGATACAATTAATTGCTATTAAGAGAACTGTTTAGGGACTTCCTCATGTTGAGGACTTGAGGTGGTGCTAAATAAATCAAGGGCATCCCCAGTTCGTAATCCCATAGTATTGCGAACATGTCTGAATGTTTCAACATCAATTGGAACATAAAGACGAGGGTGCTCCGAATCCACAAGTTTAGACGGCGCCTCGACTATCTTGTCATTTGGTCCCAACACAAATAAAGCTATCGAATATCGTGTTTTAGGTTCAAAACACAGTACTCTATGGTTCACGTTGTAATATCGCCCGTTGCTCCACGCCTATATATGTGACATTTATTTAGGGGGTAAAAACCATACAATAGCCACGTACTTTCCAAAATTGTCCGTCTAGAACCACTTACTTTTTTATTACCTTACTTCACCAACGAACTATCAAATTCTGTTCGACTTCACCAATATAACCTTGAAGTGACAATTTTACCCTTATCTTTCTTACCCTCACTTGCATCGTTAGTCCTTAATACTAACGCCCGTTAGTTCTTTTGCACCTTTTTTAGAAAAAAAAATAAAAAAATTTTAAAAAAATATTTGAATAAAAAATTTTAGAAAAAATAATTTGAATAAAATATTTTCGAAAAAAAATATTTTTTCTAAAATATTTCCGAAAAAAAATATTTTTTAGAAAAATTATTTTTTTTCGAAAATTTTTTAGAAAAATATTTTTCTAAAATATTTTCAAAAAAAATTATTTTTTCTAAAAAATATTTTTTTCGGAAATATTTTAGAAATTTTTTTTTTCGAAAATATATTTTCTTTTCGAAATTTTTTTAGAAAAATATTTTTTTTCTAAAATATTTTTTAGAAAAAAAATAAAAAAATTTTAGAAAAATATTTGAATAAAAAAAATATTTTTTTCGAAATTTTTTTTAAAAAAATATTTGAATAAAAAATTTTAGAAAAAAAAATATTTTTTCTAAAATATTTTCGAAAAAAAAATATTTTTTAGAAAAAATAATTTTTTCAAAAATATTTTAGAAAAAATATTTTTCTAAAAATTTTTCGAAAAAAAATATTTTTTCTAAAAAACGAACAAAAAGGTGCAAAAGGACTAACGGACGTTAGTATTAAGGACTAACGATGCAAGTGAGGGTATAGAAGATAAGGGTAAAATTGTCACTTCAAGGTTATATCGGTGAAGTCGAACAGAATTTGATAGTTCGTTGGTGAAGTAAGGTAATAAAAAAATAAGTGGTTCTAGACGGACAATTTTGGAAAGTACGTGGCTATTGTATGGTTTTTACCCTTATTTAGGTCGTAAAGTATAACATTACTATGAAAATAAAAGGAAAACTTTGTGAATTGTGATGTTACCTTGCCAATATCGCCGATGTTGACTGCTAGTGTGCCAGGAACAGGATCGAAAGGAACAAACTCACCCGAGATTTTGTCAACCACTTGTAGTCCATTTACGCCCTCATCGTCTTGTAGGATGGTTAGAAAGGTCGGGTCAGAGTGAATGGGGGCACAAGTTAACCCAATGCTTTCGGCACTGAAGTGATATTTATTCATTCTTAACTGGCAACACCATCCATCAAATAGATCCCCGTTCAAACCATTGCCTTCCATCAACTTCCGGCCAAGAAGTCCGTTGAGATCACGAATAGCTTTTATATATCTGTTTATAATGTCCCTACAACATGCAGTCGAACTCTAAGTTATTATGTGTATGAGTGTATCCATGTTTAATGTAATTAGATACCTTTTTTTTTTTTTTTTTTTTTTTTTTTTTTTTTTTTTTTTTTTTTTATAGAAATGGTTATTTCTTCCCGCGCCGTTTTAGTCAGTATCTTTTTCCACATTTTGGTTACTAAAAATGGTTTTGTGTGATGTTTAGATCATATTGTGCAAATAACAAAGCGTTATGACTAAGACATCTATGTTATACACCCTTCAGGACATTGTTTGATGGACCCTTGATGAAATGGTATGGTGAAGAGAACAAAGTATACCTTTGGTGAGGGGAGGCACCAAGACGATCAAAAAATTGATTAGGATACGAAATTTCATCAATACTAAAACCCTCAAGAAATGGAGTTGATCGATTACGTCCTATATAGCCCTTGCCATGCTCATTAGCGTTAGCCGTCCGTCTCTTGATCTCCTCAGGGAGATCAAACAGCGAGCTAATCACCGCCTTCATCTCTGCCATCAGTTCCGCCGAGACTCCATGGTTGACCACTCTAAAACAGCCAAATTGCACACACGCCTTCACTATCTCATCAGCCAATCCGTCAACCATCTGCATATCGATCACTGGTGTTCCCGACATCACCATCTTACTTATACGAAATCTGTTCTTTAGAATAAGTATCTTTTTGGGGATGCAAGAATATATAGACAAAAAGTAGAAAGAGTTAATTAGTACATTGTTCAATATAGCTGCATACATCATAAGTAGTTTAAGTCAACAAATTAAACATGCATGTAAAATTTTGTTATTTTGCTTGAAGGCATTGTTATCTCCGCGTAACTCTATTGTTTCCGTATATTCTATTTCATGTCATTTTCGATGTGTTAAAATATATGTTCTTCGTTTAACCTTAGCCATGTTCCGTGACCAAAACAGCCCGTTACCTTTAAACTTAGCCATAATACTTAAAAATGTATTAAATATAAAGTTTATAGCTTTATAAAGACGGCATCGATCTCAGTTTTAATTTTCAAACGAAACTTAGCATTGCATTTGCACTGCAGGCATAGAGGAAGTTTGGATCATCATGATTTAAATGACCATATTGGGCCTAAGAAGAATGTATTAGTTGGGGCGCCAAAGACCAACCTTAACCTTATTTTCTAACGTCAAATTGGTTTATGGTCTTGCATGCTTTGGGACGTGACACTTAGGGGGTGTTTATGGTTCGGTTTTTCAGTTCCGCATAGTACTTCGTTTGAGTTTTTCGGTTTGTGAATCTTTTTTACGAAATCAAAACCGAGTTGAACCAATTTGATTCAAACCGAATTGAAAACTGGATCTGAATTCGGTTCCAGGTTTTGCCTAAACTGAAAAACCCAATTCAAGTTCCATACTTTCAATTTCATTTGTATTCGTGTTAGCACCTTATGTTTAGATGTTTGGAAAAAACTATAATATGTATTTGATTAACCATATAAAACTAACCTACACCGTATAAAATG
This sequence comes from Artemisia argyi, assembly GCA_030686995.1. Lineage (NCBI taxonomy): Eukaryota > Viridiplantae > Streptophyta > Magnoliopsida > Asterales > Asteraceae > Artemisia > Artemisia argyi. Next base: position 215,194,059 of record CM060701.1, read on the forward strand.
AATATTGTTTACATATGGTATGTAAATCGGTTTAGAGATAGGATGAGAATGGTTTTGTTGTTTGGTTTCCCGTGTTGAACGTTAAGGACCCAATAAGATTGATGTAGATCAAGAAACTCGGGTAACACATAAACAAGAACCACACTTCACTTTTGTGAGGCAGTATTTGCTCAAGTGTGTAAAAACTTGTGTGATGTTGTGTTTGCTCTCCTTTTATAGAGAGGTTTTGTTGGGTTTAGAGATAAACTATTTTGGAGTGATCGACGGCCGCTAGGGTGCCAAGTGTCGATCATCCAAGAGCAGACAAGGAGGCCATATGTCATTCGTCCTTTAGCTCATAGTGGTGCTTGTCGTTCGTCCCTACTCTGTCATGTCAGATAATACATTTTAACTGTTAGTAGAATTTGGGGAGCACTAGCTTTGTCCTTACTCAGCTAGGCCTGAGAGGTCTTTCCAGGTCGTCATGGCCTGGGATTTAAGCTAGGCTTTTATGAAGTGTTGATTGAGCATTAGTGATAGGCTTGATCCAAGCGTATAGTTAATGGGCTTGACCAATTAATATTGATACGCTATCAAATATAATATGCCAATCTATATAAAGTTGTACATCATTTTTTGTTTATATATTATATCATATTTCATATATCGCGTTTACAAAAAGTATGGGAAAATACAATAAAAAAACATCATACTTGTCCTAAAATACACTTTTAGATATCGAACAATTTTTTTTCCTCATATGGTACTGAACTTTCATTTTTTGACCTCTTTAAGCCATTTTGTAACTTTTTGCCCTCAAATTATTAACAATCCGGAGGTAAAAATGTCACAAAGTGCTTTAAATAGGCAAAAAAATGAAAGTTCAGTACCCATATGAGGAAAAACTTTTGTTTGATACCAAAAGTTACTTTCTTGACAAGTATAGTGCTTTAATATGGTATTTGCCCCAAAAAGTATACATAAGAAATTAAGTCAAGAAAATATCCTTACATTTAATATACTTCATTTCTTTTAAAAAAGAATCTTTTTCAACGGAGTTGAATTTTAGAAAAGGCGTCACGCCTCGCGCCTCTTCGTGGCTTTTCACACATCATCTCACACCACGCCTAGAGCAGACATTTTGGTCTATTCGTAACATAAAGGTCACACCTCCGCCATGACGCGCCTTTTAAAACCTTGACTGTAAGTGATCACGTCCACAAAATTTTAATTACTATAATTTAATGGACTAACCATACATGATGTCACGGAATTTTGGGATGAAGTTTAATTCAGACCAACCAAAGATTTTTGTCCATAAAATGTAGTATATGGAAATGCCCATCACCGCCACCCACCACCACCACCGCCCACCACCGCCACCTACCAACACCCACCGCCACCACCCACCACCTCCACCCACTACAGCCACCACCACCTACCAAACCACCACCGGCCACCCACCACCACCACCGCCCACTACCGCCACCCACCACCACCACCGCCACCTACCAACACTCACCGCCACCACCCACCACCTCTACCCACCACAGCCACCACCACCTACCGCCACCACCACCCACCACCACCCACCTCCACCACCGCCACCACCCCTTTCTGGTCTGAATCATCAAAAGGAAACGTTAGTCCATTTACCATCGCCACCACCCACCACCACCTACCTCCACCACAGCCACCACCACCGCCACCCACCGCCCACCACCTCCACCCACCACCGCCCACCACCGCCCACCACCACCACCACCGCCCACCGCCCACCACCTCCACCCACCACCACCACCACCCACCGCCACCTACCAATACCCACCGCTACCACCACCCATCACCGCCACAACCACCCATCGCCACCACTACCCACCGTCACCACCGCCGCCACCAGCACGGTGGGTGTTGGTGGGTGGCGGTGGGTAGTGGTGGTGGTGGGTAGTGGTCGGTGGCGGTGGGTAGTGGTGGTGGCGGTGGGTGGTGGTGGTGGTGATGGTGGGTGGTGGCGGCGGTGGGCGATGGTGGTGGTGGGTGGCGGTAGTGGACGGTGGTGGTGGTGGGTGGCGGTGGTGGCCGGTGGTGGTTTGGTAGGTGGTGGTGGCGGTGGTGGGTGGTGGCGGTGGGTGTTGGTAGGTGAAGGTGGTGGGCGGTGGTGGTGGTGGGTGGCGGTAGTGGGCGGCGGTGATGGTGGGTGGCGGTGGTGGCGGTGGGTGGCGGTGAGGACTAAGGGTGCAAATATTTTAACTCAATAGTCAATGAGGACTAACGATGCAAATATTTTAACTCTTGAGCTACAAGGACCTTTTAGGTAATTCTTTCAAGGACGAATGGTGTAATTGTTTTGAGCCACAGGGACGATTCATGTAAATTTATGTAATTAACTCCATGTCACGTCAGATTCATGTATACAATAGGAAGATTAAGAAAGTTCGTGTATACAATAGGAAGATTATGAAAGTTCGTGTATACAATAGGAAAAAAAAGTTCATAGTATACAATAGTAAAAGGTAGCAAGTTGAATGTATTTTTGGATAATTTTCCCTACAAATTTTGATTCTTAGTTATTATTTTATATATCAACTAGAACAGTATCCGCGCAATGCGGTGACTGGTACATGTGACTATATTTTGCGTTATTCGATTACACATTTAGTTGTCTTTATACTTTATAAATATAAATGGTAGAAATGTTTAAGCAAAATAATTTTAGTTTGAACAACCAACCTGTTTTTTAACAAACTTACTAATCAACTTGTTTCGTAACCAACTTCTTAACAAACCTGCTTCCTAAAAATTAATTTTAAAATCATTTTATAATAAACAAGTAAAAGTCTGAATTTTAAGTCTTTCTAATTATAAAATAGACCCAATGCATTATATAATAGTATACATGTTTTGAAAATGGAACCAGAGATCCAACCGATCCTCTTACCGATTCGCTAGTCCAACCAGTTCAACTGTTTTAAAAACTGATTTCTTACAAAACACCAAATATCATAGATATGCATAAAGGCATGTTATACAATTTAATAAAGAAAAAAGGAAGTAGACAAAAGTCAATGTTTTCATTTCTATCACTATTTTTATCATCACATAACCTACACATCTAGTATTTTCAAACCTTTCTATCTCTTCAACATACTAACTCATATAAGATTATTTGCATAATATAACATAATTAAATAGTATCAGTTATATACGAGATAATGAGGTCACACACAATAACGAGACTTCAATTTTATGTATTTATGGTAAATCATAAATGATCTATTAAGCGAAAACATAATTAGGCTTAATCAGTTGGACGCATTAACAAAGTAATGAACGTAAACCTAATGACCATATGAAAGCCCACCTGGGCCTCCTTAGGTTCGGCCGCTTCCTATGGGGTTGTGTTGGCTTGAACTTGGTTCATTACTTAGAAAAAAAATAAGTATATTATTAGATAATATCATATCTTTTATTGTGGTAGTTATTTTTTATAATAATTAATGTATTTCTTGTATTAACCACTTAAAGGTGACCTAGTGGCAAAAGGGCATGTAACTATCACTTTAAAATGTGTGAGGTCTCAAGTTAAATTCCTGCTAGTTGCAAACAACCTTTAACTGGCCACGCCAACCTCCTAAAAAGAGAGGGGTTTACCTGGTCTCAAGTTAAATTCCTGCTAGTTCAAAACTCGTGGATTAGTCGGCCAAAAGTTTGAAAACCGTAATTACCCAAAAAAAACTATATCTTGTATTTAATTGTAAAGATATTCTTTAAAGTACTATAAATACCATAACTATGAATTAGGGTTTTATTTTATAACAACACCCTAATTCCCCACCCCTTCTTGTGGTTTTCAGTCGAGACAAGCTAACCAAACACACCTTTTATGTTTGATGTAACCAATAATGATTGTTGTTGTGGAGTTGCAGATCAAACACTAGCATCCTACTAAAGTCGTTGGAGTGTTAGTATGGACTAGCCATGAATAAAATCACATTATTGATCTTTTGAGTTTGTGAATTCTCCTCTCCAAATCACAAGGTACACAAGTGTTGTATTTATTTTTAATTAGTCATAGACATGCATCTGGATCATTGCTATAGAAAATGCTTTTAAAGATTTATGCTTTCGTTGTAATTCTAATTATTCCTACTTAATAGTTAAGTGATTATTAAATTATAACCACATTTTTCATCATTAACCACCATGAAAAAACCCATCATTTTCAGACCCAGAGTAGTAAATCGGCCACCATGAAAACCCATTAATGTATCTCTTATCTGGTTGTGTTTAGTCTTTAGGTATGTATTTCTTTCGTCATTTACTATATTGCTAGAAGAAAATAAGGAAACAAATATCGTTATATACTTTTTCTGGTTCGCTGGTTTTTGGCCGGTTTCGCCGAGATCTGCCAATTTACATCGGGTTTTACTTAGGCGACTAGCCCATGTGAACAAAACCAGTAGCCACGGTCTTCCTAGTTAAACGGGTCCGACCGACCGGTCCAACCATCTTCAAAGCCATGCTATTCTATAATATATAACAATTGTGAAAGTGGGTTACAGTTCATCTGCATTAGCCTCACTTTCATAAATGACAAAAATAGTCCTTTCAATTTAGTTTCACTCAAGAAATAGTCCTAAACAAATTTACAAAATATGTTCGTGCCGTTAAATGCAATTTCGGAAACAATTCGTAAGTTAAATCTGCCAATGTTTGGGTACCAAAAATTTACACAAATAGTTCCTTCAGTTACTTATCGATTTAAGTAAAGGTCCTTCAATTAAATGTAGTGATTGTCATTGTCACACAATATTACATAAATAGTCCATTTTAGTTCCCCACTTAACAACGAACTTTCACAAATACGATATCCAATTAAAAAGAATTATGTCGAGTAAAGATGTTAATAGCTAATTATTTATAGATTAATAAAAAAAATAAAGAACCCAAATACTTATTGTTAGTTAATTTTCTTTCACGCCGCAATGCCAGTACTCTCCCTCGTATATAATCCATACTACATATAAAGCATGAATGACTCTCTCTCCAAAATTTTAAGACTTACAAGAAATTAAGCATGGTTTACAACACTTTAAAGCACCCAATTTTCAGAATTACAACAAAATAAGCATATTGTACAACAAAATAAAGCATGGTGTCATTTTAAGAACAAAATTCTATCAAAGAACATTAATGCTATTAAAAATACCCCATCACCAAAAAGTACAACCATTTAAGCACAATGTACAATAGCTGCAACCAATATTTAGATTTACAACAAAATGAGCATAGTGTACAACAAAATAAGCATGATGTAATTTTCAGACTTACAACATTAATGCTATTAAAGTGGTCAATGTTATTAATGACTATAATGACTACTACTCACAAGAAAAGAAACATAGTATACAACACTTTAATGCACATAATTTTCAGACTTACTGATGAGGCGAAAAGTGTACCACTGGTACAAAAAGTTGTATTGGTCACGCAAAAAATGTGTGACGATATGCATATAGTCACACACATTTTTTTTCGTTGTGTGTCACCATAGGTCTCGCCACTGTAGGTGGCATACGGTCACATTGTTGAGTTCGTGGCCTTTTCCATCGAAAAAGAGTGATCAAAACCCCGAATATGTGTGACAAATTAGGCACAAGTTTTGTTAGATTAGTCATTTATCAGTGACCGTAAACACTTTATAGTCACGTGAATGTTTTTTGAGAGTAACTATTTTTCAACCTTTGGCCACATAAATATATAATATATGTGACATTTGAGATGATTCTTTTTAGTAAATGTGTATTTTGTGTGACTATCTCCCGTCCTGTGGCCACATGAATATACAATAAATGTGACGTTTGTGATAATTTAGTCACACAATGGATGTTGCTTTTTTGGAGTTAGTCACATACCATTTAAAACAAAGTGGCCAAAAGTGTTAATAAGTGTGACCATATGCTCTTTAAAGTGAACAAATATGTATTTTGTGTGACTATTGTTCATCCCACGGTCACATGAATTTTTAGTTTGTGTGGCCTTTTTTAATATGTAATCACACAAAGCATCTTTGTTTTGGGTATTTAGTCACATACAGTTAAGCATCAAGTGGCTAAAAGTGTTAATAAGTGTGACCATATGCTGTTTAAAGTGAAGAAATATGTATTTTGTGTGACTATTGATCATCCAATGGTCACATTAATTCTATTTTTGTGTGGCTTTTTGTAATATTTAGTCACACAAAGCATCATTGTTTTGGGTATTTAGTTACATACAATTAAGCATCAAGTGGCCAAAAGTGTTAATAAGTGTGACCATATGCTGTTTAAAAGGAAGAAATGTGTATTTTGTGTGACTATTGATCATCCAATGGCCACATTAATTTTATGTTTGTGTGGCCTTTTGTAATATTTAGTCACACAAAGCATCTTTGTTTTGGGTATTTAGTCACATACAATTAAGCAAACATTGGCCAAAAGTGTTAATAAGTGTGACCATATGGTGTTTAAAGTGCAGACATGTGTGTTTTGTGTGACTAATGTTCATCCAATGGTCACATGAATTTTTAGTTTGTGTGGCATTTTGTAATATTTAGTCACACATCGAATTAAACAAAGAGTAACCAATAATGTTAGTACTGCTAGTACTACGTTCGTACTGCTGGAGCAGAGTTACAACTGCTAGTATATATATAAAACAGAATGTATACAAATGAAGCAAATATATGCACAATTGTATTTCAAATTGAATAAAACTTGAATGTATATAAATGAACCAAATATATATACAATTGCATCATTGCCATCATCAACATTCAAGGTTCCTTACTTGATCTTTTCATCAGCTTCTTTCTGCAAAAAAAATATTGGAAATGTTGGTATTAAAAGTTAGTACGGCTAGTACACAGTCAATGCTGCAGGTATATAAGCATGATAATAGAATTTGAAGAAAAATTTACAAGTTTATCTGCCAATGAACTAATCTCAGCATCTGGAGATTCTCCGTCTTTGTTTTCCCTTCTGTTGATCCACAATACACTACGCCATTAGTTTTACCTATGAATAATAATCGTCCATTTCTTACTCTATCTGCTGAAAAGCAAGTCATCCTATAAACAGATGCTATGAACTGTAAGAAACCAAGGCACTAATAATGCTACATAATATAATATAAGATCTGCCAACCATTAAACCGTAAAAATATACTACATGGGTTGGCTTTTGGTGACTGAGATGGAGCATACCCACGCCTCAATTTAATTCCAGTCCCCCGAAAATGAAGTGTGCCAGAAAATCCAGATGAGGGAATTTTTAGCCAGGCATCCCATGTATCATCCTCACCCGTGAAAACAAGATGTAGCCCCTGCAAGAAACAAGTAACGTGCTTAATGCTAACATAAAAGACGACAAAATTAGATGTCTCAAATATAAGTTTAGCATCAAAAACCAACATACTGGGGTAGACCCTTGCATATCAACTCGGGCAACAAATAATTCAGATGGTTGAAGTGTTCTACCGTGCCAAATTACCTGGAACGAATATATGTCAAACACATTACCAAGCAAGCAAATCACTCACATCTGGTACAAATGAAACAGTTTGACAAAAAGCAACCATATTTGAGTTAATTTCCTATATAACAGATGTTATGTTAATCTTTTGATAGATCACTTACGCGACTGCGATAAGCAAACTCCAACTGTTCAGCAATGTCCTCCCGGAGTGGAAACCAATCAAGACTCCCTTTACGAGCAAAACAGTGGCCTCTTAGAACACGTCGATTGTCTCCATTCCAATAAACAGGAAAACTATTTCGTCTTAATAAGTCTACCTGCAACGATTACCACCACACAAATTTATAATCAAAAACATGTTTTAGGCTAGTTTAATCCACAAAAATCAATGTAAATCGTTTTATATTCTATTACACATTTAAGAAAATATAAATTAAATATGTGTTTGAGCATACCCATGAACAGAGTAGGATAGGTGAGATGAGGGTGGTGGAGGCTCGACTGTGATGGTGGTGGATGTGGTGGTTATCTCGAACCAAATAACCGAAGCAAACAATATCACCCATACAGTTCTCTTGTCTTGATTACGGTGATGGCGTGGAGGAGCGATGGTTGGTGGAACGACGGCGAGATAAGGAAGTGAAGTGTGGCTGTGGTGTGAGTCGGTTCTAGAGAGAAGGAAAAGAGATGAATAGAAAGAAGATAGATCTGATTACGCTGGTAGTGTTAATGTTTTGATTTTGGGTGAAAAAGGGGCGCCATATAAGCGGAGCGGGAGATTGAAATTTTGGGGAAAATTAAAGGGCGGGATCTTGAGCGCTATATTAAAAATTTGGAGATTGAAAGCCTATCAAATGAGCTCGAAATGTTTAATGAGTTGAGCTCAACCTTATATAAGTTTGACTCGAGTTATTGTTGAGTTCTCGAGCTTGTAAGTGATATAAAATATGTGCTTTTTTTTAATATGTAAGTGTACTAAGTGTAAATACTTATTTATGAATGTATCAAGCTTTTCGAGCATATGGGTAATATGCATTGGTGGATAGTTGCTTAGAGTGTCATGTTACGACACATCCATGACTGTTGACAATTGGTAATTAACATGGGTCATGAGTCATGTGCATTGGGTTATAGTGGCTTTTAGTGTAATGGAAACCATGCATGACCGGTGATAATGGCTAATTCACATGGGTCATGGGTCATGTGCATTAGGTTATCACTGGTCACATTCATTAATTAATGGGTATTTGACATCGATCATATGGGTCATATGCATTGGGTGGATAGTTGCTTAGAGTGTCATGTTACGACACATCAATGACTGTTGACAATTGGTAATTAACATGGGTAATGGGTCATGTGTATTGGGTTGTAGTGGCTTATAGTGTCATGTTATCAACCAATACATTCCTGGTGATCGACAATATAATGGGTAATTAACATGGGTCATGGGTCATGTGCATTGGGTTGTAGTCGCTTATAGTGTAATGGAAACCATGCATGACCGGTGATAATGGCCAGTTCACATGGGCAACTTTTTAAATACAAAATACACTAAAGGCCGGGTGCGCTTGGTTCAAACTTGGGAAAGGGAAAGGGAAAGTGTAAGCTAATAGTCGGGAAAGGAAAATGTAAAGAAGATCAATCCCCCCAATTTATTAGGTAATGATCCATTACCCACTATTGAGTAATGGGTTATTGCATTATGCTTTGCCAAGCATATTTTTTCACTACCTTTCCCATTCTTCACCCACTATAACCCCCTACCAAGCATTAGGGGTGTTCAAAAAACCCGAGAAACTGACAAACCAAGCATTCGGTTTCGGTTTTTACTTTTAGATATCCATGGTTAACCGAACCGAACCGTATATAATATAAATAAATTACCCGCCCCGCGTTGGATAGTTAAAATCATCCAACCAACCGAACCGCCCTGTGAACACCCCTACCAAGAGTATCAAACACACTTCATTTAAACTTTTACAGTAATATATATATATATATATATATATATATATATTATACAAACTTATCAAACACACTTCACACATTTCCATAATCCTCTATTTCTCTCTCACATTCACAGTTACAACTCACTCGGATCTAGGTTTTAATCCCAAATCTCGAAAAGCTGATAAGATCACAAATGAATATAATTCAAATACCCCCTTAGAGCTATTTATTCTTAGGCTTAGGTTGATTATATGTTATAAGAATTGCATTGCATTTGTATTGATAGGATAAGGAAGAACATGCTGTGTTGTTTTTGCAAATAATTAGAGCAAAAGAGATATTAAGGTTTGCTTGGATTAGCTTATTTTATCTTAGGATTAGGTTGACTATCTGTTATAAGAATTATGTTGCAATTGTATTGAGAGAATAAGGAAGAAAAGTGGCGGATGTGTGTGCGAATATTTAGGCTAAAACATCAAAGTATCAAAGATGGAAGAAGTATCAATGATGGCTGGACAGACACCACTTTCAAGTATGAACATAAACTTGTTCTGGTGTTGTCCATCCATTATTGATTCATATGTGCTCTTTGTCAAAATACAGAAATAATTATCAAGTATAATTTGTATTGATAGAATAAGGAAGAACATGCTGTGTTATTTTTGCGAATAATTAGAGCAAAAGAAATATTAAGGTTTGCTTGGATTAGCTTATTTTATCTTAGGATTAGGTTGAAGTACAGTAAACATATCAATAACTTAAAGAGTTTTATCATGTATTTAGTTACAATGAAAATATTTTCATTGCATTGTTGATATAAATTTAATATGATTTCATTGATTCATGATTAGCTCTCTAATGTCGTAGGACCTACATAACTAGTATGTATGTTTGTCACATTTAAGTGAGCAATATAAATGATAGTAAGAATTTGGTTGCTAAGAACTTAAAGCTAAATTATCAGGGCAGATCTATCTAACGATGTAGATAGGTTCCATCGATTTAATTGGACCCCATTTTCTAACGATGTTTAATGGTTCTTTCAATAATCAAGATTAAACATCGTTAGAAAACGGGGTCCAATTAAAGCGATGGAACCCATTTACATCGTTAGATAGATCTGGCCTGATCATTGAGATGTCTTTGATGTGATAATGATATAGTGTGTATTGTTCATGAAAGGCCACACTCCTTCATTATCGCATTCAAGATGAGTAATGTTGCTTAGACTCTATTCTTTACTCAACATTTGTAGGTTGTTTGTATCACTCTGTTTTCTTTATATATATGTATGATGTATTTTTGATATAAGAATTATGTTGCATTTGTATTGAGAGAATAAGGGAAAAAAAAGTGGCGGATGTGTGTGCGAATATTTAGGCTAAAACAGCCAAGTATCAAAGATGGAAGAAGTATCAGTGATGGATGAAAAGCCACCACTTTCAAGTATGAACATAAACTTGTTCTGGTGTTTCATCCATTACTGATTCATGTTTGCTCTTTGCCAAAATACAGAAATAATTATCAAGTATATGTTCAACTTGTCATTCATGCACGATTAGCTCTCTAATGTCGTAGAATCTACATAATTAATATATATGTTCGTCACATCTAAGGGAGCAATATAAATGATAGTAAGAATATATTTTCTAATAACTTAAAGCTCAATTATAAGGCAAGATCTATCTAACGTTGTAGATTGGTTCCCTTGCTTAATTTGGAAAACGTCTACTACCGTTTGTGTGGTTGATCTCGATCACCAGTTTTGGCTCTTTCAATAAGATACATTCTTGAAAGTGCCAAAGCGTGATTAAGATCAAGCACACTACCATTATTAGACGGTGTCTAAAAAACAAAGCAATGGAACCTTTCTGGAACGTTAGATGGATCTGGCCTGATAATTGAGATATCTTCAATGCGATAATGATAAAGTGTGTATTGTTCATGACAGGCCACACTAGCTCATTATCGCATTCAAGATGAGTGATGTTACTTAGACTCTATTCTTTACTCAACATTTGTAGATTGTTTGTATTACTTTGAGTCTGGAATTTCAACATACCTTTCCATTCTAAGTTCCCATACTATTTGCTTTGTTTTTTCAACAATCTAGCAATGCGGTTGGTGCAGTCCTTTGCTCAAAGGGAGTTGAAACGACAAAGCGAGCAGTAGCGGGAACTTAGAAGGGTTACGTATGTTGGTTTATTGCATTCCATTCTTTTTTATGATCTAAAACCAACCATCCACCAAGTATTGTGGCCATTGGAGTTCCAAGAACAATGGTTGTTTCAAACACACCCTGAATTGCAACATTATCTTTTATTTCATTTACACTATATTTTTTAAAATTTTAATATATTTTTTAATTTTTTTGCAGCAAATCCATGGTCAGACTACTTTCCAAAGGGATATTTGGATCAGGTCAATCATGAAATTTTGCAGATTTCTTCAAGTCAATCATGTTCCATTGTGGCTAGTCTTTGTTGGCGACTAATATGTATATAGTTCTGTCAAGAGTTATAAGCATTGATCCCTGGCAAACGCTCGTCCCAATGGATCATGAATGGCCTGAAGATGTTGAAAAGGTTCAAGCCACCTGTGGGAAACATCAGTACTTTCCTGCATTAAACATAGGTATTTTGGTTTTCCCATATCCCCTTTTTATACTCGTTTCCATGTGTATCTCAAATGACAAATCCTAGTTTATCAAATCTCTAAACAAAAACCTGCAAGAAGTATTCATAAACAATGTCTGCAAACAACAAGAGATCAGCACAATGGGTTGAAGGAGAAGGTTCAAGCAGGTCTGCTTCCAAAAAGAAAGCGGCAAAAAGTGTAAAAAAATTTTAATTGGATGGAAATGCGTGGTACAATTGGTAGGCTGCTAAAAGAAAGAAAGCAAGAAAAACACAATCTATCAAACAACATGCTGAGGATGAAAAGGAGTACAAAGCAACAAAAAAACCATCTCTCAAACAACATCCTAAGGCGTACAAGACATTGGATGATGATGAGTTGTCTGATGTGGAGTTTGATGGGTTGGATTACGAAGATGCACATGTGGCATTTGACCCGGAGAAATCTCCAAAATTAGATTAGTAGATTTTTAGAATGTGTAACTTTTATTTCCAGTATTTTGTAATTTTTCATTTCAAGTTTTAATGAAAAATGTTTAATCTTAATTCCAGTACTTTTGTCATTGCTGAATTTTCTCATTACTTGTTGATATTAATATAATGATTCACCCTTTGCAATATAAAAAGATTCTGCTGCTAAGAAAACGTTACTGCGGCTGGTTTTGTACATTATTTTGTAATTTTTCATTTCAATATTTAATGGAAAATGTTTAATCTTAATTCCCGTACTTTTGTCATTGCTCAATTTTCTCATTACTTGTTGATATTAATATAATGATTCACCCTTTGCACTAAAAAAAATAACAAAAAACTAAAAAAAAATTGCTGCTAAGAAAACGTTACTTCAGCTGGGTTTGTACTGCTAGAACTGAGAGTGTAGGGTGGATTGGTAACATTTAAACTTAACGGTTTAAATCCCCAATCAAATCGATAATTCAGTTTCACGCACACATAATTTCTCTATAATCACAAACACTAAAATCTTTTATCAATCATTTTCAAAATCCCCAAATCACAAAACCCTAATTCAAGATAGTGTTGCTAATTGAATCAAAACGCACATTTGTTGACAGACACAACATGGTCGCTTTTTTGAAGAAACCAGATGGTTCTAAAGGATTCACACAGATAATCGATTTCTTGAATGCTACCCCTATTAGGTATGCATTAACTGTGAATCCTCTTATATGCATTTCTTTTATTAAGCAGTTTTGGGCTACTGCTAAGGTCATAACTTTTAATGAAGGAAAACAGATTAAGGCTAAGGTAGATGGCCAAGATATACTCATAACTGAGTCATCTATTAGGGAATCTCTTAACCTACCAGATAATGAAGTGATTGTGTGTCTTGAAAATGCCGCCATTTTCAAAGGTTTGAAAAAAATGGGGTATGAGAAGAAGAATAATAGATTAAAATTTTACAAAGGTCTCTTCTCATCTCAGTGGAAATTCTTGATTCATACTCTCTTACATTGTTTGAGTCCTAAAACAATAGGTTGGAATGAGTTTGGTACTACCATGGCATCAGCTGTGATATGCCTTAGTAAAGGAAAACCTTTTAATTTTTCAAAAATAATTTTGGATGGTATGATCAAGACCTTGGATGATGATGGTAACTCTTTATTATATCCAAGGTTTTTGAAGCTTATTATTCCAAATCAATTGACTACTATTAAGACACATAGAGCAACTTTTTATGCCACCTCACTACAAAAGAAAGTATTTTCAAATCTGAAAAATAATGGCAAGGATTTTTCAGGAAGGGTTACACCACTTTTTCCATATATGGTGAACCTTCCACAAAAAAAGGGTGAGGATGTCATGGAAGGGGCTGCCACTTCTGCTGCTAGCTTAGAAGCAGAGCAGGCCAGTGGTAACATACATGAGACTGAGTATACAGCCGTTGATTCACCTCTCAGTGAAGGTAACACATCCCGAAGTGATGAGGGTAGATCTGAAACACATGAATTGATGGATACTGATGTACAAAATGTCAATTCCAATGATCCATCTCTCGAGCTAGGTAACACAAGCCGAAGTCGTGAGGCTAGAATGAAACTTATACAGGATTTGAAGGACAATTTTACCCAGTTAGAAAAGGATGTTCTTGGCCTCCAAAAGCGCACAACAAAACAAGGTGAAAAGATCAAAAAGTTGAAAAAGAGACTTTGATATTTGGAAAGTCAACAGAGCTCAAGAAAAACTCAATTCAGACATTTGAAGAAGGTGGGCACAACACACAGGATGAGTTCTTCTAAGACTGCTAGTTTGGAGGATCCTCCCAAACAGGGGAGGAATGAAAGCAGAGTCTCAGGGGAGGAAACAATAAATGCTGAAGGTGCTTGTGCTGATATGCATGTGGATATGGATATTGGGATTGATAGTGGTGATAATATGGATGATGACTATGTAGTTGCTGACAATGAGGGTAATGAGGCGGTTTTGGAAGATGTAAATAAAAAGCAGGTAGTGGAATTTCCAGGTGAAAATATTGTACAAGCTTCAAAGATCATGGTGGAGACTAATACTAGTTTGGGAGAAACTGCTGCTACTAGTAATGTTGGACAACTGGCTAAGGTGGTACAAGATGTTTCTGCTGCTACAACAAATCAAGTTTCTACTGCTGAAGAGGTTGCAAAGAGAGTTGATGAAGCTGAAATAGCTAACTTTATGGATGAGAAAAGGAGATCTAAAGTGTCTGAATTTGAAACAGAAGAGCAATAGCATTCATTCTTCAAGAAAAGGAGAAAAAAAGAGCTCATGCAGAAAAAATGCAAGCTTTTATTAATGAGGATGAAGTTCTACAGGCTAGAATTGCATAACTTTACAAAGATAAGACTTTAACTGATGATAACAGAGTACAAAGACTTGCTGATTTGATAAATGAAAGATGTGTAGAATTAGCTTTGAGTCAGCTAAGTAAGTCAATGAAGCAAGGTCAAAGTCAGAAGAGGAAAAGAAATACCAAAGTCTCCGCTCATGAGTGTAATGAAAACATACTTAAAGAATCAAGGTTTTTATAAACCTCATATGACGAAATTGCACATCTATACTACCACTGCAAGAGATATATTGAAGAAAAGTTTATCCCCATGGGTACATGTAGGACCTTAGATATATCAACTTTATCACAAATATAAGCACTAGAAGAAGGAAAGATGGTGACTTGATTTGTATAAGAGTATTTCGTATATATGAGAGAGAGATGAAAAGATGAGAGCTTTGATTACTAAAACACACACACTTACACACACAAGCACACACCTCAAATGAGCCTTTGAGGTGTTTATATACTTCTTAACATGAGATGCCCTATGGGCTTTCTATGGGCTTGGGCTTGGACTTGGTTACTTGGTTGGATAACTAGGCTTATGAAACATAGCACATAACATATTAGCTTGCCAAGTCCAAGGCCCAATGACTAAACTATTACTAATCTTAACAAACGACACAAAGTTACAATATGAGAATGACCATCACTTCATAATACATATTTTTAATGCTAACAATCTCCCCCTAAGGGGTGGTCATTCGAATGATGCTCCACGTGAGTGGTTCTTCCGTGTTCTTTGTCTTTAACTTTGTGTGTCGTTGCAGACTAGTCTTTAGTCTTTGTTCCTTCATGCTTTGTGATCTTTGATAACAGATTTTTCATCGTTCTTTGTTCCTTAGTGATGTGGAGTTATCTGCCATTCGTCACTTCTGCGTCTGTGGTGGTTGTTTGCCATTCCAACATGCTCATACATCTTCAGTCTTTGTGATATTCATATGCACGTAGTTCCCTTTCGTTCACTTTGATCTTTAGTCTTTATACTTTGTAGATTCTTCTTTTTGGCGTAGGATCTTTCTTTGATCTTTGTGTTGTATAGATCTTTGAGGGAGCTTTCTTTAACTTCCAGATGTATGTATGAGCATGTGGAATCTGTTGCCATGGAGATGAAGTGTCCCTGCATATAAACAGTTAGCAATAAAACAACCGGTACTTACAGATAAGAATTAGAGATCGTCAACAGCATAGTGTGAAGACTCCTTCTAACCCTTACCAAGGCCGTTCCCATGTCAGATACTCTCGAGAGAGCTTACAAGACCTACTTAGTAGCTCAATGACTGGGTGAGTCGCTGGGGATCACTCCACGACTGTAGACCGTTTGAAACCACCGCGAACACTAAGCGTAACCCATAAAGAATTACCGAAGTGACCTGCTGTCAGGGCTGCTTGATGTTGACCCTGGCAGGAATTTCCATTCAATCATTGAGAATCACAAATGTGAATCCTCTCATAAATGTTCTGGCAGATTGCTAAGATCTGCGTAGGACTCTTTAGTTTACATCTGGCATCCTTATTGTTGGACAACCAGTGTAGAAATATCATGTGTTCCTATGAGATCTTTTGATGAATCTCGGGGCTCTAGACTCGATAAGTGCACATTTGGTTTCCTATGCGGAGATTAGGGAGAGGTCTCCTGCTTCAATATCAACCATCTCTAAGAGACAAGTCGATAGATTACACCGGTTCCCCATGAGAATGAAACAAGCTCTTTTAAGAGAACTTGAGTGGTTAAGAAGGTTTAGTGCAGTGCGTCACTGGGTCCATGACGTCTTTGTCTTCAATACCGGTGTCACCTTAGTAACAACCAGTAGCATATGAGTTGAACCCGGTGTCTGCCCTAAGGTTGAACATATGGAGGGCTATTTCTTTTCACCCTTTTTTCGTAACTTTTCTTTTTAATTCTTCAACCCCTTCTTTCTCCTTTCTCATTTTCTCCTTTTTTCAATCATACCTAAGGACTTCTAATTCTAATCTATTGGAATTGTCCTTGGGTAGATCCTTCCGGCTCTGGCGGATCATAGGACGGTTTTTCCTAACCTTAGTCACCTTATACCTCCATGACTATCCTATTGTTGCCATAAAACCATTTATTTGAAAAATCTCTCAAAGTGTTTATGATAATAAAACACATTGTTGACACTTCGAGAGTTTTGCATTTCTTTTGAAGGACTTCCCCTTCACATGTGCTCATGAATATTTTAGAAATTTGCACATGCGTGAGGAGTTTGCACTTTTTGAATTGATCCACTTTCAGCGAACATGACCGATTCGAGACACGCTTACATCACTAGTTAGACTAGATTGAAATTATTACCCGTCCTGGTCAAGTCTAAAGAAAGTCTCTCGATATGGTACATTCTACTCAGACAAGTCCTATTCGAGACACGCTTACATCACTAGTTGGACTAGCTTGAAATTATTACCCGTCCAGGACAAGTCTTTTCGATTACTGACATTTTAAGCTTCGTCAATTCATTGGTACTATCTGAGTCGAGCTCTTCTGAGATTCAGTCACATACTTTAAACATCTTTGATCACATTTTAATCATGTCTTCTCCCCCTCAAAAATAGCATAGCGTGATATTTTTGATATCAACAGATTAATAAAAGGCTTTTTGGAGAGAAAGACAGATTTGCGTGAATTTGGAACATTTTTGTTTTTGAACTCCCCCTTAATGATAGCATGTTTAAAATTACTTAAGGGTTTTGAGGGAGTTATCTTGAGCACTAATTTTGAGAGATTTTTAGAAATCTTTTGAACAATCTTGAAAAAGTGCTCAAGAATTTTGTTTGAAAACGAGTTTATGCTTGAAATCTTTTTCGTTTGTTTAGACTCGAACTTTTTGAAAATGATTTCATCGTTGAACGTACGAGTCCTTGATTTGAAAATAATCAGAAGTCATCTTTCGGGTCCGGGTTTCGTACAGATGTATACGAAAGCCATCGTGAAGAAAATTTTGAGAAACGACATGTTTTAGAAAAACATTAAAAAGAACTCCCGCTCAAGCATCTGTACATGTCCGTATCATTGTTGAATGACATTTCTAAAAACATACAGAATATTGATTTATACGAGAGACATGTCGTGAGAAGAATATTTTTGGATTTTTTGATTTTATATTGTTTTTGTATTTTTTGAAAGATTTTATATTTTTGTATTTTGTTTTTGTTGGTTTTTCAAATTTTGTATTTTGTTTTTCAAAAATATTTACAGCGAAGCGATTTTGAAAACTTTTTCAAGAAGATTCGAGAAGACGTTCTAGCTCCTCAGGAGTTAGGCTTCGCATGCCAATTCGTCGAACTAAATAGTCAAACCTTTCTTTTGGAAGGGTTTTAGTAAATAGATCGGAGAGCTGATAATCAGTCTTAACGAAAAATAATTCAACAGTACCCTCTTCCACGTGTTCTTTGACGAAATGGTAGCGGACTTTGATATGCTTCGTCTTAGAGTGATGTACGGGATTGCACGAGATGGCTATGGCACTTTTTGAGTCACAATACATAGGTATTCTGTCAAAAGTAAAGCCATAATCTGTGAGCTGTGTCCACATCCAAAGAACTTGGGCACAACATGCAGATAGAGACACATACTCGGCTTCGGTGGTTGATAGCGCAGTACAATCCTGTTTCTTTGAGGACCAGCTTACTAGCTTTTCACCCAAAAATTGTGCTCCACCTGATGTACTCTTTGCTGTAACTTGATCTCCTGCATGGTCGGCATCTGAAAAGGCTGTTAGATGAAACCCCAAATCCTTCGGATACCAAAGTCCCATGTTAATGGTGCTTCGTAGGTACCGAAAGATCCGTTTAACCTCTTTGAGGTGAAGTTTGGTAGGCTTTGCCTGAAACCGTGCTAATAAGCATACAGCAAATTGAATATCGGGTCGGCTAGCAGTTAAGTACATGAGAGAACCGATCATGCTCTGATATTTCTTTGGATCAATAGGTTTCCTAAACAAATCAGCACCTATTTTTGGTGAAGTGACCATTGGTGTACCAACAGAATCACAATTTTCCATTCCATGTTTTTTCAAAATCTCTATCGTATATTTAGCTTGATTGATAAAAATACCACGAGGGGATTGATGTATTTGTAAACCAAGAAAGAATTTTAGTTCCTCCATCATGGACATTTCAAATTTGCTTTTCATGAGATTTTCAAAATGTTTTGAATGGTTAGGATTGGTTGATCCAAAAATAATGTCGTCCACGTAAATTTGAACGATCAAAATGTCATCTTTGAACTTTTTGATAAACAAGGTGTCATCAACCGTTCCTTTTGTGAAATTGTTTTTGAGCAAGAAAGATGATAGTTCGTCATACCACGCTCTTGGAGCTTGTTTTAGACCATAAATTGCTTTCTTAAGCTTGTAGACGTAGTCTGGATGATCTTTGTCGATGAATCCCTCTGGCTGACTCACATACACTTCTTCTTTCAGAGTTCCATTCAAGAAAGCTGTCTTAATGTCCATCTGATAGACTGTGATGTTTTTGTGAGCGGCATAGGCTAAGAAAATCCGGACTGCTTCAAGTCTAGCTACAAGCGCGAATGATTCTTCGAAATCTATCCCTTCTTCTTGTGGATAACCTTTAGCCACGAGACGAGCTTTGTTGCGAATTACAGTCATTTCCTCATCCAGTTTGTTCTTCCACAACCACTTGAGATCAAGAACTCGTTTATCAAGTGGTCGTTCAACAAGTTCCCAACTATCATGTAACAGGTATTGAAGAAATTCCTCCTGCATCGCTTCAATCCAAGGGTTTTCTGCCATTGCTTCCCGAATGTTCTTTGGTTCTTTGATGCTGATTGAGCAAACGTAGATGCACAATTCGAGATCGGTGGCAAGTTGTCTCCTTGTCTGAACTGGCTTTGAAGGTTCACCAATAATATGTTCTATTGGATGGTCTTTTGTCCATTGAAACGTAGAAGGGTACCTCGGGTGTAACGAATGTGTGTTAGATGGTTCTTGTAACCTTGAAGAAGATTCAGCAGAGTCTGTTGCAAACGGGTTTTCAAATACTTCTTCTTCTTCTTCTAACGTAACATCGTTTGAATTATTTGTTGGTTCTTCTTGAAAATTTGTGTTTTGGTTTTGCTCATCAACTCTTGGTAGATCAGTTTCAAGTACTGGAGTTGCTTGAGTAGATGTAGATGATGTTGATGTAGTTGGTGCTTCAGCTTCGATTGTGGTAGATGCATCCTGTGGTGGTGGTGGTGGTTGATGGTTGTTAGCGGGTGCAGCGGAATGTTGTTGAGATGCATTTGTCGAAGGTCCACCATAATATTCATCAAACATTAACTCGAAGAAATTTTCCAGTTCTTGTTCTGAAGGTTTGTCCATGTTTGTTGACTGAGCTCCTTGAGGCACGAGTCCTGAACTGATGTGTCCAGAAGTCTGCTGGTTTGGTGCGGGTCCTAATCCGTTTTGATTAGAAGCCATCGGATTAAGCGCGGGTTCTAGAGCGTATCTCTCAGAAGCCATTTGTGAAATCTCGTCAAACTTCACATTCATCGTCTCCATTATCCTTTTTGTTCTTCGATTATACACCCTGAATGCCCTCGAGTTTTCTGAATACCCAATGAAGATTCCAATATCACCCTTAGCTTTCAACTTTCCTAGATCTTCTCTGTCGTTCGTCGGATAGCACAAAGCGCCAAACACGTGAAGGTAAGAGATGTCAGGTTTCCGGTTATTCACAAGCTCATATGGGGTTTTATTGAATCTTGGATGGATTAGGGATCGGTTTTGAGTAAAACAAGCAGTGGCAACAGCATCAGCCCATAAGAAAAGTGGTGCACTAGAATATATCAGCATTATGCGAGCAGCTTCCACAAGAGTTCTGTTTCTTCTTTCAACTACCCCATTCTGCTGTGGAGTTCTAACAACTGATGTTTGATGTGTGATTCCAACATCTTCGAGGTAAGTTCTTAACGCCTGGTTTGTAAATTCTGTGCCATTGTCTGTTCTTATAATCCTTACTGGAGCTTGAAGTAGAACTTGAATACGCTTCAGAAAGGTGATGATGATGCCTGGTGCTTCGTCTTTTGATCTCAAAAACTTTACCCAAGTATATCTTGAAGAATCATCAACAATAACAAGAATATACTTCTTCCCATTAATGCTTTCAACTCTCATTGGGCCTTATATGCTTTCAACAATAACAAAAGAAACACCATCAAAGAAACAAAAGATCATTGAAGACAAGCATGCTGAGAAGAAGAATGATTCACAAAGAAATGAATGAAGACAGCTCTTCTCTTGATCAGATGATGGTGATTGTTCCTGAAATATTATATGCTGATCCTATTCAATCTAGACATCTAATCATAGACTGGGAGATTTACAAAAATAAATTTGGAAAGGCTTGGAAGATAATCAGGCTTGGTGGAGGATCAGAAGTGTGCAAAAGTTTTCAGGAATTGATAAGAAGAAGTGACAAAGAAGACTTAGATAGATTATGGGAGTTGGTTAAAAAAAACTCAAAACAATCAAGAAGCCAGATGTGAAAGAGCAAGAGCTGTGGGTTGAGTTACACAGGTTATATGAACCTGATCCAGCTAATATCTATTGGAACTTCCCAATTCATGATCTCTCAACTTCATGGAAGTTTTATGATAGCTGCAATGTACATCAGTTATCAACACAAGGTGGAGTTGATGTTTTTATGCTTGCAGAAAAAGAGTATCCTTTGAGTGCTAATTTACTTGCTGTGATGATATCTAAAAAGATCATATGTGAAGAAAGTACAGAGGTAATTAAAGATCTCATTGAAAGAATTCGTGCTCAGTATGAGAGACAAATGCAAGAACGGAATAAAAGAAGATAAGGTGTTTGGAGGTATGATGAGGCGAAAAATGATCCGTTTTTAGGGGGTCATTTAAGCCCGAATCCAAATTTATTTGATCAAATATTGCCCTAAATCGTTCCTTTTGTGATTTTAGGTGTTTGGAGAGTGAATTCTGGAAAAGAGGCTATTTTGGACGTTTTTGGAGCATAAAGTGAAGAAAACAACAAAGTACCAAATCCAAGCTGGAATTACAAGGTGACGGCGTCAAGAATTTACTCTTGACGGCGTCAGAAAGGATGAATATTTTACCGAAGGTTGTGAAGGCGTCAGATGAAGAGATGACGGCGTCAAAGTGACCAAGATTAATTTACCGAGGGTGGTGACGGCGTCACATAGGCCGTCACGATTGGATCTAGGGCGTCCGAGGAAGTATATGGCGGCGAGTTGACGGCGTCAGATTTTACTCTTGACGCCGTCAGGACGATTTTCCTATATATAGTTTTCTAGTTTTTTCATTAAAGAGAGAGAAGTTTTGGTGAAACCCTAAAGACGATCTTGGTGCCTCTTTTACAGGTTTTTCAAGGGTTCCAAACCCTTGAGACCTTGCATTGTAATTGAGATAAGTATACTCTTAATTCAATCAATATGTCTATGTGTTGGTTGTCTATCTTTTGTTCTTATCTTAATTCTACTATGCTAGGCTAAATTTCCTTTGTGTTTGCTTAGATCTAATGAAACCTAGATGTTGATTATGTGTTGATTACTTGTCTATTCTTGTTTTGAATGAATGATATTATATGTTAGGCTTAAGAAAACTGGCAGATCTCCAAATGGTAACATGCTTGAACGTCTTAAGAAACATGAACCGAGGCGTACTAGGTCTTTATTGGTTGTATTTAATGCATGAGCCACTGTTTACAATCCCTATAGTTGTGCTGGGTCATGGTGTAGGAGGAGATAAGAGCTCATAGAGTTGGGGAGTTATGTATGCCACTCCACGAATGGTATTAAGGAATACAACCCGTCATTCATACAAGTGTAACAAGTAATTAACATGTAAAAGATATATAGGGAGTAATGAAGTCTAAGTAAACACAATTTCTCCAACCACTGCTCACAACCTTAGTTTAATATGAGTTTAATTTCATTTTCATTAGTTAATTAGTTATAAAGTAGTTTTTGGGTTAGTTGATTAGCAACTAATTCCGCCCACTCCTTCAAAACCCGAGATTTTACTTGCTTTCATAAAATATAAAAACACAAAAATAATCATCTTCCATCTCTAGAACTATTAATTAGGCTTTCTAATCCTAGCGACACTATTCCTAAGCTGAACGATCAATCCCCCGGTACTTATCACTATACTATACTACAACGATCAGGTACACTGCCTGGTGGGGGTTGTAAGCCTCGCGAGATCCCTCGAGAGGTAAAGCAAGGTGCGATTCCCACGCATCAAGTTTTTGGCGCCGCAGCCCGGGGAATAGTTATTGTCTAGGTTAGGATTTCTTTTTATTAGGTCTACTTGCTAGATTCCTTTCTAGTAAGATTTTATTTTTATTTTTTTTAGGATTTCTTTAGTCTATCTTTTTCTTTGTGTGTTTGTTCGTAATTTCCATTGACTATTCCGTTCACCATTATGGAGTACGCGAATCCACCATACCACCAACCAAAAAGGCCATTCTACCCTGTTGACATCTTGAATTTTAAACAATATCGAGATGAACCCATATATGATGCATGGACTCGTTTTAAAATTTTACTTCGAAAATTCCCTCATCATAGTTTCTCTTTATCATCCCTAACCGAAACCTTTTACTATCGTGTCAACCGATGTGACCAAATGCGCATCGATGATTTTGCCAATGGGGGCCCTAGGGAATTAAATGATGAAGAAGCGTGGGATACCATAGAAAACTGTGCCCAATACTACTATAGAGTAGACAACCCAACAAACAACATCACAAATCAATCAAAAACAAGTTTGAAGGAGCAAACAGGAAGTTTGTCTGGGGATGATTACTCAGGGATACCTGTGTGGATGTCACCTAAAGCCATAGTACAAAACAAACACATAGGTAATCTAGGTACAATGGAGGATGAGGTGGACAATTCAAGCCCACAAAGTACCTCACAAGTCCTACCATCATTTGAGGCACATACACCGCCCGTGACTTACCCGGAAGAAGTAGAAGAGACTATAGGAACCCCAATTGAGGTAGAACCCTTGGACCAAGCACCACTAGAGGATATAGGTTTGAACACTTGTAGTGATAACCTTACTCCTAGTTCTAGGGAAGTTCCTAGTTTTGATGAACCGGAGCCTCAACCAAAACCATTACCTAATCTTCCATCCTTGGATGAAGGTTTAGGAATTGAAATAGGTCCCGATCCACCCATCAAACCATGTAGTCCGGGTAGTTTTACATTGAAGGTAGTAGACCCCAAGCCTTGTAGAGAAGAAGCCAACATAGGAGTGAACCATGACCTTACATACTTACATCACCCATTCATGATTGATCGTAAGAAACATTATGGGTTTAAACCGGGTTTATTAGGTCAAGATAGATCCCCAACCAGGAATCTCTCGAAGTTGATAGAAAATGATCCCTTCTTAGGAGATAACTTCAACTCACTCATTGACCAAAGTGAACTAGGTAAGGTTATGATGAAAGGAGCACACCCGTTTGAGCATATAATTCATCCACCACTCTTTTCTCACGTGGCATACTTCCACCAAGATGGTGTGTATCGCTACTTTCACCCGCACTTAATCCTAAGTGTAGGGAAAACCTCACCTTTATCCGTGAAATAAGGGTAGAGTCAGGCTCGTGACTCGAACAAAAACAAGCGCTTCTTGGGAGGCAACCCATGTTTTGTGTGATTTTATTTGTTTGATTGTTATTTACTTCCGTATGCATGCTTTGTTTTTATTGTTGGTTGGTCATGCTTCTCAATTAAAATGTGAAATACTTTATTATGTTGTTTAGCCTAGTCTTAACTCCAACCTAAAGGTATTTTTGCAAAAGATAAGTGTAAGGGGAAACCCCAAATATGTTTTTTTTTAAGAAACAAACCGATCATGATTCTCCACAATATTTAATGAACATGTGTATTCGTATTGTTAGAGTCAAATGCTTGTATTGAGTCATAATGTAGTTTTGCAGGATTTTCCAGGAAGTAGGACAAAGTTTTTCCAGAAATTTTCCGGAAACTTAACATAAAGATTTCTACAGGTTCATTCTGACGGCGTCAGGCAATTGCTCTTGACGGCGTCAGGAGTCAAAAATCTGGAAATTTTACCGATTTTGTTTTTCTAACGGAGTCTTATAAGTTTTTGTGAATTATTAAGTTTTATAATCTCCAGGAAATCTGCAAACTTCATTCCACAAGCATTATATCTTACTTTGTTTTCTAGGATTTAGTAACTTATATAGGATGCCGCCGATTTTACGCGAGGTTGCCTTGTCTATTTTTGTCAGGATTTACAGGTTATTTGAGACAAGAAGATGATTTATATTCTGGAAGGGAAGCTTTGATTGTTCGTTTTCTTGGAGGAAGATTTAACCTGGCCAACCTAAAATCCATACCGAGCGAATCAGGGGAGTATTTGAATTCATTCTCTTTACTTTTAACTTTTACATTCTTTACTTGAACATTGGGGACAATGTTCATCTTAAGTGTAAGGGGAGGGTAAAAAGATGATACCTTACATATGCACTTTCGCTTGAGTTTGTTTTGTTTGATAGTAGATGAGTAATAAAATTATGAGAAATACTTGTTAGTGTAATTTTAGCGCCAAATTTAAAATTTTTTACAACATTTAGGAGTGAAACTTTAGCCATAGCAAGCGTCTCATGGATAGGAGGTTGTATGACTAGCACATAACCGTATATTCAGAAAAATTTTCCACCCAAAAATGTGAGGTTCGCCTTTAGTTTTGATAGGAAAAGCATTTATTATTGGTGCTTATGAGTGTACCGGTAGCATTTAGATTCTAGAACTTGCGTTAGTGATGCATCCCGAGACCGCTAGTGAGACTACATTCGTGTAGTAGGATTCACTACATGATAAGAGGCATTAGGATCACCCTTGTGTTAAACCCGTATTACGATTACTTGACCATTTAAGTCATATTACTTGGCTAGTTAAGTCAACTAATTTTTCCCACACCCTTAGCGTTGTACTCATTTTTAGTACACGATACCCCTAGTACACCCCTCTGAGCCTATCTTTTCGTTTCTAACTTTAAGCATTTTACTTAAAGGAAGAATTTGTTACACCCCACTTAAATGTACACCCAAATCGCCTTAGCCTTCCGTGTATGCGCTCATTTTTAGTGCATTATTGTTATTTGTTAAACCCTAAGTTAACTTTCTAATTGATTACATGGTTGCTAAGTCGAGTCATATCCTTGTACATATTGTTTTGGGACGATTGGGACTCATGGGTAAGTACTTATTTTATGGAGTAATGGGGAAGAACAACACTTATTACCCCCATATGTACGTTAATCTTAAAAGTGCTCCAAGTGTTTTGATTTTCTTAATTCGAGTCATTAGAATAGTTTAATGTAAAGTATGTAAAGATTCAAGTGTAAGGGGAATGCTCAAACCCCTATGATGTATTATTTTGGATGGTAGGGTAAGAGTGTATGCAAAAAAAAAAAAAAAAAAAAAAAAAAAAAAAAAAAAAAAAAAAAAAAATCGAAAAAGTCAAGAAAAAAAAGAAAAAAAAAAAATAGAAAAAGAAAAGAGAAAAAACATACGGACTACCATCCCGTTTTCATTCTATGTTCATTTTATGTTTTTAGTTATTTTTCATTTATTAGCTTAAGTCGAGTCTAGTCTTGGCTTAGCAACGCCATCTTGTACATGTAATTAACTAAGATTGTTAACTCGCCACCAGTAAAATCCCCTTTATCCAACAAAACCGTGTAATTCATATCCCTACACCTAACGTTATAACCCTTTAAAAGACCTCTTTGATAGTTTATCCTAGGTGCTTAAGCCATGTGGTGGAGGTTTGATCCTTTCCCAAGCCTATGGTAATCTATTTTGCTATGACAGGTAGTGAGAGATATCTTCCATTTCCATAATGTTATATTACTTTATTACACCCGAGAGATGTGAGTATCTAAACACTATTTGTGAGGTGCTTGTGTATGACCTCCGTGCTTGTCTATTGGTCTTTAGTGGAACGATTATTTGTTGTAATTACTTTTATATTAGTGTTAAATGACCCCTAACTTGTCTTTTGAGTAGAACAAAAGCTCATTTGCTTGAGGACAAGCAAATCTCAAGTGTAAGGGTATATGATGAGGCGAAAAATGATCCGTTTTTAGGGGGTCATTTAAGCCCGAATCCGAATTTATTTGATCAAATATTGCCCTAAATTGTTCCTTTTGTGATTTTAGGTGTTTGGAGAGTGAATTCTGGAAAAGAGGCTATTTTGGACGTTTTTGGAGCATAAAGTGAAGAAAACAACAAAGTACCAAATCCAAGCTGGAATTACAAGGTGACGGCGTCAAGAATTTACTCTTGACGGCGTCAGAAAGGATGAATATTTTACCGAAGGTTGTGAAGGCGTCAGATGAAGAGATGACGGCGTCAAAGTGACCAAGATTAATTTACCGAGGGTGGTGACGGCGTCACATAGGCCGTCACGATTGGATCTAGGGCGTCCGAGGAAGTATATGGCGGCGAGTTGACGGCGTCAGATTTTACTCTTGACGCCGTCAGGACGATTTTCCTATATATAGTTTTCTAGTTTTTTCATTAAAGAGAGAGAAGTTTTGGTGAAACCCTAAAGACGATCTTGGTGCCTCTTTTACAGGTTTTTCAAGGGTTCCAAACCCTTGAGACCTTGCATTGTAATTGAGATAAGTATACTCTTAATTCAATCAATATGTCTATGTGTTGGTTGTCTATCTTTTGTTCTTATCTTAATTCTACTATGCTAGGCTAAATTTCCTTTGTGTTTGCTTAGATCTAATGAAACCTAGATGTTGATTATGTGTTGATTACTTGTCTATTCTTGTTTTGAATGAATGATATTATATGTTAGGCTTAAGAAAACTGGCAGATCTCCAAATGGTAACATGCTTGAACGTCTTAAGAAACATGAACCGAGGCGTACTAGGTCTTTATTAGTTGTATTTAATGCATGAGCCACTGTTTACAATCCCTATAGTTGTGCTGGGTCATGGTGTAGGAGGAGATAAGAGCTCATAGAGTTGGGGAGTTATGTATGCCACTCCACGAATGGTATTAAGGAATACAACCCGTCATTCATACAAGTGTAACAAGTAATTAACATGTAAAAGATATCTAGGGAGTAATGAAGTCTAAGTAAACACAATTTCTCCAACCACTGCTCACAACCTTAGTTTAATATGAGTTTAATTTCATTTTCATTAGTTAATTAGTTATAAAGTAGTTTTTGGGTTAGTTGATTAGCAACTAATTCCGCCCACTCCTTCAAAACCCGAGATTTTACTTGCTTTCATAAAATATAAAAACACAAAAATAATCATCTTCCATCTCTAGAACTATTAATTAGGCTTTCTAATCCTAGCGACACTATTCCTAAGCTGAACGATCAATCCCCCGGTACTTATCACTATACTATACTACAACGATCAGGTACACTGCCTGGTGGGGGTTGTAAGCCTCGCGAGATCCCTCGAGAGGTAAAGCAAGGTGCGATTCCCACGCATCAAGGTAGCAGGGGTGTAGCTTCTCTGTTTTCATTAAACAGAGAATTGTAGCTTCTCTGTTGTTTGTACAAAAGTTACTAATGCTATTATTAAGTTACTACTGCTATTACAATAGTTGTTTGTGTAATTTAGCCTATTGTAATAGATTTAGACTCCAAAAAGTCAAGCTTTTCTATGGCAATGAAAAAATTTGCAGTTTTCACTAGTATATCTACTTTCAGGCAAGCTTTATTCTATTTGCATTTTCCATTTATCATGTATATGCAGTTGCAAGCAATTTAGTAACATGTTACTTCATTAAAGTTGAAAATTGACTTTAGAAAGTCAAGACTGTTCCTATACGGGTTACAACGTACATAAGTTATCAGAAATGTGTGACCATATGTATCAATTTGTGACTACACTTAAATAATGTTTGACAAAATATGACTCTATGATTTAGACACCTAAATAAATACTTCATGCGACCATATATATAGCATCTTTAATTTAGTCACACAAAAACTCAATGTGACTAATATCAAGGTTAATGATAACTGACTTCACATTTTGCTATAAGTAATAGTCACATGAATATTTCACAATGTGACTATTTTGAATGTATTGGTCACATATAATACCCTTATGATGTGGCCATAAACATCATTTAGAAACACATGTGTGATATGGTGTGACTATTGTAAAGCCTATATAGTCACATGATCGTGCTTCAATTAATTGTGGCTATACACATTAGGATTTGGCAAACAAACACACACTAAACTTTAGACACACGTATTAACTTACGTGACCATATGTATCGAATTTTAGTTACACTCAATCATGTTTCTATGGTTTAGTGTGACCATATATGACATTTGGTCACACTCTTCAAGTGTGTAACATATATTTGTCATTCTTAAATGCATTTCGTGGCTAACGCTTCAAACTGAGTTTCTAGTTGTCACATGATGAGTGCTCAAACACTCATCATTTTTATCGTATTTAAACTGCCAAAACATACAAAAACAATCGAAAAATCATCAAAATACTGAAATTATCCCAGGGATTGTGTTTTATGTGTTTTAAATGCAAAATAAGCAAAAACAAATGAAAATCGCTCAAAGTTTGCAATATTGGCAGTTTCAGTCCCCCAAGTTTCAAAATTTGTCAAAAATAGTCCCTATGCATTTATTTTGAATGAAAAGTCAACCCAAGTCCTTAAAAAATCAAAAGTTATCGAAAATGGACTTTAAGTGAAAAGTTTGGAAAATTTACATCTTTGGTCCCTCAAGTTTGAAATCTGTCAAAAATAGTCCCTGGGTTTTGAAAAATGGAAAAATGTCAAAAACACCTTTGAACTATTCTTAAATGACAAATTTGGTCCTTGTGATGAATATTGAGAAAATTCACCTTTAGTCCCTTCAAAATCCAAAATGACAAAATTGGTCCTTGTTTATTAATCAAACCATCCGGACCCTTTTTAAATAAAACCCGAAACCAAGCCTGGCCCAAACATAACCCTGGCCCATCCTACACTTCCCTAGCCCACCTCCCTAAAATAATACCACCCCCGTTTCATTACTCCCCCTCTCAATCAACACAAGTCAAACACCTCCACCTCCCTTCTCTAACTTGCTCAACTGCCCTGCCAATCCCCCCTCCTCCACCTCAGCTTCACCATTACTTGTCCCCATGGCCTCCACCAAACTCCAAAATCATTTAATGCTTCTTCAAAGTCTCCAAGTTACCAGAGAGTGGGTAAAGATTTTTTTTGGCGCCAAATAAGCTTTTAAAGGCTGGGATCAATTTGACTCATCCAAGGGCTGAAATTGGAAGGAGAGAAGTCACTGAAAGGGGTTCCAAAACCCTAATGGCCCCATATAAATGGAAAGAGAAGCAGCAGGCCACCATAGTAGTGAAATTAGTAATTTTTCTTCAATCATTTTAATGTAATTTCCTGTTCTAGTTTAAATTTTAGCTTCCAAGTGTATTTTTCAAGAATTGTAATGTAGTTAAGGATAATTGGAACCAAAGAAATATTATGTATCTTTTGTAAGTCAGTTATGCTGTTTTAAATGAAAATCTCATCTTCATTATAAAGTTGTTAAATAGTGTTTACTTAAGCTCAAATTAGCTTATTTATAAGTTGACTTAAGTTTTAAATCAGAAAAATTAGTTTCTATTAATAAAAGTAAAAATAAAATAAAAAAAACTCAAATAAAATAGTGAGAAAAACAAAGAAAATCCAGCTTAAAAAAGGGAAGAAGCAAATGAGCATGGTGAAATCTGGATGATTATGGTTTAGAATCCCAAGGGGGTTATTAGGGAATGGTTTAATTCCTGGTTCATAGCTTTCTTCCAGCCTGGACTACAAGTAAGGAGTTGTACCAAGTTTTTCTTATATTAAGTGTTTAATGTAATTTGTTGTATTTAGTTGTTAATTCCTATTTATTTAGGGTTGTTTGAGCTTAGTATCTAGTAGTTAATCAAGTTTAGTGCTTAAATTGTTAGTTAGTTTCATAAATCATCAAAATAGTTCAAATATGGAGTGTTTGGATGAGTGTTAATCCTGGTGGTTTTGACACTGTTGACTGTTGTCTCAATCTAGGCAAGTTATATCAAGTTGTTTTAGGACAGGGAAGGCTTCTAAACTAAGCCTTATTTGACAAATAGTCAACATCTCACAGAATCTCATCTTAGGATAAATCTGTGTGGATTTTAGTTAAGCAAAACTTCATATCATTTCATTTTTAGGTACAATAGCTTAATTTAGGTTTACAATAACTTCATTCAACTTATTTAGTCATAAAATTAGTAATTGAAAGTCATTTTGGTCAAAATCACAAAGTCTCATAAAGTCAAAATTGTATGTTTTAGAAAAAAGTCAAATCTTGCATGACCTTACCTGAATTTTGTGTTTGATATCAAGTTCTGGAATTTGTTGGGTCAAAGTATACTAGCTTAACTACAAGAATAAGCACTTTTCTTATTTTTTGGAATTTTTTTATAGCTTGTGTATAAGCTAAAAGTAGCCTGCAGGGAGAGTTACCTCCCCTGCACCAAGGTCTGACCAAAACTCTTGGGTCACCTCTGGCTTATCCAGTGGACCCCACACTTGCCCGTTGGACTTTATACTAAGCTTATCAGCTCAGCTCTTTAGCTTATAGCTTATTTTGGACTTAGGCTTGTTGTTGCTTAATTTATTTGACCTATTTGTTGGCCTGTATACACACCCCTAAACTGACCCATTCATGTTTTGTGCCCTAAAATCCAAGACATCCCTAGGGTTAACCTGTGGGTCCCACTAGTTGTAAATTAGCTTCTTAAGTAGTTTGCTAGTCCATCTTTGTAGTTTAAGGTTTATTTTAGACCTCAGCTTCTCAGCTTATAGCTTATTGAGGCCTTATAGGTGACCTAATCAACCAAGGCCTGACCAAATCACCACATTTTCATAAGCCCTTCATAAGCTCCCTTGTGGACCCCACAAGGTGAGCTTTGGTTTTCTGGAATCCTTTCCAGTTAAACTTGCTATACTTGTGCTCAAATTGGCTTTTAAAGCTTATTTCATAAGCTTAATTAGCCTCATCAGTTCACTGCAGGGGGTGTTTGGTTCTAAGTGTAGTGGAACTTGCTTAATTACTTATACCCAGCTTATTGGTTAATTCCATTGCACCATCTTGTTCATCATTGTCCATTGTACTTAAACTCATTTCATTTTAACTTTGGTTCACTGAGTATAGCTTATTTGAAGCTTATTCAAGCTTCAAGATCCAAAATCAAGCCAAAAGCTTGACTGTTGAAACTAATAAGCTCCATACTGCTTATTTCTAGGTTTTCAAACTTTTGTCTTTATTAAATTTTCATATAATCAGTATATAAGTAGTTTGAAAAAAGAAAAAACACAAAAAAACCAATTTTAATTATAGTGATAGCTTCTATTTAATAGAAATTATCATTTTAATTTTCTTTTTAGCTTATTTATAAGCAATATAGCATTTTTATATTTTTATTAAGTCTCTTTTATACTAAAGTAATTTTAGAAATTTTTCCAGATTTTTCTTTTGTCTTTTAGTGGTTTTAAGAATTAATTTTAGTTTTATTAATTATTAATTAATATTAAATAATTGAATAGCATAATTAGATTTTATTAAGTAACACCTAGTTTTTATAATTTTTATAGCTTTTATATAAGTTAATACATTTTTATAAATTTTTCTAGAATTTCTACTGTTCATTTTCTATTTTTTACAATATAATTAGTTTAATTGGTAATTAATAAGTAATTAGAATAATAATTAGTAAATTAGTTTAAAAATACATAAAATCAACTTTTTATAATTTTTAGGATTCCTGTGATGGTTAATTAGATTTATAAAAATCATCTTAATTATCTAAGTGTTTTTAGTAATTTTTAGTAATTTAAATCAATATAATTAGTTAATAAATAAATAATGAGTAATTAATTAATAATAAATAATTAAATAGTGTAAAAATAATTTTTCTTTTTCTCAAAATTTTCTTTATTTATTAGGATTGTAAAAATAATAATTTCACACTTATAGCCTTTTCCGTTCATCAGTTACTTTCTTTCTCGTAAATCAGCGTACGTGTTTAGTTAAAACGTACATTTTTAGGTTTTAAATTGATTCTTCTTAATCTCATTACCAGTAATCAATCACATAGCTTTCCTAAGCTATTTCATTTCATAATTCTCAAATAATTCTTATCACAACCCTTTTCTGTGAATAATCACCCGATCACAAGTACGCTAAAGCACAATCCACACCTCGTCGGGAAATAACGACCTGGTGATACTCTATATTACCCGGAAGCATTGGTCTAGGTAGTTTGACTTTGTTGACCATATACTTGGTTAATTTAGGTTGACTGTTCTGAGCCAATCAAAATTTGGCGCCGCTGCCGGGGAGGTGTACGCGTTTCTATAGCGTCATTTGAGATTAGTGTTATTTCACCACAATCACTGTACAAAAACCACCACTTTTGTAAATTTTAAATCAAAACATAAAAAAAAAAAAAAAAAAAAAAAAAAAAAAAAAAAAAAAATCATTAACACTTTTCCTAAAGTGTTAAAACACCAAAAAATTAAAAAAAAAAAAAAAAAAAAAAAAAAAAAAAAAAAAAAAAAAAAACAACAACAACAACAAAAGAGATCGTTAAGTTTTCTATATTGTGTTTCTTTTAAGGTGATTCTTAAAGAAATACGATTTTGGTAAACGAAACGATACCAAAAATATTGTCCAAAAGTTTTTCACCTATACACAAAAACCCAAAACATCCGTCTTTTCTTGTGAATAATAATAAATACATAAAAAACTAACCGTCGCAAACCAAGACAGAACACCTACCAACTGGGGGTGTGGACATAATAAGTTCCCAAACCAAAGATTTAAAACTTGCCTTTGTATCCCTGTGAGTGGTGTACCTTTCTTAAAGAAGCCACTTGCTTGTGATTGTTGGTTTAAGTTCACTGTCGTTTTGCCTCGATTTTGTTTTTAGTGCATGCGTACTCGCTCTTCTAGGTCTACTAGCCCATTACGTGAGCTTGTAAGAATACCTAGAAGACGTCGTCGACGTTCAGCACCAACAGTCGGATCTGAGATCCGTACTGTTCCCACATCTTCCGTTATCATGGCTGCTGAGCCAACTAAGAACGAGCTTCTCCAAGCACCCGTCGAGGGTTACGGAGATGCTATCGTTGTTCCGACCATCGTGGCCGAGAATTTTGAGCTTAAAACTGGGTTGATAAACTTGGTCACTTCGCGTCAATTCTACGGTTTTGAAGGGGACGATCCTCAAGATCACATTCGATGGTTATAAAATCACATCCACCATCAAATGCAAAAGTGTCCCTGAAGAGGCAATCAAACTTCTTCTCTTCCTTTTTCCATCGATGGGGCTGCCCGGATTTGGCTTGATAAACAACCCCCTCGATCGATTGTAACATGGGAAGATTTGGTAAAAAAGTTCGTGAATGAATTCTTTCAACCTTCCAAAACCACAAGTCTTAAGAATGAGATCATGAAATTCACGCTGAAATTTGACGAATCATTTAGTGAGGCATGGGATCGCTATAAGGAATTGTTTCGCAAATGTCCTCACCATGGCTTTTCCGAGTTGATGCAACTCGATACCTTCTACAATGGTGTGAGACAAAGCGATCAAGACTCTCTCAATTCCTCCGCTGGGGGTAATTTCTTGAATCGTACCACAAAGGATGCTTTAGCGATCATTGAGAATAAATCTAAGGTCCGCATTCCACGAAGCAAACCGGTTGTTTCCCAAGGGAATGTTGGTCCTCCTACCTCATCGCCCGTGGCTCAGTCTAGCACCGATGCTAGACTTGACAAACTCACGGAAGCTATTCACGCATTGGTTCTCACCAAAAGCAAGAAAGTTCCTTCTCCTCGTTCTTCTCCACAAGTTGAAATCAAAAAGGTAGAAGTTTGTGTCACTTGTGGTGGTCCACACTCGTATTACAATTGCACTTCCACCGAAGGCAATCCATTTGAAGTCAATGCAATAGCCGAAAGTTCCAACCAAGGAGGTAACCAATACCGTCCTCAAGTGGAACCAAACTACCGCGCTTGCAACCAAAGTGGACCACCCGGATTTCCTCAAAATCTAAATAGGTTTAATCCTAATCCACCAAGGGGGAATAACATGCAAAATCAAACTCATGCCCCGGTGAATCAATACCCACCCCAAAGGGGTAATCAAGGGTATTCAGCTCCTAATTATCAAGAACCTCTCCCAAACGAGCTCAATAACTACATTAAAGTTAATGAGACCAAAATGAGGGCAATGCAGAATCAAATCTCAACATTGAAGAATGAATTTCAATCTTCAATAACCAAGCAAGGTAACGAGCTGAAGAATGAGCATATGGCAACCAACAACAACATTGATCAATCTCAAAACAAGATTGAGAATATGTTTGCTAGTCTCATGAGTCATCTCGCTCCACCCTCTACTTCGGGAGGTCTTCCTGGTAATACAGTTGTCAACCCCAAGGGTGAACTCATAGCTATTACCACACGTAGTGGTAAAGCTTATGATGAACCGCCACTTCCTACTACTTCTTCTCTTCCTCCTGAAATAGTGGAAAGTGAACCTGAGGCAACCAAGGACAAGGTGCAATTTACTAGCCCACGAAGTACCGCACACGTCCACCCTCAGGTTGTTCCAAAGACCAAACCAGGAGTTGTATTTGAAACACCAATAACTCCTGTTGAGAACCCTAAATCCAAACCTTCAATACCATACCCATCACGACTTAATGAGCAAAAGCTCCGCGAAAAGGCTAGTCACCAAATGGATAAGTTCTATCAAATCTTTCAAGATTTGCATTTTGACGTAAGCCTTGCGGATGCTATCATCCTGATGCCCAAATTTGCATCGATGATCAAGAACTTGTTAAGCAACAAGGAAAAATTGTACGAAATGGCAAAGACTCCATTGAACAAAAACTGCTCAGCAGTTAACTTAAAGAAGCTTCCTAAGAAGCTTGGAGACCCTGGGAGATTTCTCATTCTATGTGTTTTTCCTGGGATGGTTGAATGCTTCGCCTTGGCCGATCTTGGCACTAGCATCAACCTGATGCCTAATTCAGTGTGGAAGAAACTTTCTCTTCCAGAACTTACTCCTACCTGCATGACTCTTGAGCTTGCAGATCGGTCCATTACTCGTCCCCTTGGCATTGCCGAGGACGTATTTGTGAAAGTAGGAAAGTTTCATTTCCCCGCTGATTTCGTTGTTGTTGAGTTCGATGCTGATCCTAGGGTTCCTATCATTCTTGGAAGAGGATTCATGAGGACGGGCCGTGCTCTAATTGATGTGCACGAAGAGGTAATAACTCTTCGTGTTGGTAATGAAGCGGTAACATTCAACCTCGATCAAACTGCTAGGTACTCCTCAAATTGTGACACTGAATCGGTTAACCGAATCGATGTCATTGATGTTGCGTCTGAGGAGTACGCTCAAGAGGTTCTAGGTTTCAATGATAATTCTTCGAGTGAAAACTTCACTCAATCTTCTTACCCCATCATTGCCAATTCTTCTCATTCCCTCACTCCGTTTGAGGGAAGTGACTTCATCTTAGAAGAAATTAAGGCCTTTCTCAAGAGTGATTCGATTCCCGATGGAATCGATAACCAAGAGATTGACCCTGAGAGGGATATTCTCCTGCTTGAGAATTTACTAAACAAAGATCCCTCTCCTCTTCCTGTTCTACCACAAACACTTCATAAAGAGGAGATCAAATATGTTGAAAAAACTGATGATTCTCCTCAGGTCGAGCTCAAAGATTTGCCTCCTCATCTTGAGTATGCATTTTTGGAGGGTGATGATAAATTACCCGTCATTATTGCTAAAGACTTGAAAGATGAGGAGAAAACCGCGCTCATAAAGGTTTTGAAGTCGCACAAGCGAGCAATTGCTTGGAGACTCTCCGACATTAAGGGTATCAACCCTGAATTTTGTTCACACAAAATCTTGATGGAGGATGACTTCAAACCCGTGGTGCAACATCAAAGGAGGGTAAATCCAAAAATTCACGAAGTTATCAAACAAGAAGTTCTAAAACTTCTTGATGCTGGATTGATTTACCCTATTTCTGATCTTCCTTGGGTGAGTCCCATTCATTGTGTTCCTAAGAAGGGTGGCGTAACTGTTGTCACCAATGAGGATAACGAGTTGATTCCAACTCGTTTGGTTACGGGGTGGCGTATATGTATAGATTATAGAAAACTCAATGAAGCCACCCGTAAAGACCATTTTCCTCTACCCTTCATGGATCAGATGCTCGAGAGATTAGCGGGAAATGAGTACTATTGTTTCCTCGATGGTTTCTCGGGTTACTTTCGAATCCCCATTGATCCACAGGATCAAGAGAAAACTACCTTCACATGCCCTTATGGAACTTTTGCCTACCGTCGCATGCCTTTTGGTTTATGCAACGCTCCTGGCACTTTCCAAAGGTGCATGATGTCAATCTTTTCCGACATGATCGGAAAAACAATGGAGGTATTCATGGATGACTTTTCGGTCATTGGGGCTTCGTTCCAATCTTGTCTCTCCCACTTGGAAAAAATGTTGAAACGATGCGAAGACACAAACTTGTGTCTCAACTGGGAGAAGAGTCACTTTATGGTCAAAGAGGGCATTGTCCTCGGCCATAAAATTTCAAAGAACGGGATTGAGGTTGACAAAGCCAAAGTGGATGTCATTGCAAAATTACCTCATCCCACAACCGTAAAAGGTATTAGGAGCTTTTTGGGTCATGCCGGTTTCTATCGTAGGTTTATTCAAGATTTTTCTAAAATCGCCCGGCCTATGACCCATCTCCTCGAAAAGGATGCTCCTTTTATCTTCTCCCCCGAGTGCATCGAAGCTTTTGAAACACTTAAGAAAAGCTTACCGAGGCACCGATTCTTGTTGCCCCCGATTGGGACTTGCCTTTCGAGCTCATGCGTGATGCTAGTGATTATGCGATAGGGGCAGTCTTGGGGCAACGAAAAACAAAACATTTTCAGCCTATACACTATGCCAACAAAACTATGACCGAGGCTCAAAGCCATTACACCACCACCGAAAAAGAATTATTAGCTGTGGTGTATGCTTTTGAAAAATTCCGGCCATACTTGATACTGACCAAAAGCATAGTGTATACGGATCACTCGGCTTTGAAGTACCTCTTTGCAAAACAAGATGCAAAGCCGAGACTTCTCCGTTGGGTTCTACTCCTACAGAAATTTGATATCATTATTCGTGATAAAAAAGGAGCTGAGAACCTAGCTGTTGATCATCTCTCCCGATTGGAAAACCCCCACCAAGATGTCTTCGAGAGAAAAGAAATTAATGAAACATTCCCTCTCAAGACACTCAATGCAGTTACCTTTCATGGAGATTTTATTACCCCATGGTTTGCCGACTTCGCAAACTACATTGCGGGTAACTTTGTGGTGAAAGGGATGTCGTCCCAACAGAAAAATAAAATTTTCAAAGATGTAAAACATTACTTCTGGGACGACCCCTATCTTTTCAAAATCTGTGCGGATCAAGTCATCCGGCGGTGTGTGTATGGCCAAGAAGCCGCTGAAATTCTTAAAGCTTGTCATGCTGGTCCCACGGGGGGCCACCACAATCCAAACTACACCGCCAAAAAGGTGTTTGACTCCGGTTTCTTTTGGCCCTCGATTTACAAGGATGCCCAGGAATTAGTCAAATCCTGTGACGCTTGTCAACGTCACGGGAATATTTCACAAAAGAATGAAATGCCTCAGAATGCAATTCAAGTTTGTGAAATTTTTGACGTTTGGGGCATCGATTTTATGGGGCCATTTCCATCTTCTCATGGCAACAAATACATACTCGTGGCTGTTGACTACTTGTCAAAATGGGTTGAAGCGAAAGCTTTTCCCACTAATGACGCCCGAGTAGTTGTCAAATTCTTGAAAGCTCTTTTTTCCTGATTCGGAACTCCACGTGCTATTATTAGTGATCGTGGTACGCACTTCTGTAATGACAAATTCGACAAAGTCATGCAAAAGTACGGTGTGACTCACCGTCTTTCTACTGCGTACCACCCTCAAACGAGTGGACAAGTCGAAGTTTCCAATCGGGGCATTAAAAGAATTTTAGAAAGAACCGTAGGTGAAAATCGTGCATCGTGGTCGGATAAATTAGATGATGCACTTTGGGCTTTCTGTACGGCTCACAAAACACCCATTGGGTGTACGCCTTACAAACTTGTGTACGGGAAAGCGTGCCATCTACCGATCGAGCTTGAGCACAAAGCCTATTGGGCTCTCAAGCATGCAAATTTTGACCACAAAACTGCGTATGATCATAGAAAAGTTCAACTAAATAAATACTTCATGTGACCATATATATAACATCTTTAATTTAGTCACACAAAAACTCAATGTGACTAATATCAAGGTAAATGATAATTGACTTCACATTTTGCTATAAGTAATAGTCACATGAATATTTCACAATGTGACTATTTTGAATGTATTGGTCACATATAATACCCTTATGATGTGGCCATAAACATCATTTAGAAACACATGTGTGATATGGTGTGACTATTGTAAAGCCTATATAGTCACATGATCGTGCTTCAATTAAGTGTGGCTATACACATTAGGATTTGGCAAACAAACACACACTAAACTTTAGACACACGTATTAACTTACGTGACCATATGTATCGAATTTTAGTTACACTTAATCATGTTTCTATGGTTTAGTGTGACCATATTTGGTCACACTCTTCAAGTGTGTGACATATATTTGTCATTCTGAAATGCATTTCGTGGCTAACGCTTCAAACTGAGTTTCTAGTTGTCACATGATGAGTGCTCAAACACTCATCATTTTTATCATATTTAAACTGTCAAAACATACAAAAACAATCGAAAAATCATCAAAATATTGAAATTATCCCAGGGATTGTGTTTTATGTGTTTTAAATGCAAAATAAGCAAAAACAAATGAAAATCGATCAAAGTTTGCAATATTGGCAGTTTCAGTCCCCTAAGTTTCAAAATTTGTCAAAAATAGTCCCTATGCATTTATTTTGAAAGAAAAGTCAACCCAAGTCCTTAAAAAATCAAAAGTTATCAAAAATGGACTTTGGGTGAAAAGTTTGGAAAATTTACATCTTTGGTCCCTCAAGTTTGAAATATGTCAAAAATAGTCCCTGGGTTTTGAAAAATGGAAAAATGTCAAAAACACCTTTGAACTATTCTTAAATGACAAATTTGGTCCTTGTGATGAATATTGAGAAAATTCACCTTCAGTCCCTACAAAATCCAAAATGACAAAATTGGTCCTTGTTGCTTATTAATCAAACCATCCGGACCCTTTTTAAATAAAACCCCAAACTAAGCCTGGCCCAAACACAACCCTGGCCCATCCTACACTTCCCCAGCCCACCTCCCTAAAATAATACCACCCCCGTTTCATTACTCCCCCTCTCAGTCAACAGAAGTCAAACACCTCCACCTCCCCTCTCCAACTTGCTCAACTGCCCTGCCAATCCCCCCTCCTCCACCTCAGCTTCACCATTACTTGTCCCCCTGGCCTCCACCAAACTCCAAAATCATTTAATGCTTCTTCAAAGTCTCCAAGTTACCAGAGAGTGGGTAAAGACTCTTTTTGGCGCCAAATAAGCTTTCACAGGCTGGGATCTATTTGACTCATCCAAGGGCTGAAATTGGAAGGAGAGAAGTCACTGAGAGGGGTTCCAAAACCCTAATGGCCCCATATAAATGGAAAGAGAAGCAGCAGGCCACCATAGTAGTGAAATTAGTAATTTTTCTTCAATCATTTTAATGTAATTTCCTGTTCTAGTTTAAATTTCAGCTTCCAAGTGTATTTTTCAAGAATTGTAATGTAGTTAAGGATAATTGGAACCAAAGAAATATTATGTATCTTTTGTAAGTCAGTTATTGTAACACCCCCAAAATTTAAGTTTGTCACAGCGGAAAATTTATTTGGGTGTTACGGTGAGGACAGAAGTTTTGACCAATAAAACGGTTTAAAAGAAACATTTATTTGTCATTTAAATAATAATTTTGATTAAAGATGAACCATTTGATTTAAAATCTTATGAAAAGATATAAAGACTTGTAAAAATGACAAATTTGATTTTTTTTTACACCATTTTAATTTATCAGAGTAATAAATGCCTACTCCGTGTCTTGTCCTGCTCCGTTAAATTACCTGAGATACACATGCTTAAAAGTGTCAACACAAAGGTTCGTGAGTTCATAGAGTTTTAGGAAAAACCCTTTATTTTGTTAGATTTCAGGAATATTTGGTATTATTAAAATACAAACAGAAATGAAATAATTATCGAATATATTCACAAATAAATCATATAAATATTCAATCACATTCAATAAATCATCAAGAATCTTAACATGAGCTGGAAACTAATGATACTAAATCGATCAGATAAACAATTCACATATGGGCGAACCTATACAGTTGTATCTAAATATATGTTGAATACATATATATATTTTTCCTTTATAGATATTGCACCAAGCCTCATGACACACAAGACATTAACAGAAGGGGTGTTCTATCAAATCAATGACAGATTTTGCCCTCGATTCGTAGGTGATTTGCCAATTCCTACTGAATCTCAAATATAGTGTATCACGACTAATACGACTAACCACATGCATAATGGCATTCCGTCAAGTATTAGTGGGATCGGAGGTCAATCCAAACAGGTTTCGAATCTGTTCACTATATTCACGCTCACGTTACGGTGATTAATGGCTCATGATTGAGGGATTATATAGCGATAAGCTAACTTAGGCAATATCAAGGACTTATGGGCTCATTTAGCATAACATCATAAAATCAAGTATCGTATTACAGAGATCAATTTGAAAACAGTATCATTTGAGTATCAGGAATTCAGTTTGAAAATAGTATCGCTTGAGTATCAGAAATTCAGTTTGAAAATATTATCATTTGAGTATCAGAAATTCAATTTGAAAATAGTATAGCTTGAGTATCAGAAATTCAGTTTGAAAATATTATCATTTGAGTATCAGAAATTCAATTTGAAAATAGTATCGCTTGAGTATCAGAAATTCAGTTTGAAAGTAGTATCGCTTGAGTATCAGAAATTCAATTTGAATATATCGCCAGTAACACATTTATATCACATATCACAATAATCGAATTGGGAACAATTTTCACATGAATATCAATATTTCAGTCAAATAATTTATCAATATAGATTTTTCACATACCACAATAATCACATTGGGAATA
Organism: Artemisia argyi; assembly: GCA_030686995.1. Taxonomy (NCBI): domain Eukaryota; kingdom Viridiplantae; phylum Streptophyta; class Magnoliopsida; order Asterales; family Asteraceae; genus Artemisia; species Artemisia argyi. The sequence goes on from CM060701.1 coordinate 215,236,281, forward strand.
TCAATATATTATAAATCACAAATTATATTATTTTAATATCAATTAGGAAATTGATTTGAATCATGTATTTTATTTTATTTCATATACTTATCAAGTTATCAAAGTATATGTAAGCATGTATCTCCCCCAATGAGTTAAAAACAATTATTTGAAATGGAGCTATGACTCACCTGGATTGATTTGGAAATGATGAAAAGTAAGATAGGACGAGATTTAAGGAAACGATTATGGAAACGTCGTTGATACGGAACCTGATAAATAATTTATCAGAGAATATAACCAAATACTATTTGGTAATTACGAACGAATAACGAATGAGATTTATTCGTTATGACGAATAGATGATGTGCAGTGAAATTTTTATGTCATGCATGATATGTTAAAATACTTTATTTAAAATATCCATTGAAGTTTTACCTTTTTAATCGTAAGTAAAAATGTTAACTTTTTAAATATCGTTATATAGTTAACGTAAAAATAAATAATATATATATAAAACGTAATAAAAATGCATATGACGTGATGGTTGCCGTAAAACAGAAAATAAAATAAGAATGTCAAATAGATTATGTGTAGTCCTTGTCCTTTTTCCAATTTTACACTTTTTATACTAACGGCGTTAGCGTCGCACCGTTAGTCCTTTTTATATATATTTTACAATTATAGTCCACTACATGTCCAATATTACAATCTAAGCTTGGAAATTAATAATAAATCATTTTCTACCTTAATTATTCTGTTTTTACAGTTTTAGTCCTTAGTTTTCACAGTTTTCAATATTAGTCCTTCTAGGTGTCGTCGCGTTACATTTTTAGTCCAAATGTTCAAAAATTATGGGAAAATTTATCTTAAAATTTCTGGAGCTTATTGAAGCTTATTAAAACTTATTTCAACTGCTTATTTACAAAAATAGCTTATTTTTCAATCAATGGGCTTTAACGAGCTAAATTAAAGGCCCGTTAACGTTTTAAAATCCGTGAGCGTTGAGACAAGTTGGGCTTATCCCTAGACTCATTTTTAATGTTATAAAATCATATCAAAATAGCTTTTTGGTCCAGCTTATACGGAGAGCTTATTTTCAGCTTATTGGGCTTTTCAGTCCATTAAGCTTTATAAATAGTTTTTGAAAAATGAGTTTTTGTGGTTTACTTTGGCCAATTTAAAGGGTCTAAACGAGCTTACTATTAAAAAGTTTAAACACGAAACTTGTAGCTTGTAGCAAGGAGAAATAGGTTGTGTAAAAATATTGGGTGGTTATTAAGTCGGATTGAGTTTTAAAGGGTCGTTTTGGTCGCGATTTGAACCAGTTTTCTGGGTAAAAAGACTTAAAAAATTTCTAAGTGTTTTTGGTATATACGAGTTTTGCAATTTACTTGGGTCGATTTAGAGTGTCGAGACGTGGTTATTTTTACATGTTATTTATACGAAAGTTGTAGCTAGCCATGGTGTCTATTAGATGGTGTAAAAATATGACATGCTATTTACGCTAAATTGTGAGATAAAAGACGGTTTTATAAGTGACTTGGACAGATTTTTTATTAGTAAAAGACTTAGTTAATTTTTATGGTTTTTGCAACATTTTTATACATTTGATATATAGTTCAAAATGAGTTTGTGTGATGCATGTAACATAAAAATAAACGTGAAACAAGTGTGCTACGTGACTCTTAGGCCTTCCAAGATGGAGGCTAGTCACGCTCGTGGTGCTATATGTTTGTACGTACATATGTATATATATATGAAACTAAACATTTTCGATAAAAATAATATATAATGCATGGACATATAATAACGTGGGAAACGAATTGAAAAGGGAACGTGAGGACTTACAACACCTCTAGGGTGGTAGAGAGTCGAGTGAAAGGGAAGAAAACACAAGAATTCACACGTTCGTTTAAAAACCCAAGTAACGATTTATATATATTTATATAACTCGATATCACTTGTTTGCTTCCAAATGAATATGCGACTCAATTCTGGTCTTCTTGGAGTTTCTAAATGATGAAATGAGATTGAAAGAATATAGAAAGGAGATGAAGATGAGATGTGAAATGGAAAGATATGTTATACGTATATAAAATCAATATATACTACGCATATATATAAACCCATATTTCGAATGAATTGGAATTGAAGTATGGTGATGACTTCTGGTCTTTGAGACTCTTTTGAGGGTGAGAGAGACGTAAAAAATGTAGAAAGAAGTTAATGTGAGAGGTAATGAACGAATGAGGAAATATATATGGGTATATAACACGTATGGAGTTTAAGTCGAGTTTTTCTTCATGCTACTTGCTCCAACTATTCATGGCAGAGATATTTGGATAGATTTTACTGACATATAATATTTTAAGAGGTTTGTAAGAGTGAGGGAAGCAAAGTGTGAATTGAGTTGGTAATGTATATGTCGACTAGTATATATTTGGGTACACAATTTGGTTTTTGGCATAAAACTTGGTTACAAGCTGATGAAACATGTTTACTAACATGAAAACATGATGGAATAATTATTAGGATCGAATACAAACAATCCGGGTTTAAAACGGTTGAGTTTTGAATTTATTATATATCGATTGGGTTAGATTTTGGCCAAACACTTTGCCTCTATTAAACGTATCAAACGTTCGTCTTAGAAACTAATATTTGGCATCCTAATTCTTTGGCGGGTAGACTATTAGGAGGTACAAAAATATGTAGACGTTGTGTTGAAGAATCGAAAAATACAAAGGCTTTTTGGAGATGACTGCTCGACTGAAAATTGGAATTTTAAAAGGAAGTTGGGCTGCTGTGAATAGTAACGAAGGGAGTGTTTGGGCTGGAAAGAATTATAGGCCCATTTTGGTTAAATTTAAGTTTAGTTAGTTTTGTAATTAGTATTAGTTTAGGATTAGATGAAATATTTATTTTATTAATTGTGTCGTGAACTTGTTTTGTCGTTTGACGAATTTTGCAATATCGTAATCGTGACCATTTTAATATACAAAGAAAATTTTAAATTTCCCCGTAAAAATGGTGATTACAATAATGACAGAGATTATTTATTTAATTAACCGAAGTTAATTATACGAATTTTTGCGAGGTTTTACAGTACCCATATGTCATTCTGAATTTCGTCCCGAAATTCAAATTTAATGTGATTACTTGAGTAAGGAATTTTGAACAGAGGTTGTCGAGAGATTTTTATCCGAAATTCAAGGAAACGTGATTCAGTTAGATTTACTTGTACTAGACAAGACAAAATAACTGAGGTATTTAAGGGTTGTGAATATTGAAAATAGTGGAAAAATAACGGCTAATGAATAGTGAATACTAACGGTCGTGAATAGTAACTTAACGGCTATATTTGGTCCTAACGGCTAGATTTTTGAGCCTATAAATACTCCATTTAATTTCCTATTCTTTCATCATCCATTTTCCTATCATTTCACATTTCCTATTCTTAATCCTTTTCTCTCATTAAATACTTCCGAAAATGCCGAGCCTAATTACTATTATCGCAATGGTATATATCGTTTTGGCCATCACCTATTTGACTTTTGTTCAGGATGAAGATTATGTAATTTTGGTCGGGATTGTGGGGTTCCTAATACCACTCACGGTTCTATCGTATGGTGTTGATAAGATATGGAGGCATTAGTCTCAAGCTAGGTTTATTTAAAATGTATCCTTGTTATATTTCTATGTAATCCTCAATAAATATGACATAATACTTATTTGTCTTTATGTTTAAGAACTAAGCTTGCTATTGTTTCTAATGGTGTACTTATACTTATCTTTTTGAATAATCAGAGTAATTCATCCTATGGTGGTTCTTGCTATGGTATTGTTGATGGGAATCCTTATTATTATGCCAGGTTAACCTATTGAAGATTCTACGCTTTTTATTGTAATCCTTGTAATAATAGCACTTCCTATGCTAATTATATGCCTATGTATTAATTTCCGTGGTCTCTAATAAAATTTTCGCTATTGATGTTTTCCATAAGCCTTTGTGAACTCTTAGGTTTCTAATGTTTTTACTTTTCTCAACTTACTATAATAAAATGATGGATATTAAGTGTGAATATCTATTGGAGTTTGTCAAAAATAAGGTTTAAGAATAGTTTATTTAATCTCAAGATTTTGTTTTTACAGGAAGATTGTTATTTAGAAAATCTGAAAATATAACTGTTCCATTTATGACATAATTCTTCCTAAATTATACATAGGTAGCTAGGCTATGTATAATTGAGGACCAAATGATGTAATGCTTGGCTCAGTAATAATGGTATTTATTTTTCTTTAAATTGTTTTAGATGGTTCAGTCTCAATGATTGAATGACATCTAATCATTTTCAAAAGAATTTAGTAAATTTTTGTTCATAAATATGGTAATGAGTCAGGAATTTCTAAGGTGATACTAGGATATCCTTGGTATAAACTTAAAGTTCATGAGATAATTCTTACAGGGTGGTAATAATCTATCGTTCAGTCACTCTTATTGTTCTCTTAAGGTGAGTTGGTCTAAAATCCATAAAACTTTCATGGTTATGCTTACAAGGTATGGTCGTCTTATTTTCTTTTCTTACTATATCGTTGCTAATTGGAGGAACTATGGTTACTTCAAGTATTACTGCAATGATACTGATTACTAACCTCTGGATATTCTTAGTACTTGGTTAGGTCCTTTAGAATATAGAGCTAATTATTTCATTGATGATAGACTGAATTGAATCCCTACTGTAATCTAATTTCAAGATATGTCTGGGTAGTATCTTATATAATTTATCAACTCTTGGTATAGGATTGCTAAGGAGCAAACGGACTTATCTACTAAAGCTAAAGTTCAATAATCTTCTCTCTATTCTTCAAGTTCTTTTCCAAAAATTTGTCTTATAAAATTCTATGGTTATAGCCTAATCATAGTAGGTATAAGGAATCATAATAATCCTAGGTATTCTTAAGGTAAATTTGAATATATTCACTATAATCAACATTATATTAATAACTTGATTGATTGTTTTTGTAAAACAAACGATACAAGATCTTTTATTAATACTCCATTGATATGAGTGGAGTCATTTGTCTACCAAAGAGAGTAACAATTGGTGAGATTTTTCATGAAGGTATGAGGAATCATTACATGAATGCATAGCATCATGATGGAAAGAATTTATTAACAACAGAGGGTTATAACAAAAGGAGATTTTTATTGGAGGTTGGTTACAAGTTTTGAGAATTTCGGAATATTAGGAAATCTGTCATCACTAACCAAAAACTTTTTGGTTTAGTGGGTACAACTTTCTGTTCAGGGGAATTGAGAGAAGATACATCGTTTGAGATGTATTGTATCGAGAAATTTGGAGCGTCAGGAAGTAGAAAATTTGGAAATATTTGGTATTGAGGAATATGAAGTATAAGGTGACGGAGAATTTGGCTCAACGTTCTTCTACGGCATCCCTTGGCTTGAACTTCGTCCAACTTTGAATGTTGCTTATCCACCAATCAAATCTTCATATGATTCAGTAGTTCTTCTGAGTTTTTGACGTAAAGGTGAAAAAAAAAATTAGGTGACGATGGAAGTGATCTTCTGAGTGAGTTCTATATCAGACTGGGGTCGTGATATTTGTACGTAAGGATCTTCAGTATTCGGAGAATTTTTATTGATAGATGAGGCATTATTATTTTGGATATTTGTTTTGACATTCACGAGCGTTCCTGAAGGCATGCTAAAGTAGTAACCGAGAATAATATTTTATGAGTATTTTGTATTGTTAAAGATATAACAGTACAGATGAAATAACAATTGTATATGAGTAACTATTAAGCATGTAAGATAATCTCAATAAATAAAGTATGGAGCACGGCAGTCTGCAGACACGGAGGGTATAAAATATTATGGTGTAAAATCATTATTTTGAAAATGTAGTTATAGTTTTAATGTTTGAAAACATTTAATTCTCTATAACTGTAGCTCTGATACCAATCTGTAACACCCCCAAAATTTAAGTTTGTCATAGCGGAAAATTTATTTGGCTGTTACGGTGAGGACAGAAGTTTTGGCCAATAAAACGGTTTAAAAGAAACATTTTGAAATTTATTTGTCATTTAAATAATAATTTTGATTAAAGATGAACCATTTGATTTAAAATCTTATGAAAAGATATAAAGACTTGTAAAAATGACAAATTTGATTTTTTTTTTACACCATTTTAATTTATCAGAGTAATAAATGCCCACTCCGTGTCTTGTCCTGCTCCGTTAAATTACCTGAGATACACATGCTTAAAAGTGTCAACACAAAGGTTCGTGAGTTCATAGAGTTTTAGGAAAAACCCTTTATTTTGTTAGATTTCAGGAATATTTGGTATTATTAAAATACAAACAGAAATGAAATAATTATCGAATATATTCACAAATAAATCATATAAATATTCAATCACATTCAATAAATCATCAAGAATCTTAACATGAGCTGGAAACTCATGATACTAAATCGATCAGATAAACAATTCACATATGGGCGAACCTATACAGTTGTATCTAAATATATGTTGAATACATATATATATTTTTCCTTTATAGATATTGCACCAAGCCTCATGACACACAAGACGTTAACAGAAGGGGTGTTCTATCAAATCAATGACAGATTTTGCCCTCGATTCGTAGGTGATTTGCCAATTCCTACTGAATCTCAAATATAGTGTATCACGACTAATACGACTAACCACATGCATAATGGCATTCCGTCAAGTATTAGTGGGATCGGAGGTCAATCCAAACAGGTTTCGAATCTGTTCACTATATTCGCGCTCACGTTACGGTGATTAATGGCTCATGATTGAGGGACTATATGGCGATAAGCTAACTTAGGCAATATTAAGGACTTATGGGCTCATTTAGCATAACATCATAAAATCAAGTATCGTATTACAGAGATCAATTTGAAAACAGTATCATTTGAGTATCAGGAATTCAGTTTGAAAATAGTATCGCTTGAGTATCAGAAATTCAGTTTGAAAATATTATCATTTGAGTATCAGAAATTCAATTTGAAAATAGTATCGCTTGAGTATCAGAAATTCAGTTTGAAAATATTATCATTTGAGTATCAGAAATTCAATTTGAAAATAGTATCGCTTGAGTATCAGAAATTCAGTTTGAAAGTAGTATCGCTTGAGTATTAGAAATTCAATTTGAATATATCGCCAGTAACACATTTATATCACATATCACAATAATCGAATTGGGAACAATTTTCACATGAATATCAATATTTCAGTCAAATAATTTATCAATATAGATTTTTCACATACCACAATAATCACATTGGGAATATCAATATATTATAAATCACAAATTATATTATTTTAATATCAATTAGGAAATTGATTTGAATCATGTATTTTATTTTATTTCATATACTTATCAAGTTATCAAAGTATATGTAAGCATGTATCTCCCCCAATGAGTTAAAAACAATTATTTGAAATGGGGCTATGACTCACCTGGATTGATTTGGAAATGATGAAAAGTAAGATAGGACGAGATTTAAGGAAACGATTATGGAAACGTCGTTGATACGGAACCTGATAAATAAATTTATCAGAGAATATAACCAAATACTATTTGGTAATTACGAACGAATAACGAATGAGATTTATTCGTTATGACGAATAGATGATGTGCAGTGAAATTTTTATGTCATGCATGATATGTTAAAATACTTTATTTAAAATATCCATTGAAGTTTTACCTTTTTAATCGTAAGTAAAAATGTTAACTTTTTAAATATCGTTATATAGTTAACGTAAAAATAAATAATATATATATAAAACGTAATAAAAATGCATATGACGTCATGGTTGCCGTAAAACAGAAAAAAAAATAAGAATGTCAAATAGATTATGTGTAGTCCTTGTCTTTTTTCCAATTTTACACTTTTTATACTAACGGCGTTAGCGTCACACCGTTAGTCCTTTTTATATATATTTTACAATTATAGTCCACTACATGTCCAATATTACAATCTAAGCTTGGAAATTAATAATAAATCATTTTCTACCTTAATTATTTTGTTTTTACTGTTTTAGTCCTTAGTTTTCACAGTTTTCAATATTAGTCCTTCTAGGTGTCGTCGCGTTACATTTTTAGTCCAAATGTTCAAAAATTATGGGAAAAATTATCTTAAAATTTCTGGAGCTTATTGAAGCTTATTAAAACTTATTTCAACTGCTTATTTACAAAAATAGCTTATTTTTCAATCAATGGGCTTTAACGAGCTAAATTAAAGGCCCGTTAACGTTTTAAAATCCGTGAGCGTTGAGACAAGTTGGGCGTATCCCTAGACTCATTTTTAATGTTATAAAATCATATCAAAATAGCTTTTTGGTCCAGTTTATACGGAGAGCTTATTTTCAGCTTATTGGGCTTTTCAGTCCATTAAGCTTTATAAATAGTTTTTGAAAAATGAGTTTTTGTGGTTTACTTTGGCCAATTTAAAGGGTCTAAACGAGCTTACTATTAAAAAATTTAAACACGAAACTTGTAGCTTGTAGCAAGGAGAAATAGGTTGTGTAAAAATATTGGGTGGTTATTAAGTCGGATTGAGTTTTAAAGGGTCGTTTTGGTCGCGATCTGAACCAGTTTTCTGGGTAAAAAGACTTAGAAAATTTCTAAGTGTTTTTGATATATACGAGTTTTGCAATTTACTTGGGTCGATTTAGAGTGTCGAGACGTGGTTATTTTTACATGTTATTTATACGAAAGTTGTAGCTAGCCATGGTGTCTATTAGATGGTGTAAAAATATGACATGCTATTTACGCTAAATTGTGAGATAAAAGACGGTTTTATAAGTGACTTGGACAGATTTTTTATTAGTAAAAGACTTAGTTAATTTTTATGGTTTTTGCAACATTTTTATACATTTGATATATAGTTCAAAATGAGTTTGTGTGATGCATGTAACGTAAAAATAAACGTGAAACAAGTGTGCTACGTGACTCTTAGGCCTTCCAAGATGGAGGCTAGTCACGCTCGTGGTGCTATATGTTTGTACGTACATATGTATATATATATGAAACTAAACATTTTCGATAAAAATAATATATAATGCATGGACATATAATAACGTGGGAAACGAATTGAAAAGGGAACGTGAGGACTTACAACACCTCTAGGGTGGTAGAGAGTCGAGTGAAAGGGAAGAAAACACAAGAATTCACACGTTCGTTTAAAAACCCAAGTAACGATTTATATATATTTATATAACTCGATATCACTTGTTTGCTTCCAAATGAATATGCGACTCAATTCTGGTCTTCTTGGAGTTTCTGAATGATGAAAAGAGATTGAAAGAATATAGAAAGGAGATGAAGATGAGATGTGAAATGGAAAGATATGTTATACGTATATAAAATCAATATATACTACGCATATATATAAACCCATATTTCGAATGAATTGGAATTGAAGTATGGTGATGACTTCTGGTCTTTGAGACTCTTTTGAGGGTGAGAGAAACGTAAAAAATGTAGAAAGAAGTTAAGTGTGAGAGGTGATGAACGAATGAGGAAATATATATGGGTATATAACACGTATGGAGTTTAAGTCGAGTTTTTCTTCATGCTACTTGCTCCAACTATTCATGGCAGAGATATTTGGATTGATTTTACTGACATATAATATTTTAAGAGGTTTGTAAGAGTGAGGGAAGCAAAGTGTGAATTGAGTTGGTAATGTATATGTCGACTAGTATATATTTGGGTACACAATTTGGTTTTTGGCATAAAACTTGGTTACAAGCTGATGAAACATGTTTACTAACATGAAAACATGATGGAATAATTATTAGGATCGAATACAAACAATCCGGGTTTAAAACGGTTGAGTTTTGAATTTATTATATATCGATTGGGTTAGATTTTGGCCAAACACTTTGCCTCTATTAAACGTATCAAACGTTCGTCTTAGAAACTAATATTTGGCATCCTAATTCTTTGGCGGGTAGACTATTAGGAGGTACAAAAATATGTAGACGTTGTGTTCAAGAATCGAAAAATACAAAGGCTTTTTGGAGATGACTGCTCGACTGAAAATTGGAATTTTAAAAGGAAGTTGGGCTGCTGTGAATATTAACGAAGGGAGTGTTTGGGCTGGAAAGAATTATAGGCCCATTTTGGTTAAATTTAAGTTTAGTTAGTTTTGTAATTAGTATTAGTTTAGGATTAGATGAAATATTTATTTTATTAATTGTGTCGAGAACTTGTTTTGTCGTTTGACGAATTTTGCAATATCGTAATCGTGACCATTTTAATATACAAAGAAAATTTTAAATTTCCCCGTAAAAATGGTGATTACAATAATGACAGAGATTATTTATTTAATTAACCGAAGTTAATTATACGAATTTTTGCGAGGTTTTACAGTTATGCTGTTTTAAATGAAAATCTCATCTTCATTGTAAAGTTGTTAAATAGTGTTTACTTAAGCTCAAATTAGCTTATTTATAAGTTGTCTTAAACTTTAAATCAGAAAAATTAGTTTCTATTAATAAAAGTAAAAAATAAATAAATAAATAAATAAATAAATAAAATAGTGAGAAAAACAAAGAAAATTCAGCTTAAAAAAGGGAAGAAGCAAATGAGCATGTTGAAATCTGGATGATTATGGTTTAGAATCCCAAGGGGGGTATTAGGGAATGGTTTAATTCCTGGTTCATAGCTTTCTTCCAGCCTGGACTACAAGTAAGGATTTGTACCAAGTTTTTGTTATATTAAGTGTTTAATGTAATTTGTTGTATTTAGTTGTTAATTCCTGTTTATTTAGGGTTGTTTGAGCTTAGTATCTAGTAGTTAATCAAGTTCAGTGCTTAAACTGTTAGTTAGTTTCATAAATCATCAAAATAGTTCAAATATGGTGTGTTTGGATGAATGTTAATCCTGGTGGTTTTGACACTGTTGACTGTTGTCTCAATCTAGGCAAGTTATATCAAGTTGTTTTAGGACAGGGAAGGCTTATAAACTAAGCCTTATTTGACAAATAGTCAACATCTCACACAATCTCATCTCAGGATAAATCTGTGTGGATTTTAGTTAAGCAAAACTTCATATCATTTCATTTTTAGGTACAATAGCTTAATTTAGGTTTAAAATAACTTCATTCGACTTATTTAGTCATAAAATTAGTAATTGAAAGTCATTTTGGTCAAAAATCACAAAATCTCATAAAGTCAAAATTGTATGTTTTAGAAAAAAGCCAAATCTTGCATGAATTTACCGGAATTTTGTGTTTGATATCAAGTTCTGGAATTTCTTGGGGTCAAAGTATACTAGCTTAACTACAAGAATAAGCACTTTTCTTATTTTTTGGAATTTTTTATAGCCTATGTATAAGCTAAAAGTAGCCTGCAGGGACAGTTACCTCCCCTGCACCAAGGTCTGACCAAAACTCTTGGGTCACCTCTGGCTTATCCAGTGGACCCCACACTTGCCCCTTGGACTTTTTACTAAGCTTATCAGCTCAGCTCTTTAGCTTATAGGTTATTTTGGACTTAGGCTTGTTGTTGCTTAATTTATTTGACCCATTTGTTGGCCTATACACACCCTAAACTGACCCATTCATGTTTTGTGCCCAAAAATCCAAGACATCCCCAGGGTTAACCTGTGGGTCCCACTAGTTGCAAATTAGCTTCTTAAGTAGTTTGCTAGTCAATCTTTGTAGTTTAAGGTTTATTTTAGACCTCAGCTTCTCAGCTTATAGCTTATTGAGGCCTTATAGGTGACCTGATCAACCAAGGCCTGACCAAATCACCACATTTTCATAAGCCCATCATAAGCTCCCTTGTGGACCCCACAAGGTGAGCTTTGGTTTTCTGGAATCCTTGCCGGCTAAACTTGCTATACTTGTGCTCAAATTGGCTTTTAAAGCTTATTTCATAAGCTTAATTAGCCTCATCAATTCACTGCAGGGTGTGTTTGGTTCTAAGTGTAGTGGAACTTGCTTAATTACTTATACCCAGCTTATTGGTTAATTCCATTGCACCATCTTGTTCATCAGTGTCCATTGTACTTAAACTCATTTCATTTTTACTTTGGTTCACTGAGTACAACTTATTTGAAGCTTATTCAAGCTTCAAGATCCAAAATCAAGCCAAAAGCTTGACTGTTGAAACTAATAAGCTCCATACTGCTTATTTCTAGGTTTTCAAACTTTTGTCTTTATTAAAGTTTCATATAATCAGTATATAAGTAGTTTGAAAAAAGAAAAAACACAAAAAAACCAATTTTAATTATAGTGATAGCTTCTATTTAATAGAAATTATTATTTTAATTTTCTTTTTAGCTTATTTATAAGCAATATAGCATTTTTATATTTTTATTAAGTCTCTTTTATACTAAAGTAATTTTAGAAATTTTTCCAGATTTTTCTTTTGTCTTTTAGTGGTTTTAAGAATTAATTTTAATTTAATTAATTATTAATTAATATTAAATAATTAAATAGCATAATTAGATTTTATTAAGTAACACCTAGTTTTTATAATTTTTATAGCTTTTATATAAGTTAATACATTTTTATAAATTTTTCTAGAATTTCTACGGTTCATTTTCTATTTTTTATAATATAATTAGTTTAATTGGTAATTAATAAGCAATTAGAATAATAATTAGTAAATTAGTTTAAAAATACATAAAATCAACTTTTTATAATTTTTAGGATTCCTGTGATGGTTAATTAGATTTATAAAAATCTTCTTAATTATCTAAGTCTTTTTAGTAATTTTTAGTAATTTAAATCAATATAATTAGTTAATAAATAATTAGTTAGTAATTAATTAATAATAAATAATTAAATAGTGTAAAATTAATTTTTCTTTTTCTCAAAATTTTCTTTATTTATTTGGATTGTAAAAATAATAATTTCACACTTATAGCCTTTTCCGTTTATCAGTTGTACTTTCTTTCTCGTACGTCAGCGTACGTGTTTAATTAAAACGTACATTTTTAGGTTTTAAATTGATTCTTCTTAATCTCATTACCAGTAATCAATCACATAGCTTTCCTAAGCTATTTCATTTCATAATTCTCAAATAATTCTTATCACAACCCTTTTCTGTGAATAATCACCCGATCACAAGTACGCTAAAGCACAATCCACACCTCGTCGGGGCATAACGACCTGGTGTACTCTATATTACCCGGAAGCATTGTTCTAGGTAGTTTGACTTTGTTGACCATATACTTGGTTAATTTAGGTTGACTGTTCTAAGCCAATCATCACACATTTCAAATTCATATGTGGCTAACTATTCAGCAAAGAATAGCAGTCACGTTTATATAATATGTGACAAACTTGACTATATAATTTAGCCACATACGCAAGTACTTCATGTGACCATATATCTTTTTGGTCACATTGTTCAATTGTGTGACATATATTTGTCACATATGTATATCTATAGTGTGACTTATGTTTCGAGCTGATTTGTATCCGTCACACGTCCCGAATTAAAAGTGACTAAAATGTCGAAAAATATTTACTAGTTACCCTCTGGTCACATATATACACAAATGTGTGACATGTATTTTACGAAATGGTCACACAAGTCGGATCAAGTGTGGCTGTTTATTTAAGGCTGGTACATTTAGTCACGTAAATATGTTGCTGTGTGACCATTCGAAATATGCTATATGTGACGAAAGGCCAAATCTGTACTAGTGTACCGCTTTTAAGGGGTCATTTAAGCCCGAATTCGTGAGTATTTGATCAATTACTGACCTAAATCGTTCCTTTTGTCATTTTAGGTACTTTTGAGGAGAAATCTGGAAAAGGAATCGTTTTGGACGTTTTTGGAGCACAAAAGTGAAGAAAACGGCAAAGTTTCTAATTCCTTGCTGGGAACAGTACCTGACGATGTCAAGGATTAACACATGACGGCGTCAAGAGTGATAAAAGAGGTGGAAGTGGATATTATAACGTGACGGCCCAGAGTATTTTCAATGTTATTGGCCTGACGGCGTCACCAAGGCCGTCAGGGTCAAAATGCAAGTGACGGCCCAGAGTATATTTTTACATGAAGGCGTCAAGACTGGATCGAGGCAATACAACTCTTAACTTGGCGGCGAGTTGACGGCGTCAGAAGCTAATACATGACGCCGTCAGGATGCTTTGTCTATATATATTTTTCCAATTTTTCATTGTAAAGTGTGGAGCAAGTTGTGGAATATTAGAGCATAAACCCTAGGTCGAATTTTCTGCTTATTGAAGGGGTTTCAAACCCTTCTTTCTTCCATGTTTGAATAAAGATAAGTTCTCCAATAATCATTCAATATGTCTATGTGTTGTTTGATTCTATCTTATGCTTGTCTTTCTTTTAACATGTTAGGCTAGGTTTTTATTGTGTTTGCTTAGATGTAGTGAAACATAGATGTTGATTATTGGTTGATTATTTGTTTATAATTGTTACGGATGATTATATTCGATGTTAGGATTAAGAAAACTAGCAGACTTCCATTGGTAACTTGCTTGAACATCTTAAGAAACATGATCGGAGGTGTACTACGATTTTTTGTTGTATTTAATGCATAACTGAATTCTAATGATCCCATGTTAGGAGCTTTTAGTCGGCTTGACATAGGAGTGAAGTAGGATCTTATAGAGTTAGGGAATACTGTACACGGCCCTACGACTAGTATTAAGGAATATAACACATCATCCATACAATTGTAACAAGCTAATCAACCAATAAAAGATATCTAGGGTGTAATGAAATCTAAGTAAACACATCTTTTCTCATTATTGTTTCCACCACATTAGTTTAATTTCATTTCTTTTATTTTATTTTGATTGCATCTTAGTTAATTGGGTTAGTTGACTAGCAACTAATTCCGCCCACTCCTTCAAAACCCGAAATTTTACTTGCTTTTATAAAATATAAAAAAATATAAAAAGAATCATCCCCTCACCTCTAGACCTAGTTTAGTAGGCTTTCTAATCCTAGCGACACTATTCCTGAGTTGAACGATCAATCCCCCGGTACTTGTCACTATACTATACTACAACGATCAGGTACACTTCCTGGCGGGGATTGCAAGCTTCTCAAGATCCCTTGACAGGTAAAACCTGTTGTGAAGGCGCAATCCCGCTTATCAAGTTTTTGGCGCCGCAACCCGGGGAATAGTTATTGTCTAGGTTAGAATTTCTTTTTATTAGGTCTACTTGCTAGATTCCTCTCTAGTAAGATTTTTATTTTTATTTTTAGGTTTCTTTAGTCTATCTTATTTCTTTGTTTCCTTTGTTCGTAACCATTACCATCCGCCATCATGGCAAATGAAGATCTCTCTAACCTTAGAATCACTAGGAGTCGTAGTTTCGTAAGAAATCTTGTTTTGCCATATGCAGAACCTGAAAGGGAAATGCATAGGCTAAAGCAATCTCTCCCAACACCCGAACCATCTGGTATAGCCATCAACTTTGATGAGGCTCTTTCTGAAGAAGATTCAAATAATCACCTCACACTCTCTATCCCCCAATCCAACCACGATGTAAGCACCCCCAAAACTCCCACCCCTAAGCGCCTTAAGGACTATTCTTCCCCTAATCCTCGCGGCTTCTCAAATGCCATTGTTTTCCCAAACGAACGCACCGATGAGGTCTTGCGTGCAAACGATGTTTGGCTTGTCCAAAGTGTATGCAAGTTTCGCGGACTACAAACCGATGACCCAATTCAACATATTAGGGATTTCTTGAAGATAGTGGACACCCTCCATACGGACGGGGCCACTAGAAACACGTCCCGATTACGATTCTTTCCTTTCACTCTTTATGAAAAAGCCAAGGATTGGTATGATAAACTTCCCTCCGAGTCTATTTTTACATGGGAGCAACTTATATCCAAGTTTTATGAGAAATTCTTCCCAGTAGGGAAAACCTCAGCATTTAGGGATAGGATCCTCCGTTTCCGAAAGGGAAAGGACGAACCCATTTATAAATCATGGATTAGATTCAAGGATCTAATAAGACAAGTCCCCCATCATGGCATAGAACTTTGCCTCCTGGTCCAAATCTTCTACGACAATGTCTCCCCAAACGACCAGAACGGAATCAATAATTCAAGAAAAGGGAAAATAGCTAATCTAAGCACCGAGGAAGGGTGGAATAGGATTGAGGAATATGCTCAAGACCAGGACGATACTTGGGATGAACCCGATTCGACTATGAGCATATCCGAAATCATACAAACACCCTCGGATCGGCTGAGGAAAATTCACGAAAGGGTGTTATACCTTGCAGGGTCGCGAACAACTAAACAACTTTCAAATCCTTACTTGATCTGCGACTACTGTGGGGGCCCGCATGAAGTAGAAGAATGAGGAGGAGAAATCACTAACGAACATGCGTGTTTGTTGGGACATGACATCTACGATGACCCCTCCCTTTTGCCTTTTTACGAAAACGATGATTATACCCTTTGGGGGAATCTGGTGAAGAGAAAAGAAGGAGAGGAAGGCCCTGACTTCAAAATCAGGAGCACTTTTGAGGGTGACCTTGGACACTTTAATCAGGAAAAAGGCTTACAATTGAAGGGGCTTGACGAGCTCATCACCGAACAACAGAATGATGGAAAAGTGGTTCAAAAAGCTTAATGCCACCCTTGATGGCCATAACAGGCCCCCAGTAAGCCAAAAAGATCCCTTGCTTGCGTTTACTACTCGAGCTGGAACTACAACCAAGGACCCTCCTTATCCGAGCCAACATCCTGTCGCCGTTGAGCCAAATAATCCCCACGAGGAGGAAAGTAATGTGAGCAACGAGGCTCCCGAACAACCTCCTCTAATGACCCCATCTCTACCAACTCCACCTAACCATCCTGTGAAATCCCATTTCCATCCCGCCTAAAAAATCAGAAGATTGAAAACGATAATAAGAAATTCTTGTCCTATCTAAAAGATTCAGTAGTCACCATACCTCTCCTTGATGCTTGCTATCACATGCCCACGTATAGCTCATACTTCAAAAAATTGCTTGCCAACCAAAAGAAACTCGAGGGTCTTGTGACTCTGGGAGAAGAATGTTCGGTGGTGACCCAACGAGGGCTACCAAAAAAGGTAGACGACCCAAGCAGCTTCACCTTGCCCTGTTCCATAGGATCTCTATCGATAAAGAATGCTCTTGCCGATTTATGGCAAGCGTCAACCTCATGCCCTACTCCATGTTCCTCAAACTAGGATACTCTATACTAAAACCAACCCGTATGAACATCCAACTAGCCGATAGGTCGGTCAAATATCCCTTGGGGATATGCGAGAATGTGCTAGTTAAAGTAGGAAAGTTCAAATTTCTGGTTGACTTCGTGATCTTGGAAATGGAGGAGGATGACCTGGTGCCCATCATCTTAGGGAGACCATTTCTTGCCACCGCTCGTGCAGTTATCGATGTTCACGATGGCAAGTTAACCTTACGAGTAAGGACCGATAGCTTGACCTTTGATATTAAAGACACTATGAATCTATATCTCAAAGCAGCTAACTGGCTCTATTTCATCGGAGATGTCGATGAATTAACTTATGTCATTGAAAACTGTGTTGATGAACAAATCGAAGAGGGCTGGTTGCGGGATGAGGTTTTCCTCCCCATAATGGAGAAGGAGAAGACGAAGGGCGCTAGCACAGTCTCCTTCTACCCCAAACAAGAGACCACTGAACCGCTCGAACTCCGTAAACCCGAAAACAAGCTAAAACCCTCCATTATCAAACCACCTAAGGTAGAACTTAAAGAACTCCCAAACCACTTGGAATTTACTTTCCTTCAGGGAGAGGATCAACTGCCAGTGATCATAAATTCTTCCCTTGAACATGGGAAAAAGGATAAACTCTTAGGAGTTTTAAAGAAATATAAGGGAGTCCTTGCATGGAGTGTAGCCGACATTAAGGGGATTGACTTAACCTTCTGCACGCATAAGATTCTTATGGAAGAAGACTATAAACTAGCCGTGCAACCCCAGAGGCGGGTAAATCCCAACATTAAGGAGGTGGTGAAAAAGGAAGTTATCAAACTCTTGGATGCAGGGCTGATATACCTGATTTCGGATAGCCCGTGGGTTAGTCCTGTACAGGTTTTACCAAAGAAAGGAGGGATGACTGTGGTGAAAAATGACAACGGTGAGATGGTACCCCAGAGAACGGTTACTGGTTGGTAGGTATGCATCGATTATAGAAAGCTCAATGATGCCACCAGAAAGGATCACTTTCCCCTCCCGTTCATTGATCAAATGTTGGAGAGATTAGCCGGGCACGAGTACTACTGTTTCTTGGATGGATTCTCAGGATATTTCCAAATCCCCATAGCCCCTGAGGACCAAGAAAAAAACCACATTTACTTGCCGTTATGGAACATTCGCCTATAAGAGAATGCCTTTTGGACTATGTAACGCTCCCGCTACTTTTCAGCGACGTATGACCGCAATCTTTCACGAGTTAATGGAAGATAGCATGGATGATTTCTCGGTCTTCGGGGACTTTTTCGATCGCTGTCTAGCTAACCTTGAAAAAATGCTCAAATATTGCGAGGAGACCAACTTGGTCCTAAATTGGGAGAAATGCCATTTTATGGTAAAAGAAGGGATTGTGCAAGGGCATATGGTCTCAGGAAATGGGATTGAGGTGGACCAAGCAAAGGTTGAAGCTATATCTAAACTACCTTAGCCCACTACTGTCAAGGCAATACGTAGCTTCTTGGGTCATGCCGGGTTCTACAGGAGGTTCATTAAGGACTTCTCTAAAATATCTCGGCCAACGACTCAATTGCTTGTAAAGGATGCCCCTTTCGATTTCTCTCAAGAATGCAAGGATGCATTCAATCTCCTGAAAAAAGAACTCATACAAGCCCCAATCATGGTTACACCTAACTGGGAACTACCTTTCGAGATCATGTGTGACGCTAGCGACTATGCTGTTGGAGCAGTATTAGGCCAAAGGTTTAACAAACAATTTCAACCAATATACTACGCTAGCAAAACTATGAATCCCGCTCAAGAGAAATATTCTACCACCGAAAAAGAACTATTAGCCGTGGTGTTCGCTTTCGACAAATTCCGCCAATATCTTGTCCTTCAAAAACGGTCGTTTTTACTGATCGTTCGGCTATTTGATACCTTTTTGTTAAACAAGATGCTAAACCATGACTAATTTGGTGGATCTTGTTGTTACAAGAATTCGATGTTGAAATTTGTGATAAAAGGGGGGCAGAGAATTTAGCTGCTGATCATCTCTCTCGTCTCGAAAATCCCCTCCTTAGTGAGCTTGAAAAGAGTGAGATTCGGGACTCATTTCCTGATGAACAGCTTATGTCAATAACAGACTCTGAGCCATGGTACGCTGATTATGCTAATTATCTTGCAAGCAGACTCATTCCGGAACACATAACTAGACACGAAAGGAAAAAGGTTCTTTACCCAACTAAAATACTACTTCTGGGACGAACCCTTCTTATTCTGAAGATGTCCTGATCAAGTAATCAGGCGCTGTGTTTCGGGAAAAGAGGCAATGAAGATTATGAAAGAATGTCATTCGTGCCCTTCTGGGGGCCATCATGGAATAAACACCACCGCACGAAAAAATTTCGATGTAGGATTCTGTTGGCCTGCAATATTTCGTGATGTGAAGGGGATGATTGATTGGTCCTAAACGATCAACTAAATTGATGATCAGATAACCTAAAAACATGAGTTAAACCAAAAAACGCGCGTTTGAATTTAAAGTAAACGCGAACGCGCAAAATAAAAAGTGAATCGTGAGCAAATAAAGTCCTACGAATGTGAAAATTATATTTTTACAATCCTAATGTTATAAGAAAATTTTTGGAAAATTAAAATTATTTTTACAACTATTTAATTAATTACTATTAAATAATTACTAATTATTAATTACTTTTTAATTAACTAAATTATACTAATTATTAATTAATTATGAAAATTAACTAGAAAATTGAAAATTAAATTTAGAAAAATCTAAAATATTATAAAACTAATTTTAAAACAGAAAATCTATTTTTTCTACATTTTAATTATTTATTACTAATTAAAAACTAATTATTTAATTAATTTAAACTAAATTAAATTATAAAAAGTACTAAATGACAAAAGAAAAATCCAAAAAAATTACTAAAATTATTTTAAGTTATAAGAAGCTTAAGAAAAATTTAAAATTAAGAAATGCTTATAAATAAGCAGAAAACAAGCCAAAAGGGGTTAAATAGAAGCTATCACTTAACTTATTTTTGGATTTTTCTAATTTTCCTTTTACACAACTATTTGTACACTGAAATTAGACAACTTTTATGAAGGAGCTTTTAATGGAACTTATTAATAAGCTGTTTGGAGCCTAATTTGCTTAATAGTTGAACTTTTGGCCCAATTTGTTATGATAAGCTTGAATAAGCTATCAAATAAGCTGTAAAGCTAAACCCCAACACAAGTTAGGCAACAAGTAATCTCAGTGTACTCAAAATAAGCCAAATCACCACTCAAAACTCACTGTTTCAGCTAGTGAGTTCAAATAAGCAGTCAAATATTCCCACAGATCAATGCAGGCCTAATTTAGTGACTTGCAGCACTTGGTGGGGCACACAAGGAAGACTCAGGGATCTAAGTGAGAGTGGAAATCAAAATCCTGCTAGGAGAGTTGTCTAACAAGCCAAGAGGTAGCTTGTTGGGTCCACTACTGGGTTTGGAATTAGCTATTGAAGAAGGCTACATGGACTGATCCAATAGCAGACAAGTGTGAAACTAGCAGGGCAGCAATTGGGTATGCAAGCTAATCACAAGCCACCTATAAGCTCAAACTAACACCAACAAGCCCTAATCTACTCAGAACAAGCAAAGATAAGCTAAGCAGCAAGGAGAAGCTGAGATAAAAGAGCATCACTAGCTTGTTCAAGCCTAGTCTAACTGATCCACATAAACAACTAACAAACACCACAATAAGCTATCCCAAATAAGCCAAGGAGCCCAAAGCAAACACAGATATGTTACAAGATTAATCAGGTTCAACAAAGAAAGGAAGTCTACAAGCTCAGCTATTCTGAGAACATGCAACAGCAAAAGCAAAAAAAAAGGGAAATTGATGCTAAAAATTAAGTTACCTAATAAGCACTAGAGGAGAAACAAAAGACACTAGTCTATAAAAAACCTAGGGGAGATTCTAAAACAACAAGGATCACAACCAAAGACCCAGAATTAACCAACTTATGGTCAATTGGAAACTGGGTCAAAACAAGAGCACTGGGTGCAGGGCAGGTTTATGAGCAACTAGCCAAGTTTAAGCTACTCAAACCCTATTATAAAAAATTCCTAAAATCTTGAAAAAATTATTTTTAGAATCACAACCTGGCAAAGAACAAACATCCAAAGTTTCAATTCATAACTCCTAATCATCAGTAAATGAAAAATCTCCCAAGTTTTGAACAATTTTACAATGTTGACTTTTTCAGTTCATCCCATTGTTGACTTTGGTGAAATTTGGTTGGCTATAATCTACTGATATTGATGTTTTAATCTAACATGAAGTGGAATTAAACTACATTATCAACTTGTAAGCTGAAATAAGTGAATATGCTACCTCAAACTCTAACAGTGACTGAGAAACAAGGGCTTTAGACTATTTTTGACTTTACACTGATTAAGGATTGGTTTTTAAGCTTTGACTACACTAAATTTACCTAATATGACATGTTTGAACTAAAACCTTATTCTGAAACATAATGGAGCTCTTTGCAAACCCTTGACCCAAACACCACTCAATAAGACATTTGTGTGAGATTTTCAAAGATTTAAGTTGATTCAGGCTATGAGGTGGATCCACAATATCAAATCATGATGCACTGATCTTATTTTATAGCAGAGGCATCCAAATTAACAATAGATTCCCTGGAATCAATTAGGACCAATATAATGCAGTTTAACAAGCATGTTCTCAGTCATGAACCTAAACACTTAAACAGCAATATGTAGGAACTGATATAACTCAATTACATCTAATAAACTCAAAGAAGCTAATCAAACACGCAATAAGCAATTCTACAGTAAATTCACTAATTTAAAATAAATTAACTAAAAGTTGGAAATTGAATCTTACAATGGGACTTATGCTTAGAACCAGGGGTGAGTCGGTCTCTAGCCAAACCTAATACCTCCCATGAGGTTCTAAACCAAAGCATTCGATCTTCTTCTTCTCTTTTTGATTTTTTTTTTATATTTTCTGTGTATTTTTTATTTTTTATTTTTGATGAAACTAAAAGTTGTACTGAAACTTGAATTTCGGAATTGGAACACTTACATTAATCAAGAACAAACAACTTACAAACTGAAGTTTTAATTAAAAGTTACAATTACAACAAATTCGAAATTGATTAAATTAAACAAAAATCTACCAACCGTCTTCAAAGCTTCTCTTCCCTTCTTATATTGACAAATTAGGATTTTCAGACCCACTAGGCACTTCCCAGCAACATTTTAAGCCATAGGATGAGAGGAATTTGATCTTGACCCTTCGTTTGGTTTTGGCGCCAAAATCACTTTGGCGTATTCTTCTGATAACTTGTGCTAAGAAGGTAGTTTTGGACTGGGGTGTTTGGAGGGGATAACTAGGGTGCAGAGGTGATGATGAAGGAGGGGGAAAGTGGGTTTTTTATAATGAAGGATGCAGGGTTTTGCAGGGGTCACGGGGTGTGTTGGAGGAGGTGGTCAAAAAGGGTCAACGGTTTTATTAATATTAAAGGGAGTGGGCTGGAATGTGGATTGGGCCAGGGTGAGGTTGTAGATCAGGGAATGGATTTGGGTAATATTTTTGGGTGGGTTTGTGTTAAAAGGGTTTGTTTGGATTGTAAGGGGTAAATGATATTTGGCCCGTTTGGTTGTAATTGCAAAACACAAGGACTAAACATGTAACTTCTGAAATTTGAGGGGCTGGACTTGACATTTTTCCAAAGATATCACAAGGACCATTCATGCCATATTATAATTTCATAAGTCCTTGTTTGATTATCTATAACACCCCCAAATTTAAGTTTGTTGCAACGGAAAAGTAATTTGGGTGTTACGGGGAGGATCGAAGTTATAATCTCATAAAACGGCTTAAAAGAAACGTTTTGAAAGTTATTTGTCATTCAAATAATATTTTCGATAAAAGATGAACCATTTGATTTAAAATCTTATTAAAATATATAAAGGTTTGAAAGAATAACATATTTGATTTTTACACCATTTTAATTTATCAGAGTAATAAATGCCCACTCCGTGTCTTGTCCTGCTCCGTTAAATTACCTGAGATACACATGCTTAAAAGTGTCAACACAAAGGTTGGTGAGTTCATAGAGTTTTATGGAAAACCATTTATTTTGATAGATTTCAGGAATATTTGTTAATGATAAATACAAATAGTAATGGAACAAGTATTGAGTAATTTTGACTATAATCACAGATAAATCATATGGATATTCAATCACATTCAAATAAGGGATCAATAATCCTAACATGAGCTGGAAACTCATGATGCTAATTTAATCAGATATGCAATTCAAGTATGGTCAAAACCTATACAGCTGTATCTAAATATATGTTGAAAACATACATTTCCTAGATATTGCATCAAGCCTCATGACACGCAAAACTTAACAAAAGAGGTGATTTATCAAGTCAATGATAAATTTTGCCCTCTTATAATAGGTGATTTGCCAATTCCTATTTGTCTACAAATATAGTGTATCACGACTAATACGACTAACCATATGCATATGGCATTCCGTCAAGTATTAGTGGGATAGGAGGTCAATCCTTAACAGGTTTCGAAGTTGTTCACTATATTCGCGCTCACATAACAGTGATTAATGGCTCATGATTAAGGGACTTTATGGCGATAAGGTAACTTAGGCAATATCAAGGTAATAATGGAATCATTCAGGATAATATAATAAGTATCATACCACAGTAATCAATTTGGAAACATTATTATCTGAGTATCAGTAATTCAGTTAAGTATTTCGCCAGTAACATACATATATCACATGCCACAATAATCAAATTAGAAACGTTATAATATGAGTATCAGTATTTCAGTTAAGTAATTCGCCAGTAACATATATATATCACATAACACAATAATCAAATTGGAAACAGTATTATCTGAGTATCAGTATTTCAGTTAAGTAATTCATCAGTAAAATATATTTATCACATCTTAAGTCATAAATTTCATCAGGTAATTATTAATAAGAAAATTGATTTGAATCATGTAATTTATTCATATACTTATCAAGTTATCAAAGTATATGTAAGCATGTATCTCCCCCAATGAGTTAAAAACAAGTATTGGAAATGGGGCTATGACTCACCTTGATTGATGTTGGGATGATGAAAAGTAAAGTAGGATGAGATTTCAAGAATGATTATGGAAACGTCTTTGATACGGAACCTGATAAATAAATTTATCTGAGAATATAACCAAATACTATTTGGTAAACGAATAATGATAAATCGTTAAGATGAAAAGATGATATGCGAATGAAATTATTATATTTATAATAGTATGATGAGATGTGCTATTATTTCTAAAGTTTTTCCTTTTTAACCATGATGATAATAATACGTAATGATAATTAGTTAAAAAGTCGTTATATATATTATTAACGTAAAAATAATTAATATATAAATAAAATGTAATAAAAATGCATATGACGTGATGGGTGACGTAAAATAGAAAATAAAATAAGAATGTCAAATATAATATGTTAGTCCTTGTCCTTTTCCAGTTTTTATACTTTTTATACTAACGGCGGTAGCGTTACACTGTTAGTCCTTTTTATATATAATTTATAATTATAGTCCACTACATGTCCAATATTACAATTTGAGCTTGGAATATTAAAAAATATTAATTTTTATCCTAAACTTTCTGTTTTGGCAGTTTCAGTCCAAGTTTTTAAGGTTTGGCAGTTTTAGTCCTTCTAGGTGTCGTCGCGTTACATTTTTAGTCCAAACGTTCAAAAATTATGGGAAAAATTATATTAAATTTTTTGGAGCTTATTGAAGCTTATTAAAACTTATTTCAACTGCTTATTTGCAAAAATAGCTTATTTTTCAATAAATGGGCTTTAATGAGCTAAATTAAAGGCCCGTTAGCGTTTAACGATCCGTGGGCGTTGAGACAAGTTGGGCTTATCCCTAGACTCATTTTTAAAGTTATAAAATCATATCAAAAGAGCTTTTTGGTCCAGCTTATACTGATTGCTTATTTTCAGCTTATTGGGCTTTTCAGTCCATTAAGCTTTTAATAATTAGTTTTGAAAATGGATTAAATCACTTTACTTTGGCCAATTTAAAGGGTTTAAACGAGATCATTACAAAGTATAAACACGAAACTTGTAGCTTGTAGCAAGGAGAAATAGGTTGTGTAAAAATATTGTATGCTTGTTAAGTCGAATTGAGTTTTAAAGGGTCCTTTTGGTCGTGACCTGGAACTATTTTCTGGGTAAAAAGACTTAGAAAAATTCTAAGTGTTTATGGTATGTACGAGTTTTGCAATTCACTTTGGTCGATTTAGAAGGTCAAGATGCGATTATTTTTACAAGTTATCTTTATGAAAGTTGTAGCTAGTCATGGCGTCTATGAGATCGTGTAAAAATATGACATGGTTGTTACGCTAAATTGTAAGATAAAAGGCTATTTTATAAGTGACTTGGGACAGATTTTTACTTAGTAAAAGACTTAGTTAAATTTGTATGTTTTTCTCATTTTTAACGTGTGAATCAAAGTTCCAAATGGTTTTCGATTTTAAGTGTAACAATAATAATAACGTGAAGTGAGAATTTTTTGTGGTTTCTAGGCCTTCCACAAGGGAGGCAACCATGTTTTTGTGTTCTAATGATAAATATAGTACGTAAAAATAATTATGAATTATATTCGTTCGATAATAATGAATATAAGATGCATGGCGATATAATAACGTGGGAAACGAATTGAAAAGGGAGCGTGAGGACTTACAACACCTCTAGGGTGGTAGAGAGTCGAGTGAAATGAATGAAACACAAGGAAGAAATCACAAGTCGCTATATACCTTAACTCGTTATACATTTTGTACCCATTTCTTATTCGAAATTCTTCCAACGAGCTGGAGAAAGTTTCTGGTCTTCTAGAATAAATTTTAACGATATAAGAGAGTTAAAATGATGATGTTTAGTGAATGATATGAAGTGGTGAGGCTATAGTAGTTTTATACTAGAAAATGTGTATACGTTATGGATTCAAAATAGAGGGGACAAGCTCTATTAGGCTATGTCAATGAATGGATGGCTTCTAAGAAATATCTCTGACACTCTATGACTTTGAGAAAGGAATGAAAAGGTAGGAAAATTGGATTTGCTTTGCGTAAATATATTATGTCGACATGTGTATATATATATATATATATATATATATATATATATATATATATATATATATATACAAGATTTGGAAAATTCATGTGAGGCTTGGTTCTAGCTGATGAAACTCGTTATTAAACATGAAAACATGTTTGAAATATTATTAGAATCATTTAGAAACAAACCGGGATTAAAATGGTTGAGTTTGGAATTTTTATATGTGTCGAATGGGTTGGATTTTGGCCAAACACTTTGCCTCTATTAAACGTATCAAACGTTCGTCTTAGAAGCTAAAATTTGGCATTCTAATTCTTTGGCGGGTAGACAATTAGGAGGTACAAAAATATGTATACTTTGTGTTTAGAAATCAAAAAATACAGAGGCGTTTTGGAGGGGATCTGCTCGACTGGAAATGAAAATAAAAGGGAAGTTGGGCCCTTGGAGTGGGCTGATGAACAGTGCGCAGAAAAAGAAGTTGGGCTGGATTTTATTAAGGGCCCGATTAGTTGTATTTAGTATATAATTTAGGATTAGTGACTTTTAATGTTTTGTTAAACGTGTCGAGAACTTGTTTCGTCGTTTGGTAATTTTTGTGATAATATTTTCGTGTCATAATAATATAATAAAGAAAATTTTAAATTTTTCCGTAAAAATGGTGATTAAAATAAATGACGGAGATTAATATATAATTAAACGTTGTTAATTATATGGATTTTTGCGAGGTTTTACAGTACCCACATGTCATTCTGAATTTTGTCCCGAAATTGAAGTTTAACGTGATTACTTAAGTAAAGAATTTTGAACAGAGGGTTGTCGAGAGATTTTTATTCCTAATATTAAGAAAACGTGATTCAGTTAGATTTATCTGTATTAAACTAGACAAAATAACTGATGTATTTAAGGGCTGTGAATATTGAAAATAGTGGTCATGAATAGTAAAATAACGGCTAGTGCATAGTATTCTAACGGTCGGGAATAGTGAATTCCAACGGCCGTGAATAGTACACCAACGGTTATATTTTAGCCTACAAATACTCCATTTAATTTCCTATTCTTTCATCAACCATTTTCCTATCATTTCACATTTCTATTCTTAACCTTTTTCTCTCATTAAATACTTCCGAAAATGCCGAGCCTAATTACTATTATCGCAATATAATAAAGAAAATTTTAAATTTTTCCGTAAAAATGGTGATTAAAATAAATGACGGAGATTAATATATAATTAAACGTTGTTAATTATATGGATTTTTGCGAGGTT
Organism: Artemisia argyi; assembly: GCA_030686995.1. Lineage (NCBI taxonomy): Eukaryota > Viridiplantae > Streptophyta > Magnoliopsida > Asterales > Asteraceae > Artemisia > Artemisia argyi. The sequence goes on from CM060701.1 coordinate 215,263,937, forward strand.
TTACATTATTTTCCAATTTTAAAATTCCAGGGACTGATTTTGCCAAATTTACAAAGTACAGAGACCAAATATGTAATTTTCCCAAAGTTTTCACCCAAGGGTCATATTTGATAACTTTTGACTTTTAAATGCCTTGGGTTGACTTTTCTTTCATTTTAAACCTTCAAGGACTAGTTTTGTCAATATGTGAAACTTGAGGGACTGAAACTGCCATTTTTGCAAACTTTGTTCGTTTTTCATTTGTTTTTAAACATTTTGTATCTAAAACATATAAAACACAGTTTTAGGATAAATTCTGTATTTTGATGCATTTCTGAGTGTTTTTTGATGTTTTGGCAGTTCAGATATGATAAAAATGATGAGTATTTACACACTCATCAATGATACATGCATGCGATGCATGTCAACGAGCCGGGAATATATCAAGAAGACATGAAGCGCTTCAGAATTTTATACAAGTTTGTGAGGTTTTCGATGTTTGGGGAATAGACTTCATGGGACCCTTTCCATCTTCAGGAGGGAAAGAATACATTTTAGTGGCCATTGATTATGTTTCAAAATGGGTGGAGGCACAAGCCCTTAGGACCAACGATGCTAGGGTAGTCATTCATTTTTTGAAAAAGCTGTTTGCTAGGTTCGGCATTCCTAAAGCTCTCATTAGTGATAGGGGAACCCACTTTTGCAACGCGCAAATGGAAAAGGTCATGAAAGGATATGGAGTCTCCCACCGGTTCTCCACCGCTTATCACCTGCAAACCAACGGTCAAGTTGAAAAAACCAACATGGCGATTAAGAGAATATTGGAAAAGACAGTCAATCAGAACAGAAAGGATTGGTCATTTAAACTCGATGAGGCCTTATGGGCATTCCGGACGGCATACAAGACACCTATAGGAACGACCCTGTTCCTCATGGTTTATGGCAAGGCGTGTCACCTTCAAGTGGAACTTGAACACAAGGCTTATTGGGCACTTAAGGCATGTAATTTGGATTATACGGTCGCTGGGACGAATAGGTTCTTACAACTCCATGAGCTTGATGAATTAAGGCTAGAAGCGTATGAATCCTCCGTTACATATAAAGAAAGGGCAAAAAGATGGCATGACCAGCGAATTAAGAAATCTAAGGAGTTCTCAGAAGAGGACAAAGTTCTATTGTATAATTCCCGGTTAAGGTTATATCCCGGGAAACTTAAGTCTAGATGGTATGGACCCTTTACGGTGAAAAGCTCCTCTAAAGTTGGCGCTGTTGTGTTAATGGATGATGAAAATAGAGAATTCACTGTAAATATACAACGCCTAAAACATTATCAAGAAAGTGGTAATGAAATAATTAGTGAGGAGGATGTAACATTTGATGATGAGGTCACGTAATAGCCCATGACCTTGAGTCTAGCTACAAGACTCGTAAATAAAGAAAAGCGCTTCTTGGGAGGCAACCCATGTTTTGTGTATTTTTATTTGTTTGATTTTATTTGTTTCTGTATGCATGTTTTATTTTTATTGTTGGTAAATCATGTTTCAAAATAAATTGTGAAAATGCTTTATTTTGTTTTTAACTTCGTCTTAATTACATATAAAGGTATTTTGCAAAAGATAAGTGTATGGGAAATCCAAATTTGTTTCTAAGAACGAAAATGAGCATGATTCGCTACAATATTAAATGAACATGTATATTAGTATTTGTTAGTGTCAAATGCTTGTATCGAGTCATAATGATGTTTTGCAGGATTTTCCAGGAAATAAGGCATAAGTTTTTCTAGAAATTTTCCGGAAACTTAACATAAGATCTTTCCAGGAACATTCTGACGGCGTCAGGAGTTACAACCTGACGGCGTCAGGTACCAAAATTCTGAAAAATTTTGCGAGTTTTGTTTATACCGGAGTCTTAAAGTTTTTGTTGATTCTTTAGTTGTATAAACACAAGGAAATCTGCAGACATTCATTTCACAAGCATTATATCTTAATTTGCTTTCTAGGATTTGTTAGTATATATAGATTGCCGCCGATTTTACGCGAGGTTTGCTTTGATTGTTTTCTCAGGTTTAACAGGTTATATATGACAAGAAGATGATTTATATTTCTGGAGGGAAGCTTTCAAAGTTCATTTTCTTGGATGAAGATCTAACCTTGTTGACACACTATCCACACCGAATGAATCAGGGGAGTATTTGTTTTCATTCTTTTACCTGCTTTACTTTTACATCCTTTAATTGAACATTGGGGACAATGTTCATCCTAAGTGTAAGGGGAGGGTAAATGATGATACCTTATAGGATACAATTGCACTTGAGTTTGTTTGTTTGATAGTAGGTGTGTACTAAAACTAAGAGAAAATACTTGTTAGTGCAATTTTAGCGCCAAATTTAAAAAATTTTACAAAATTTAGGGGTGAAACTTTAGCCTTAACAAGCGTCTCTTGGATAGGAGTTGTATGACTAGCACAAAAATCGTACCACTTAAAAAAAAAAAATTCCACCCAAATATGTGAGGTTCACCTTTAGATTTGATAGGAAAAACATTTATTATTAGTGCTTATGAGTGTACCGGTAGCATTTAGATTCTAGAACTTGCGTTAGTGATGCATCCCGAGACCGCTAGTGAGACTACATTCGTGTAGTAGGATTTACTACATGATAAGAGGCATTAGGATCACCCTTGTGTTAAACCCGTATCATAATTACTTGACCATTTAAGTCATATTACTTGACTAATAAAGTCAATTAATTCTCCCACACCTTTGCGTTGTACTCATTTTTAATACACGATACCCCTAGTACACCCCTCCGAGCCTATCTTTTCGTTTATAACTTTAAGCATTTTACTTAAAGGCAGAATTTGTTGCTACCTACCCAAATGTGCAACCAAATCGCCTTAGCCTTCCGTGTATGCACTCATCTTTAGTGCATTATTGTTACATGTTTTAACCCTTAGTTAATTATCTAATTGATTATATGGTTGCTAAGTCGAGTCATATCTTGTACATATTGTTTTGGGACGATTGGGACTCATGGGGTAAAGTACTAGTGTTATGGAGTAATGGGGAAGAACATCAAATTATTACCCCCGTATGTGCATTAATCATAAAAAGTACTCCAAGTGTTTTGATTATCTTGATTCGAGTCATTAGAGTAGTTTATTGTAATGTATGTAAAAGTTCAAGTGTAAGGGGAATGCAAATTCCTTATGATGTATTATTTTGGATGGCAGGGTAAGAGTGTATGCAAAAAAAAAAAAAAAAAAAAAAAAAAAAAAAAAACCCCGAGAAAGAGAAAAACATACGGACTACCATCCCGTTTCATTCTATGTTTATTTTTAGGTTTTTGTTATTTTTGATTTATTAGCTTAAGTCGAGTCGAGTCTTGGCTTAGCAACGCCATATTGTACATGTAATTAACCAAGATAATTAACTCGCCACCAGTAAATATTGCCTTTATCCAACAAAACCGTGTTTTCCATATCCCTACACCTAACGTTATAATCCTTTAAAACACCTCTTTGATAGTTTATCCTAGGTGCTTACGCCAAGTAGTGGAGGTTTGATCCTTTCTCAAGCCTATGGTAATCTATTTGCTATGACAAGTAATGAGAGATATTTTCCATTTCCTTATTGTGATATATACTTTATTACACCTGAGAGATATGAGTATCTAAACACTATTTGTGAGGTGCTAGTGTATGACCTCCGTGCTTGTTTTTGATTTTAAGTGGAATGATTATTTGTTGTAATTACTTTTATATTAGTGTTAAATGACCCCTAACTTATATTTTGATTAAAATAAAAGCGCATTTGATGAGGACAAGCAAATCTCAAGTGTAAGAGTATTTGATGAAGCGAAAAGTGTACCGCTTTTAAGGGGTCATTTAAGCCCGAATTCGTGATTATTTGATCAATTACTGCCCTAAATCGTTTCTTTTGTCATTTTAGGTACTTTTGAGGAGAAATCTGGAAATGGAAGCGTTTTGGACATTTTTGAAGCACAAAAGTGAAGAAAACGGCAAAGTCTCTAACTCCTTGCTGGGAACAGTACCTGATGACGTCAAGGATTAACACATGACGGCGTCAAGAGTGATAAAAGAGGTGGAAGTGGATATTATAACGTGACGGCCCAGAGTATTTTCAATGTAATTGGCCAGACGGCGTCACCAAGGCCGTCAGGGTCAAAATGCAAGTGACGGCCCAGAGTATATTTCTACATGAAGGCGTCAAGACTGGATCTAGGCAATACGACTCTTAACTTGGCGGCGAGTTGACGTCGTCAGAAGCTAATACGTGATGCCGTCAGGATGCTTTGTCTATATATATTTTTCCAATTTTTCAGTGTAAAGTGTGGAACAAGTTGTGGAATATTAGAGCATAAACCCTAGGTCGAATTTTCTGCATATTGAAGGGGTTTCAAACCCTTCTTTATTCCATGTTTGAATAAAGATAAGTTCTTCAATAATCATTCAATATGTCTATGTGTTGTTTGATTCTATCTTATGCTTGTCTTTCTTTTAACATGTTAGGCTAGGTTTTTATTGTGTTTGCTTAGATATAGTGAAACCTAGATGTTGATTATTGGTTGATTGTTTGTTTATAATTGTTACAGATGATTGTATTTGATGTTAGGCTTAAGAAAACTGCCAGAAATCCATTGGTAACTTGCTTGAACGTCTTAAGAAACATGATCGGGGGTGTACTACGATTTTTGGTTGTATTTAATGCATAAGTGAATTCTAATGATCCCATGTTAGGAGCTTTTAGTCGGCTCGACATAGGAGTGAAGTAGGATCTTATAGAGTTAAGGAATATTGTACACGGCCCTACGACCAGTATTAAGGAATATAACCCGTCATCCATGTAATTGTAACAAGATAATCAACCGGTAAAAGATTTCTAGGGAATAATGAAATCTAAGTAAAAACATCTTTTCTCATTATTGTTTCCACCACATTAGTTTAATTTCATTTCTTTTATTTTATTTTGATTGCATCTTAGTTAATTGGGTTAGTTAACTAGCAACTAATTCCGACCACTCCTTCAAAATTTGAGATTTTACTTGCTTTTATAAAATGTAAAAAATAAAAAAAGAATCATCCCTCACCTCTAGACCTAGTTTAGTAGGCTTTCCAATCCTAGCGACACTATTCTTGAGTTGAACGATCAATCCCCCGGCACTTGTCACTACAATATACTACAACGATCAGGTACACTGCTTGGCGGGGATTGCAAGCTTCTCAAGATCCCTTGAGAGGTAAAACCTGTTGCGGGGGCGCAATCACGCGTATCACGTACAAGACAAGAAGCATAGTGTACAACAAAACACCACGTTAATGCTATTTAATTTAGTCAATTATTTAACTTGTCAATAAATACAATTTATACGTTTCTTAAAACACCCCTTACAAATACAAATTAGAGAAAATTACACCATTCGTCCCTATGGTTAACCCAAAATAACACCGCAAGTCCCTTGGTTTTCATTTTTGCGGTACGAGTCCTTATAATGAAGTTTATTAACACCATTAGTCCCTATCCTTAACGATCGTTAGCTTTCTCTGTTAACTCTCACATGTGCGTTATATGTGTCGTCCATTTCTAACGATCGTTAACTTTTTTCACCTTTTCATTTGTTTTCGCACGTCTTCGTTCGTTTTTTCACGTATTCGTTCGTTTTTTCACGTTTTCGTTCTTTTTTTCACGTTTTCGTCCGTTTTGGACGTTTTCGTCCGTTTTTTGACGCTTTCGTCCGTTTTTACATGTTTTCGTCTGTTTTTGCACCTTTTCGTTCATTAGAATAAAAAAAATTAGAAAAAAAAATTTTAGAAAAAAAGTTCAAAAAAAAATTTTGAAAAAAAAATTCAAAAAAATATTTTCGCTAAAAAGGTTTCCAAAAAAATTTCAAAAACTTTTTTTTTTCAATTTTTTTTCTAAATTTTTTTTTCGAAAATAATTTTAGAAAAAAAAAATTCAAAAAAAATATTTTTGAAAAAAATTTAATATTTTCGCTAAAAAAAAATTCTAAATTTTTTTTTTCAAAATTTGGAAACCTTTTTAGAGAAAATATTTTTTTGAATTTTTTTTTTCAATTTTTTTTTTTTTTTTTTTTTTTTTTTTTTTTTTAAATTTTCTTTCTAAAATTTTTTTTCTAAACGAGAAGGTGCAAAAACAGATGAAAACATGTAAAAACGGATGAAAACGTAAAAAAAACGGACGAAAACGTTCAAAACGGACGAAATCGTGAAAAAACGAACGAAAACGTTAAAAAAAGTTAATGGTCATTAGAAATGGACGACACATGTAACGCACATGTGGGAGTTAACGGAGAACGCTAACGATCGTTAACGATAGGGACTAATGGTGTTAATAAACTTCATTATAAGGACTCGTGATGCAAAAATGAAAACCAAGGGACTTGCGGTGTTATTTTTGGGTAAACCATAGGGACGAATGGTGTAATTTTCTCTACAAATTATCAAGCATATTGTACAACCAAATTAAGCACAATCCCAGCATTAAATTTCACTACTACAAATAATAAAACACATTATACAAATATTCAAGCCCGAACGAGCAACGGGCCAAATGGGCTTGAGCCCGAACAGGCGCGGAACAAACGGGCTCGAGCCCGAACAGGCACGGGCCAATGGGTTCGAGCCCGAACGGGCACGAGCTATACGAAATTCTTGATATCCGTAAATTTATTATCAAAAATAACATAATAAATTAAAATACATTATTTATCAAAAAAATTTATTTCAGGGTACCTGCCGCTGCAACGCGCGGGTACCTGCAAGTAACATTTAGACAAAATTACACGGATGGTCCCTGTGGTTTACACGGATTGTAAGTTTAGTCCCTAAGTCAAAATAAGTACACCAGACATCCCTAATTTTGAAACCTGTCACCCTTTTAGTCCCTAATTTGAATAGGCCGTTAGTTTATCCATTAAGTAATTTGCACCGTTAGTCCTCATTTTCTAAAAAGGTCCTAATATTTTGCATTGTTAGTCCCTCCATTAATATTTTACACCGTTATCAATCTTTTTACGTTTTTGTACATTTTTAACGTTCTTGTCCGTCTTTTTAACGTTTTCGTCCATTTTTTACGTTTTTGTCAATCTTTTTACGTTTACGCCATTTTCCTACATTTTCGTCCGTTTTTTTAACGTTTTTGTCAATCTTTTTACGTTTTCGTCCATTTTGTACGTTCTCGTCCGTTTTTTAACATCTTCGTCCTTTTTTTTACGGTTTTGTCCGCTTTTTTACGTATTAGTCTGTTTTCTTATATTTTATCCATTTTATTACGTTTTCGTCCATTTTTTTACGTTTTTATCTGTTTTCTTATATTATCATATGTTTTCGGCTTTTTTTACGTTTTCGCTCATTTTTTTGTGATTAGGTAAGTACACTAAAAGAAAAATTGACATTTGAGAAAATTGTCTTTGTGTCAATTTTAAATCACGATTTTGACCCTTTTCTAGTCTGAATATTAAAAAAAAAAACTCGAATAATTTTTTTTTTCAAAATTTTATTTTCTAATTTTTTATTCAAAAAAAAATTAAAAAAATAATTATCGAAAAAAAAATCTTAAAATATTCTAAAAATAATTTTTTTTTGGAATTTTTTAGAAGAAAAAAATAAAAAAAACAAATCCTATTTTTTTTTTAATATCGAATAAAAAAATTTTTTTGAATAATTTTTTTTTTCAAAATTTTATTTTCTAATTGTTTTTTGAAAGAAATTTTGAAAAAATAAATCAAAAAATAATTATCGAAAAAAAAATCTTAAAATATTCGAAAAATATATATTTTTCTTTTGGAATTTTTTAGAAAAAAATTAAAAAAAGAAATCTAAATTAAAAAAATCGAATAAATTTTTTCTAGAAAATTAAAAAAAAAAATAGAAATATTTTTATTTTTCGAATATTTTAAGATTTGAATTTTTCTAATAAATATTTTTTCTAAAAAATATTTTTTAAAAAAAAAATTTATTCAAATTTTTTTTTTTAATTTTAGAATTTTTTTAATTTTTTTTAACTAAAAATTCCAAAAAAAAAATATTTTTCGAATATTCAGACCAGAAAAGGGTCAAAATCGTGATTTAAAATTGACACAAAAACATTTTTCTCAAATGTCAAATTTTCTTTTAGTGTACTTGCCTAATCACAAAAAAATGAGCGAAAACGTAAAAAAAAATGCGAAAATAGATAAAAATATAAGAAAACAGATAAAAAGATAAAGAAAACGGACAAAAATGTAATAAAACGGCAAAAATATAAGAAAATAGACTAATAATTAAAAAAGCGGAAAAATACAAAAATGTAAAAAAATGGACGAAAATGTTAAAAAACGGACGAGAACGTAAAAGTAGAAGAAAACGTAAAAAGATTGACAAAAACGTAAAAAAAACGAACGAAAACGTTAAAAAAATAGACGAGAACGTAAAAAGATTGACAAAAATGTAAAAGAAAATGAACGAAAATGTTAAAAAAAACTGTTGGGATCATACTTTTGTATTCAGTCAAGTCTCGGTCATTACCTTTTGTAATAGGTTGCTTTAGTATTTATTTTATTATGTTTTATGATTACAAGGCTTAAGTGTAAAAGCCCTATGGGCTTAAAAGCCCACGATTTAGAAAGATAAGGGAGGAAGGGAGTGTTGCCCTACTCCTCCCTTATAAATAGAAAGCTTATGTAACATTTCATTTTGTTGGTTATTTGAATATCTTAGTGAAACTCTTGTTCTTACTTTTCTCTCATTTCTGATAATCAACCATCTCTCATTCTCATCTCATTTCTTTCATTATCATACTTGTGTTTACATAAATGGTGACCTAACAAGTGGTATCATTCGCTAAATAGAGATTGAAGTGTTCTTTCTATTGTTAACGTGGAGTTTTGGTGTTCTTTCTTCATCTTTTTGATATAGTAATTTGAAGCTTAGTTTTTGCATAAAGTTGTGATTTTTTAAGGTTTTTTTTAAGGTTTTATAGCTTCTTTGATATTGGAAAACTAGTTTTTGGTAGCAAAATCTTCAATAGTTAGTGTTTTCTAAGTATTGGTGAAGTTATTTGATCAAAAGTACCTTATTTCTAAGCATTTTTTCTTCAAAAATTTGAGATTTTTCAAGTTTCTGACCAGTTTACGCGTAACTAAAGTGAATAGTACGTTTCAAAAGCTGTCAACAGTACTTTTTGTCCTTTCTACGAGTAACTTTTGGCTTAAAACCCTTTTCTTACGAGTAACTAAGGTCAAAACCCTGTTCTTACGAGTAACTTGGAAGTCTACGCCTTAATCCTACGCATTAGTCTGATTCCTACGAGTAAGATCCTACGCTGAAGATATTTCCTACGCATAAGGTGTCCTTTCTACGCATAAGATCAATCCTACGCCTAAGAGTTATTCTTACGCGTAAGTTTCAGTATCTACGCTTAACTTTCAACAAAGGTCTTCTCCTTGTGTTACGGTGACTCAGTACTTCCCTAGCTTGGATAAGTTAGTGGAATACTTCGACTTCGGATATCTTTCAAGCTTGGATAAGTTTGGAAGATTTGTTTGGTTGTTTAACCTTACGCATAAGTCTAAACTTACGCCTATGCCAAAGCTTACGCGTAAAGAGAAAACTTACGCATAAACTTATTGTTTACGCCTAAACTACTCTTTACGCTTAACCTAAAAGTTTACGCGTAAGATCATTGTTACGCGTAAGAATTCAACTTACTCCAAGGATTTTGGACTTGTTCAAAGGAACGTGCATTTCAATCTTCTACAAAGATCCATTTCTACACAAGTGTTCAAAGATGTCTCAACCACCACATTACTACTTCTCAAATCCTCGGCAACAACATCAGCAGTATCAGCAACAACAATGCCATCAGCAACAATCATATCAACAACCTTCACAGTCACACTTTCAACAACAACCGTTTAATCAACAACCACAATATCTCATGATGCAACAACATCAAATCATTCCTCAACAACAACCATCTCAAATGTCCCAACAAAACACTCAGTATTCCTCCAAACAACCTCACTAGTTTGACAGAATGTGTGAAGTTATTACAACTCAACAATCCCGACATGAGGCAGGATCACTTGAAACACCTCCAATGCTAACGCCTGGGAACTATGTTCAATGGTCAAGTCGATTCTTACGATTTCTTGAACTAAAGAAACCTCATGGGAATTTCTTGAAACAAGTGATACTTGAAGGACCATTTGAGTGGCCAACAAGATTTGACGTTGGTGATCCAAATGCTGATCCTCCACATCCCCCTGGTGATAGACCTCTTCCAGAATCTGCACTCACAGAAGAACAGAAATTACATCGTGAAGCTGATGAGTACGCAATGGCTTACATACTTCAAGGAATACCTAATCCAATTTATCGAAGTGTCGATGCTCAGAAAATAGCCAAAGCTATGTGGGAACATGTTCATCTCCTTATGGAAGGCACTCAATTGAACAAAGATGATATGGAATCCAAACTCTACATGGAATACACAGACATCACAATTGAACCAGGAGAGTCACTTGAATCCTACTATCATCGTTTCACAAATGTGGTCAATGATCTGGAATGTCACAAAATCACAGTACCGAGGATAGCAGTGAACTCCAAATTCGTCGGTAGTCTTGGTCCAGATTGGCATAAATATGTGACATTTGTTCGTCAAACAAAAAATCTTCATGATGCTCCATATGGTTTGTTGTATGATTTTCTGAAACACCATGAACCTGAAGTTGAAAAAGATCAAGCTCTACGAGGAGGATAAACACCAACACCAACACCAAATTCTTTGGCTCTCGTAGCTCAATCTCCCTATGCTCCACCACCAATGTCAAATCATGCATATGTTCAAGAGCAGAACTACTTCAGTTATCCACAGTCTTCTACCTCGAACCAAATGGTCCCTTATGATTCATCTCTACAGAATACTTCTACTCAACTTGTTCCAATGAACAACAATGATGCAGTGTATTATTCCAATTCCACTGAAGATGACGATGATGACTTTAATACTTTGAATCAGGGACTTGCTCTTATTGCTCGTGCTTTCAGCAAATTCTCCAACAAAACAAACAACCGTCAACGTTCGTCCTCTAACACAAGGAATCAAGCTGTTGTCAATGATGGAAGAGTGAAAATTCAGAATCGTAACTATGGTAGATCGGGTTCAGGAAGTTCTTCAGGAAATTTTGGGAATGGTCAGAGGTTTAGTAACAATGGAGGGTTCAGGAACAACTCAGGGTCTTCTCAGCAAAGGTCTGAACCAGTTGCAACTAGGAACTCCAACTCAAGGAATGCAGTATGATGCTACAATTGTAATGAACAAGGTCATATAGCGACAGCATGTCCCAAACCGAGAACTCGGGGTAGTAAGTTTCACAAGCAGGCATTACTCATGGCTCTTCAAGATGAAAAAGATGGACATTTCCCTGAACAAGATAACAACTTCATGGCAAATGTTTACAATGATGATGACATGGAAGATCTGGAAGCCAATACAGCTGTGATGCTTATGGCCAACGTGCAGGAACTTCAGTTTAATGATTCAGGTCCAGTGTATGACACTGACGGCTTGTCTCAGGTACATGACCAAAAAGCATGCCTAATACATGAAATAGCCTCACCCTCTGCTTCTGAATCAGATATGGCGCAAGTTGTTCCATCTACATCATCTTCATCTTCTCAAACAGATGAACAAATAAGCACAGTTGTCATATTTGATGATGACACAGTTGTTTCATTTGATGATCCTATTGAGAATGATAAACATTATCATATAGAACAACATGAACCATCATTTGATCCAGACCCTGACCTAATATTGTTATCTAAACAACTGGATGCACAACAATTGCAAATCATAAAATGCAACGAGAAAAACAAAATTTTAAAAGAGAAAAATGCGTCACTTACAAGAGATATTGAGTGTTATAAAATTCAGCTTTCAAATCAGGAAGACAAGATTAAACATACAAAAAGTTTTGAAAAAGCTTTTCAAGATTCTTACAACAAAGAACAAGATCTTCAACGCAAAATGCAAGATTTAATTGAGTCAAACGGAAAGTTGATTTCGAAACTCGAAAGTGAAAAGTGTGAATTAAAAATGCAAGTTGAACGTCTTCAAACAGTACTTTCAAAAACAGAAACAGAATTGTCAAGTTGTAAAAAGGAGTTTTGTTAACATAAAATATGAAAAAGGAAGTATATAGATGACTTACTCGGTGATATTGTTGATCTTGAAAAACAACTCAAAGAATTTCGTAACATTGTTTACAAACACGGGAACTCTGTCACAACAATTCAGAAATTTACTTTAAAAACCGAGACCCGGTAAAGGATTTGCACTTGGCGATTACAATTCAATGTTTCTTCACACAGCATTCAAAGAAATTCCAAAAATTTACAGTATGTACCATTTGCTTGATAATACGATTGTGCGTGCTGTTGTTTTTGATACTGAGGAAGAAGAAGAACTTGAAGAAGAGAGTCGATCTAAAATGAGTTACGTTCAATACTGGACACCATATGATTATTCAAAAGCTCCTCACATTTCCAAATCTTTTGTTACTCAAAAGGAATTACCTGAGAAATCATGGTTTGTCGAAGAGTCATATGTTTCATCCTCTAATGCGGCCCCTGTCCAAACTGTAGCATAAATAAATGGTCCTTTACCATCATCCGGTGAAATTACACCTTTACCAAAAAGTTGTCGTGTCTTAAATTATTACAAAACTTTTATGGAAGACATCGAAATTTTGGAGAAAACAATTGCACGCAATTCTGAAATAAAAGTTGAAACTTTTCAGTCCGCTTACGAGCGAGAAAAGAGAGATATTTTTCAAAAACAAATGTTGCCAATTGTCAAACACCTCCGTCTCTGTGCTACACGTTGGGATCAGGAACTTCAAAACGAGGTCAAAAATATGATAAACGTTTTCAACTCTACTGAAAATGAGATTTTGGTTCAAAAGCAAAGAAATAGAGTTTTAAAAAATGATACTGATCGACTCTTGGAACAAGTTCTCAATGCTGATATTTTGTCTGTTATCATGAATGATCTCTATAAATTTGGTACTTCTATACTTATGGATGATCTTTGTGTTGATAATAACTTGTTGAATGAGGAAATCGAGACACTCAAACAGGAAAAATGATAAGTTGAGAATTACAAATGATGATGTGACAAAACAGTTTTCCAAAGAAATTTGTCTACTTAAACAAAGGCTTGAATGGTGTCAAGCTCAAAGTCTTGAAAGGGAATTGAAACTTCAAAATCAAAATATTTCAAACTCTTGTCAACTCTGCAAAAACAATGAGTCTTTCAAAAGTCTGTGTCTCAAATACGAGAAAGAAATTGCGGATTTAAAAATTGAAAACGCCGACTGGCAACAAAACCGCGATGACATCAAATATTGCAATGGTTTACTTGAGTCTGAAATTCAGGATAAAAATCACATCATCATTGATTTGAAAGAGAAAATTAAGCTACTTCAAAAAGGAAAGATGGTTGACACCACGGTGATAGCACCAGGATTGTATTAATTAGACAAAACTGCTAAAGGAAATATTGTTCAAACCACTAATGTTGATAACACCACTTTTACAGGACTAGTCTCCACTAATAGCGTTAGCAGACCCAAGCGTAAAAGTAAAAGGAAGAATAGGCTCTGGCAACATAAAAGAGGATCACTAGAAGCTCAAGAAGTAGAAGATCAACTTAGGAATTTGTATAAAACTCATGTTGCATCAGATTTAGATTCTAATCTGGCAAATTGTAATCAAAATCTAAATGTAACGAATGATGAACCTTTGAATGTTTTGAATATTAATGCATCTTGTGTGTTTTTTCGTAAAAGCGTATCATCTGGTGATCATACAAAATGTATAGCTAATTCTCTACTTAATCGTCATAAGAAACGTAGGACACGCATTCCTTTTAGGCCCACTACTACCTCTAAGTCTATCTTAGGAAAGCCGCCTTCTACGGTTTCTAATGATGTTGAAGTTACCCCCATAAGTGCAGCGATCAAATCTAGGAATCAGCCTACCACTAGTGAATTCACCATTAAGAAAGCTTGAACTAGTTGGAATTGGCAACGTTGGTTACAACACAAACCAGACTTTAAATGGATTCCTAAATTGTTGAATACATGTGTTTCTAACCAACAGGAACCCGCAGTTTCTTTGGGTTCCACCCTTACTTCTGTTCCATCCGTGTCTTTTTCTTGTGATGCAGGTGGTACAGATTGTTCTCTGGATTGTTGATAGCGGATGCACCCGACATATGACAGGCAATCTCAAACTGTTACACAACTTTGTCTCAAAGTTCATTGGTACTGTCAGATTCGGGAATGATCATTATGCTCTAATCATGGGATATGGTGACTATATCAGTGGGAACATTGAAATCAGTCGTGTTTATTATGTGGAAGGCCTTGGACACAACCTTTTCTCTGTTGGTCAATTTTGTGATGGGGATCTAGAAGTAGCATTTCGAGAGAAAACTTGCTTTGTTCGTGACTTACAAGGAAACGATCTAATGTCTGGCTCACGTGGGTCTAACCTTTATACGATGTCAATGTTAGATATGATTGCTACATCTCCGATATGTCTTCTCTCCAAAGCAGAATCGACTAAATCTTGGTTATGGCACAAACGTCTTTCGCACTTGAATTTTAATACTATGACTGACCTTGCTCGTTATAAACTTGTTGATGGATTTCCAAGATTCCGCTTTACCAAAGATCACTTATGTCCAGCCTGTGAACAAGGAAAAAGTACTCATGCTCATTTTCCTAATAAACCTGAGCATAGTACAAATCATGTGTTACAATTGCTTCATATGGATTTGTGTGGCCCGATGCGTGTTCAAAGTATCAACGGTAAACACTATATTCTTGTAATTGTGGATGATTATTCCAGATGGACTTGGGTTTATTTTCTACGAAGTAAAGATCAGGCTCCTTCAATGATCATCACCTTTCTCACTAAAATTCAAGTTCAGCTACGCAATACGGTACGAATAGTCAGAACTGACAATGGAACTGAATTTAAGAATCAGACACTTCGGTCATACTTCGAGAAAGTGGGAATTGAACATCAAACATCTATTCCTAGAAGCCCAGAACAGAATGGAGTTGTTGAAAGACGCAACAGGACGTTAGTGGAAGCTGCTAGAACTATGTTGATTAATGCTCAATTACCAGATTACATGTGGGCGGAAGCTGTTTCAACTGCATGTTATACCCAAAACCGTTGCATGATCACTAAACGCCATCGCAAAACACCTTATCAAATTGTTCACAAAAAGCAACCAAACATCGACTACTTTCATGTATTTGGAGCACTTTGTTATCCAAAAAATGATCGTGATGATTTAGGTTAACTTAAAGCAAAGGCTGACATCGGTGTGTTCGTTGGATACTGTGAAAATTCTAAAGGTTTTCGGATTTGGAATTGTCGAACAAGAGAAATTCAAGAAATTATTCACACTAATTTTGATGAACTCACACAAATGGCTTCTGAGCAACACAGCTTAGGACCCGAATTCAACCGTCTTAACTCTCCGGAATCTTCGGCTGAACCATTGCCACTCAACCGCAAAGAAGAAACCTTGTTTGTTCTACTATTTGATGACACAATTGAATACCGTCCTACTGAGGTCTCACCTAATTCCGCTGCTCAACCTGAAAACATTCCAGTACCAGACTCACCTCAACAAACAACTACAAGTGTTGAGAGAGACGGTCCTCCAATTGTATCACCATCTACAGCAGAACAAACTGGTTCTAACTCCCGCCATCCAGCTGAAGATCCAACACCACAATCAGTTCCACAACCCGCAGAGCATGATCCTGATGCGTTCTTTAATCCGTTTGCACCGGCTCCTACAGTTCCTGACATAGCTGAATCGTCAACACGCAATTTGGATCCTGCTAACATGCGAGATACTTATCAACTACACCCTTCAACACACAAATGGACTCGAGACCATCCACTAGTTCATATTATTGGCCATCCAGATGCACCTGTTATGACAAGACAACGACTTCACACTGATGGAGAAACTTGTATCTATGCACTCACTGTTTGTCACGAAGAACCAAAGAACATTAAAGAAGCAATGACTTATGACAACTGGATTGAATCTATACAAGAGGAATTTCAGCAATTCATAAGATTAGAAGTCTGGGAATTAGTTGAAAGACCTGACGGAGTCTTTGTCATCGGGTTAAAATGGATCTGGAAGAATAAGCTTGATGCAGAAGGAACTGTCATACGTAACAAATCACGTCTGGTAGCGAAAGGATACTCCCAACTAGAAGGACTTGATTTTGCTGAATCCTTTGCTCCAATGGCTAGACATGAAGCTGTTCGGATCTTTTTGGCCTATGCTGCACACAGGAACATGGTTGTTTACCAAATGGATGTGAAAACCGCATTTCTTAATGGAGAACTCCGTGAAGAAGTGTATGTGAGCCAACCAGACGGCTTCGTTGATCCTGAGCGTCCTAATCACGTTTACCGACTCAAAAAGGCACTCTACGGACTTAAGCAAGCCCCACGGGCGTGGTATGACAAACTGTCCACTTTCTTGCTGGCCAATAAATTTTCTAAAGGATCGGTGGATCCAACACTATTTACAAAAACCTACGGGGAGGACTTACTTATTGTTCAAATATATGTCGATGACATTATTTTTGCCTCAACAAAAAGAAGTTACTCTAATGATTTTGCAAAATTAATGAAAGATAAGTTTGAAATGTCCATGATGGGTGAACTTTCGTTCTTTCTAGGACTACAAGTTCATCAATCACCCCGTGGATTCTGGTTTTGAACTAATTGCTTTTACAGATGCTGACCATGCAGGATGTTTAGACACACGCAAAAGTACATCTGGTGGATTATAATTTCTCGGGGACAAACTTGTGTCATGGCAATCAAAGAAGCAGGACTGCACATCACTGTCGTCTACAGAATATGAATATGTAGCCATGCCTACTTGTTGTGCTCAAGTCATTTGGATGAGATCACAACTTAAAGATTATGGCTACCTATTCAACAAGATTCCTATCTACTGTGATTCCAAAAGAGCAATTGCTATCTCCTGCAACACAGTACATCATTGCAAATCCAAACACATCGATCTCCGATATCACTTCATCAAAGAGCATGTGGAAAAGGGTACCGTTGAACTTTATTTTGTTGGGACTGAGTACCAATTGGCGGACTTACTTACCAAATCCTTAGCACCATCAAGGTTTGCTAGTCTAGTTCACCAAATTTGTATGCGATGTTTGACTCCAGATGATCTGGAAAAGTTTTTAAAACAAAATTGATCGTCAAACATCAAAACTATCTTTGTAAAAATCTTTTTCAAAAACAAAATACAAAAATATAAAACAAATCAAAAACTCAAAAAGATTTTTTGTTCTTTTATTTAAAAAAAAAAATGCAAGTATAAACCACCTCTTTCAACACTATTTTATAAAATGTCTTCAATTATTTAAAACAAGTGTTGAGGGGGAGGAAAAGTAATTTTTCCAATTTCTCAAAATTATATTAACTTTTATACTTGCATTTTACCAAAAAATATTACGTTTTTATCTTACTAAATGATGCTTCAAAAGGGTTTTGGGTTACTCTCCTTGACCAATATAATAAATTTTTCAGTATTTTTGACTACGGTCTAAGGTCGAGGGGGAGTACCACAAGTTGTCCTTATAGTAACTTGGTGTTATTAACGAAAGTTAAATGAGTTAGTGAGTTTAGGCATTAGGTGTGAAAGTAAAATGAGGTTAAGGGGCCATACTTGTCAATATATGAAACATGTTTTAACCCTTGGTCAAAACCCATTTGACCCATACATTAACTGCACCTGCAAAAATATTTATCACATTCAACTACTCAATCAACGATCCACAATCATTCATCTAATCTGTTCATTAATCTTCAAATCTGTAAGTTGTAACTTGTTTTGATCATGATTTCTAACATGGGTTTTTAATCTTAACTTAATCCAACGGTTCAATTTGTCTTAATCGACTAATTAGATCTAGGGTTATGCGTAGATCTTGAACCCAGATTATTGTTGTTGTTATGGCTATATTGATTGATGGGAAACGATCTTTAGATGATTATAAACATGTATCTAATATCTAAACACACCCAGAAACATCAATTAATCGATTTGAAGTTTAGGGTTCATACGATGGAATTAGGGGTTCTTGATTTTGTGCTTTAGGTTTAAAATTGGTGATGGGGATTGTGTTATTACATGCCTAGGATCATGTTATTATGGTTTAATTGCATCATAAACTTGTAATGTTCATGAATCAAAAATTTAAGGGACGAACACACTAGCAGTTATGATCGTGAGTTTTTGTGGTCAATTGATGTTAAAATTTGGACCATATGATCCTTAGGATGTGATTATCACTTGCCCTAAACTTATAACAACCCAGAATCAAGTTCGATTGTGTTTATGATTGAATGTTCATACGAGTTTACGCATAACTCAGCCTTAGGCATGTTTACGCATTAAAATGTGCATATTAAGTGTGTGGGGTATGAATATTGATCAGTGGTAATGTTTTGTACACTTTCAGGAATCAAACAACTCAATATTCTAAAGGTGAATTTCTGAAATGGACGTTTTTACGCACAAGTTGTTCATCCTACGCGTAACATTGAATCTTACGCGTAAGATTCGACACGTGGACAAACAGTGTCTTGGATAAGACATTGTTTACGCTTAAAAGGATTTACTTACGCATAAGTTGTTTCTTACGCTTAAGTTATGATCTTACGCGTAAAACAAAACCTACGCACAAGTTATAACTTACGCTTAAGGTTCAATCCTTTGCCTAAGCTTTAATTTTACGCATAAGATTAACTCCTACGCGTAAAATTATGCCTACGCAATAGATGGACCTTACGCATAACTTATAAAGTTATGCGTAAAATTTGCTCCTACACCTAATATCATTTCTTACGTGTAATAAAAGTTATGCGTAGAATTTTTCAAGTTACGCGTAAACTAGTCTAATTCATGAAATTTTTCTAAGTATTGTAAAATTTCCAAAGTGTAACCTTTTGTTATGATAAACTTTTGTTGTAACTTGATTGTTAGAAGATTCTACCATGTGATAATAACTCTAGTTTGTCATATAACAAAAGTCTTTCACACACAAACACCCACTGATCAACCAATAATATGCACAATCATGTAATCTTATGTCTGAGCTAACACAGTAAACCATTGCCATGTTTGTATTTGTTTATGATCAATTCAGATGGCAGAACACAATGACGTTCCATACGGACCAGAACCCGAACCTACACTTTCATGGGAAGAGACATTTCCAGATGATTACACCAGGAAGATTGGAAAGAATAACCTACGAATCAACTTCAACAAAATCACTTGCAACGAGTCCTCATGTATTGTTGCAGTGGATGCTCTCTGATTGAGCCCGAACCATCAGATTATTATTGACCAAGGTCAACAAGTCAAAGACAGCCTAGAATCAATACTTCGGTGATAGTGTAGTGTTTTCCCGGGTCGTTAAAGTCCCAGCGAGATCGAAATGGTGCTTTTGAGAATCGTTTGTGAGATAGTGGCACTGAGGACAGTAGCCAGATGATGTGGAGATGATATTGCTACTGTTATGATGGTATTTGTACACAGATATAATATTCACAAAAATCAGATATACAGATATATGCACGTATTCACAATTCAGATTTACGCAATCGGACTGAAAAAGTGGGATTTTGGTATTTATCAAACTACAGGGGGTGCTTTTGACACTTTTTAAAACTTAAAATTAAAAATGAAAATGAAATTATAAAAATGATTAAACTACTATTTAAATATTATTTAATTAATTAAACTATTAAAATCTAAATTAAAATCTAATTTAAATTAACTAAAAATTATAACTATTACAAATTAAACTAAAAAGTTGCAAAAATATTTTCTAAACCTAAATTAGAACTTGAAGAAAGTATAAAAAAATAAAAATAAATATTTTTGTCTTTTTGTGAGTTTTTTATAAATTGAAAACTATTTAACTTACCTTAACTAATTAAACTACTTTTAATTAATATTAATAATAAATTAACTTAGAAAATAAAGAAAAAAATTTAGAAAATTACTTAACCATCACTGGAATCCTACAAAATTACAAAAACTCTAAAAATTAAGTTTTAAGATTAAACCACTAATTATTTACCTTTTAATTAACCTAATACTAATTTAAACAATTAAAATAAGAAAAATAGAAAATGAATAGTATAATATCAAATTATATTTTCTAAAAGCCTATTATACTATATTAGAGCTGGGAAAAATATAAAAACTAAGTTTTACTTTATAAAAACTAAATATGATATTTATTACTTAATATTAATTAATAATAAAGAAAACTAAAATTAAATCTAATTAATACTAAATGACAGAATAAAAATCTGAAAAAATTATCAAAATTACTTTACTAAATAAGGTAATTAATAAAAATATAAAAACGCTAGTTACTTAATTAAAATCTAAAAATGAAAATCAAAATTAAGTTGAATTAAATAGAAACTATCACTTATTTTAACTTTGGATTTTTTGGATTTTTCTCTTGCAAACTTGATTAATACCTAAAAACAACTACTTTTAATGAAAACAACTTTTTTGTAAATGAAAAATAAGCACTTTGCACCCCCTTGGCTTATACAGTTGACTTATGTTGACTGTGTGGTCAATTTAGGTCAAATAAGTGAGGATGGGGTCCACAATGGTAAAAGTGAGTACCAACAAGGTTGACAAACTTAAATAAGCCAGGAACAACAAGAAATAAGCACAATTAAGCTGTATCAAACCAAATAAGCACTTTGCAAATCTGAGTTTCACTCAGATTTTGGGACAGACTTTGGGGCCTAAACTAAGTGGGGTCCACTGGGCTAGGGGTCAAACAAAAAGTCAATCCACACTCCTTGGTAGGAGGGGGGTTGGAAAAGGTCAACTGGAACCACTAGGGCCCACTGAG
Source organism: Artemisia argyi (assembly GCA_030686995.1). NCBI lineage: Eukaryota > Viridiplantae > Streptophyta > Magnoliopsida > Asterales > Asteraceae > Artemisia > Artemisia argyi. Next base: position 215,284,971 of record CM060701.1, read on the forward strand.
GTGGTCTGCAACCACCACCAAAGTTGGTGGTGTGGTGGAGGTCTGTTGTGCACAGGGCAACCTCTTGCCCTGCAACTCACTTTGGGGGTCTGTGGGACCCACTTAGACTTCCACAAAAATTAAGCAAAAATTTGGGATCAAAGTTCAGCTGGTAGACTCTTACCACAACAAATTTCAACCCTTAACTCCCATTACACAACTCACAATTAATCTTGGAAATTTAGCAAAAATCTGAGAATGGAACTTTTGACTTTTGTGTGAAACTTGATACTTTGACTAATTTGGATTTCCAAAGGTTCTTACTGATTATTAACTAAGTTATAAGCTATATTATGACTAGTTTATACTATATTAAACACTAATGTACCTAATGAGTATGATTTAGACAACTAAAACTCTCACAATTAACTGTGAGAGTTGTAATTTTGAGATTTTGACTTTCTACTTTAAAACTGACCAAACCAATGGTCAAACTGATTCTATTTGGACCTAAATGAGATTTTGGAACTAAGTAATACCACAGTTAGAACCAGATGCACACCAAATCAGCTTGAACCAAACACCCTTTAATGCAAACTGTTTTGAGTTTTTCAAATCCACTAGGTGTTAGACTATATACTCTTCATTTCAGATTGCAAATTATGACTAGTTGAGTTGGTTTAAGTATTAAAAAGCAGGTTACAACTTATAATTACACAAATTAGACAATGAAGGTAATAATGATAGTTTAAACTAAATTTAAGGTTACTAATTATTCTACAAAATAAGTTATAACTAATAAGCTAAATTCTACTTAACTACAAATCAAGAAACACAATTTAAACACAGAAACTCAGATTGCAATCAAGAACTCAGAAACTAAGCTTTTTAGTGGAAACTTTAAATGAGAACAAGCTTACAAACAAACCCCTAGCTTGAACAAGGGGCTTCTCCACAGAAGCCTATCTTTAGATAGGCCAATTAAGCTCCAATCTTTGATCACCAATCCTTCTTCAACCTGAAAATCAAAATCAAACAAAACAGTTGACCAAGTTTGACTTTTCTTGAATTTTTAGTTTCCTTCTAATATATCTGGATTTTAGAGTCTCTAAAGCTCAAATAAGCTTGATGGAACTTATATTAACCTAACTCAGTCCATGATTCAAGCTCAAACACTAGCAGCATATGATTTAGCTTAACACATGAAACTTGAAATTTACAGAAACAAAATAAGTTGAAGAAACTTGATTATATTAATTTGAAAAGATCAACAATACACTGAATTAACTTCTACAATTGCTTAAAAGCTTTTTTGCTACACTACAATTGCTTAAATTAACTTATACGATTACAACTATTTTTAAAAAACTAGACAATGCTTCATCTTGCACTCTTTTCCTTTTATAGCCTCTGATTAGGGTTCCCAGCTGCCCTCTGATCAAATCCCACCTCTTTCTTCATCTTTTGGTCCACTAACAAGGCGCCACGTGTTTTGGCGCCAAAATGATTATTTGCAATTTGCTCCCTGATTGAGTGCACTGGGGGAGAAGCATTTAATGTGATGTGAGGTAGGTGTAGGGAGGTGTAGGTATGTGATGATTAAGCTTCAAGTGGTGGGGTGGTGGCTGCAAAACCAGGGTGGATTTGGTCTGGGTGAGGGAGAAGGGAGAAGGCGGTTTAGGGGTGTGTTTGACTGGTTTTGACCAGGTCAAATAGTTTGACCTGGGTTAATAACTTTAGGGTGGGATGGGCTAATGGTGTGGACTGGTTTTGACTTGGGCCCAAAATGGACTAGGCTTAGTACATGGATTGGATTAGTGGTAGTATTAGTTAGGTATTTGATGCGTGGGAATCGCACCTTGCTTTACCTCTCGAGGGATCTCGAGAAGCTTACAACCCCCACTAGGCAGTGTACCTGATCGTTGTAGTATAGTATAGTGACAAGTACCGGGGGATTGATCGTTCAGCTTAGGAATAGTGTCGCTAGGATTAGAAAACCTAATTAATAGTTCTAGAGGTGAGAGATGATTATTTTTTTGTATTTTTATATTTTTATTAAAGCAAGTAAAATCTCGGGTTTTGAAGGAGTGGGCGGAATTAGTTGCTAATCAACTAACCCAAAGCTAAGATGCAATCAAAATAAAATAATAAAAAATGAAATTAAACTAATTAAACTAAGGTTGTGAGCAGTATTTGGAGAAATTGTGTTTACTTAGACTTCACTACTCCCTAGATATCTTTTACATGTTAATTACTTGTTACACTTGTATGAATGACGGGTTGTATTCCTTAATACCATTCGTGGGGTGGCATACATAACTCCCCAACTCTATGAGCTCTTATCTCCTCCTACACCATGACCCAGCACAACTATAGGGATTGTAAACAGTGGCTCATGCATTAAATACAACCAATAAAGACCTAGTACGCCTCGGTTCATGTTTCTTAAGACGTTCAAGCATGTTACCATTTGGAGATCTGCCAGTTTTCTTAAGCCTAATATATAAATCATTCATTCAAAACAAGAATAGACAAGTAATCAACACATAATCAACATCTAGGTTTCATTAGATCTAAGCAAACACAAGAGAGATCTAGCCTAGCATAGTAGAATTGAGACAAGAACAAGAGATAAACAACCAACACATAGACATATTGATTGAATTGAAAGTACACTTATCTCAATTACAATGCAAGGTCTCAAGGGTTTGGAACCCTTGAAAAACCTGTGAAAGAGGCACCAAAATCGTCTTTAGGGTTTCACCAAAACTTCTCTCTTTTTTAATGAAAAAACTAGAAAACTATATATAGGAAAATCGTTCTGACGGAGTCAAGAGTTAAATCTGACGCCGTCAACTCGCCGCCATATACTTCCTCGGACGCCCTAGATCCACTTGTGACGGCCTATGTGACGCCGTCACCACCTTCGGTATTTTATTCTTGGCCACTTTGACGCCGTCACCTCTCCATCTGACGCCGTCACCAGCTACGATAAATTATTCTTCATGTCTGACGCCGTCAAGAAGGAAGTCTTGACGCCGTCACCTTGTATCTTCAGCTTGGATTTTTGGTACTTTGTTGTTTTCTTCACTTTATGCTCCAAAAACGTCCAAAATAGCCTCTTTTCCAGAATTCACTCTCCAAACACCTAAAATCACAAAAGGAACGATTTAGGGCAATATTTGATCAAATAAAGTCGGATTCGGGCTTAAATGACCCCCTAAAAACGGATCATTTTTCGCCTCATCATATACCCTTACACTTGAGATTTGCTTGTCCTCAAGCAAATGAGCTTTTATTCTACTCAAAAGACAAGTTAGGGGTCATTTAACACTAATATAAAAGTAATTACAACAAATAATCGTTCCACTAAAGACCAATAGACAAGCACGGAGGTTATACACAAGCACCTCACAAATAGTGTTTAGATACTCACATCTCTCGGGTGTAATAAAGTAATATAACATTATGGAAATGGAAGATATCTCTCACTACCTGTCATAGCAACATAGATTACCATAGGCTTGGGAAAGGATCAAACCTCCACCACATGGCGTAAGCACCTAGGATAAACTATCAAAGAGGTCTTTTAAAGGGTTATAACGTTAGGTATAGGGATATGAATTACACGGTTTGGTTGGATAAAGGAAGTTTTACTGGTGGCGAGTTAACAATCTTAGTTAATTACATGTACAAGATGGCGTTGCTAAGCCAAGACTAGACTCGACTTAAGCTAATAAATGAAAAATAACAAAAACATAAAATAAACATAGAATAAAAACGGGATGGTAATCCGTATGTTTTTTCTCTTTTTTTTTCTTTTCTATTTTTTTTTTCTTTTCCTTGATTTTTTCGATTTTTTTTTTTTTTTTTTTTTTTTTTTTTTTTTTTTTTTTTTGCATACACTCTTACCCTACCATCCGAAATAATACATCATAGGGGATGAGAATTCCCCTTACACTTGAATCTTTACATACTTTACAATTAACTAATCTAATGACTCGAATTAAGAAAATTAAAACACTTGGAGCACTTTTAAGATTAACGCACGTATGGGGGTAATAAGTGATGTTCTTCCCCATTACTCCATAAAATAAGTACTTACCCATGAGTCCCAATCGTCCCAAAACAATATGTACAAGGATATGACTCGACTTAGCAACCATGTAATCAATTAGAAAGTTAACTTAGGGTTTAACAAATAACAATAATGCACTAAAAATGAGCGCATACACGGAAGGCTAAGGCGATTTGGTTGTACATTTAAGTGGGGTGTAACAAATTCTTCCTTTAAGTAAGATGCTTAAAGTTAGAAACGAAAAGATAGGCTCGGAGGGGTGTACTAGGGGTATCGTGTACTAAAAATGAGTACAACGCTAAGGGTGTGGGAAAAATTAGTTGACTTAACTAGCCAAGTAATATGACTTAAATGGTCAAGTAATCATGATACGGGTTTAACACAAGGGTGATCCTAATGCCTCTTATCATGTAGTAAATCCTACCACACGAATGTAGTCTCACTAGCGGTCTCGGGATGCATCACTAACGCAAGTTCTAGAATCTAAATGCTACCGGTACACTCATAAGCACTAATAATGAATGCTTTTCCTATCAAATCTAAAGGCGAACCTCACATTTTTTGGTGGAAAATTTTTCTGAATATACGGTTATGTGCTAGTCATACAATCTCCTATCCATGAGACGCTTGCTATGGCTAAAGTTTCACTCCTAAATGTTGTAAAAAATTTTAAATTTGGCGCTAAAATTACACTAACAAGTATTTCTCATAGTTTTATTACACATCTACTATTAAACAAAACAAACTCAAGCGAAAGTGCATATGTAAGGTATCATCTTTTTACCCTCCCCTTACACTTAAGATGAACATTGTCCCCAATGTTCAAGTAAAGAATGTAAAAGTTAAAAAGTAAAGAGAATGAAATCAAATACTCCCCTGATTCGCTCGGTATGGATTTTAGTTGACCAGGTTAAATCTTCTTCCAAGAAAACGAACAATCAAAGCTTCCCTTCCAGAATATAAATCATCTTCTTGTCATAAATAACCTGTAAATCCTGACAAAAGTAGACAAGGCAACCTCGCGTAAAATCGGCGGCATCCTATATAAGTTACTAAATCCTAGAAAATAAAGTAAGATATAATGCTTGTGGAATGAAGTTTGCAGATTTCCTGGAGATTATAAAACTTAATAATTCACAAAAACCATAAGACTCCGTTAGAAAAACAAAACCGGTAAAATTTCCAGATTTTAACTCCTGACGCCGTCAAGAGCAAACCCTGACGCCGTCAGAATGGTCCTGCAGAAATTCTTATGTTAAGTTTCCGGAAAATTTCTGGAAAAACTTTGTCCTACTTCCTGGAAAATCCTGCAAAACTTCATTATGACTCAATACAAGCATTTGACTCTAACAAATACGAATATACATGTTCATTAAATATTGTGGAGAATCATGATCGGTTTGTTTCTTAAAAACATATTTGGGGTTTCCCCTTACACTTATCTTTTGCAAAAATACCTTTAGGTTGAAGTTAAGACTAGGCTAAACAACATAATAAAGTATTTCCACATTTTAGTAGAGAAACATGATCAACCAACAATAAAAATAAAACATGCATACGGAAGTAAATAACAATCAAACAAACAAACAAATAAAAACACACAAAACATGGGTTGCCTCCCAAGAAGCGCTTGTTTTTGTTCGAGTCACGAGCCTGACTCTACCCTTATTTCATGGAAATAGGAGAGGTTTTCCCTACACTTTGAATTAAGTGCGGGTGGAAGTAGCGATACACACCCTTAGGGTGGAAATATGTCATGTGAGGAAAGAGTGGTGGATGAATTATATGCTCAAAGGGGTGTGCTCCTATCATCATAACCTTACCTAATTCAATCGGGTTAATAGGTGAATTAAGATTTTCTCCTAGAAAGGGATCATTTTCTATCAACTTCAAGAGACTACTGGTTGGGGATCCATCTTGACCTAATAAACCCGGTTTAAACCCATAATGTTTCTTGTGATCAATCATAAATGGGTGATGTAAGCATGTAAGGCCATTTTCCACTCCTATATTGGCTTCTTCTCTACAAGGCTTAGAGTCCATTACCTTTATCCTAAGACTACCCGGACTACATGGGTTGATGGGTGGGTCGGCTCCTCTTTTGTTTCCTAGATGCATATCTAAAGATGGAGAGTTGTGTGAAGATTGAGGTTCCGGTTCATCAACACTAGGTAATTCCCTAGAACTAAGAGTAAGGTTATCACTACAAGTATTCAAACCTATATCCTCTAATGGTGTTTGGTACAAGGGTTCTACCTCTATTGGGGCTCCTATAGTCTCTTCTACTTCTTCCGGGTAAGTCACGGGTGGTGTGTATTCCTCAAGTGATGGTAGGACTTGTGGGGTACTTATTGGGCTTGGGTTTTCTACTATCTCTTCCATTTGTATTGTGGTGAAATCATACCACCCCGTATGCCCAGTTATCTCATCTATAGTTTTATCCCCAAACAGTCTTCTTGCTTGTTCCCTTAAACTTGCTATCAATTGATCCGTAACAACGTTTGTTGGGTTGTCCATTTTTTTGGCAAGTATGGCACAATTCTCTATGGTTTCCCATGCTTCATCAGCACTTAATCCCTAAAGGTCCCCATGTGCGGTATGGTCAATGTCCATTTTGGTATAGTGGTCGACACGATGGTAAAATATTTCAATTTGGGACCACAGATCAAAATTATGATGAGGGACTTTTCGGAGTAAATATTTAAAACGAGCCCATGCATCATAGATAGGTTCATCCTCATGTTGTTTAAACATCAAGATGTCATTTGGAGTGGGTGAATTTCGTGGTTTGTAGTATGGTGGATTCGCGTTCTCCATAATGGCTAACGGAATAATCAATGGAAAGGTTTTTACAAACAAAGACACAAAGAAATAAGATAGACTAAAGAAGACCTAAAAATAAAAATAAAATCTTACTAGAAAGGAATCTAGCAAGTAGACCTAATAAAAAGAAATCCTAACCTAGACAATAACTATTCCCCGGGCTGCGGCGCCAAAAACTTGATGCGTGGGAATCGCACCTTGCTTTACCTCTCGAGGGATCTCGAGAAGCTTACAACCCCCACCAGGCAGTGTACCTGATCGTTGTAGTATAGTATAGTGACAAGTACCGGGGGATTGATCGTTCAGCTTAGGAATAGTGTCGCTAGGATTAGAAAACCTAATTAATAGTTCTAGAGGTGAGAGATGATTATTTTTTTGTATTTTTATATTTTTATTAAAGCAAGTAAAATCTCGGGTTTTGAAGGAGTGGGCGGAATTAGTTGCTAATCAACTAACCCAAAGCTAAGATGCAATCAAAATAAAATAATAAAAAATGAAATTAAACTAATTAAACTAAGGTTGTGAGCAGTATTTGGAATTGTGTTTACTTAGACTTCACTACTCCCTAGATATCTTTTACATGTTAATTACTTGTTACACTTGTATGAATGACGGGTTGTATTCCTTAATACCATTCGTGGGGTGGCATACATAACTCCCCAACTCTATGAGCTCTTATCTCCTCCTACACCATGACCCAGCACAACTATAGGGATTGTAAACAGTGGCTCATGCATTAAATACAACCAATAAAGACCTAGTACGCCCCGGTTCATGTTTCTTAAGACGTTCAAGCATGTTACCATTTGGAGATCTGCCAGTTTTCTTAAGCCTAATATATAAATCATTCATTCAAAACAAGAATAGACAAGTAATCAACACATAATCAACATCTAGGTTTCATTAGATCTAAGCAAACACAAGAGAGATCTAGCCTAGCATAGTAGAATTGAGACAAGAACAAGAGATAAACAACCAACACATAGACATATTGATTGAATTGAAAGTACACTTATCTCAATTACAATGCAAGGTCTCAAGGGTTTGGAACCCTTGAAAAACCTGTGAAAGAGGCACCAAAATCGTCTTTAGGGTTTCACCAAAACTTCTCTCTTTTTTAATGAAAAAACTAGAAAACTATATATAGGAAAATCTTTCTGACGGCGTCAAGAGTTAAATCTGACGCCGTCAACTCGCCGCCATATACTTCCTCGGACGCCCTAGATCCACTTGTGACGGCCTATGTGACGCCGTCACCACCTTCGGTATTTTATTCTTGGCCACTTTGACGCCGTCACCTCTCCATCTGACGCCGTCACCAGCTACGATAAATTATTCTTCATGTCTGACGCCGTCAAGAAGGAAGTCTTGACGCCGTCACCTTGTATCTTCAGCTTGGATTTTTGGTACTTTGTTGTTTTCTTCACTTTATGCTCCAAAAACGTCCAAAATAGCCTCTTTTCCAGAATTCACTCTCCAAACACCTAAAATCACAAAAGGAACGATTTAGGGCAATATTTGATCAAATAAAGTCGGATTCGGGCTTAAATGACCCCCTAAAACGGATCATTTTTCGCCTCATCAGTATTGGATCCGGTTTTGGTTTTTTTACACAAGGACTAATTTTGTAATTATGGGAAAGTTGAGGGTGTGATCTTGGCAATCTTCAAAAGTATTATAAAGGGTGAATTATTCCATATCATGAATAGTACAAGGTCCTGGCATGATTTTTTCAATTTATTTTCACCAGGGACTGAAACCGTCAAACTTTCAAACTTCAGGGACCTTTTGTGTAATTTTCACCAAACTTTCCACCAAGGACCAATCCTGTCATAAAAGGTTAGTGCAAGGACAAAATTTGTTTTTCTCAAAGATTTTCATATCCCAGGGACCATTTTTGATAATTTTCAAAGTTCAGGGACTAAACTTGATATTTTGTGAAACTTTTCACCAAAGGACTAATTATGTAACTTTTTGATTTATAAGGGCCTTTGGTGACTTTTTCAAGTTTTTAGAATGACCAGGGACTAGATTTGACAACTTTTGAAAGTTGGGGGACTGAAACTGCCAATTATGCAAACTTTGTGCGTTTTTCATCTGTTTTTGGTATTTTTGCATTTGAGACATGTAAAACACTTTCCTGGGATATTTTCACTATTTTGATTCATTATTGAGTGTTTTTGGATGTTTTGGCAGCTCAGAAATGGTAAAAATGATGAGTATTTACACACTCATCAATCCCCCACACTAAAACATTGCTAGTCCCTAGCAATCTTTTGAGAAAAACTTGATGGATTTGAAATTCTCTTTACCAAAAGCCATCACTTCTGGAGTAGCCAGGTGTAAGAACTGTGGCACACCTGATAACCGTGTGATTTTGAGCAAACCACCAGCTGTCAACGGATTTGATTAGTCTTTACCAAAAGACGTTTGCTTCTGGACTAGCCAGCATCTTGATGGACTAAGTCAACATCTTGGTGAGCTGAATACCAATTATGGATTTTCCACGGCCTTTACCACAAGCCATAATCTTGTGGGCTAGTCAACTCATTTGCTTATGAGGATGCGGGGGAGCTGAGGAACCATACAATTTTTGGAAAATTGCCAGCCATCAACGGGTTTGAGATGTCTTTACCAAGAGCCGTTTGCTCCTGGACTAGCCAATCCATTTGTCATTTAGACTTTGGCGGACTGATTACCACAAAAATTTTGAAATAAAGTGAAAATTTTTTGAAAAATTTAGGCCTAAAAATGGGGGTACTTAGAAAGTTTTGTGATAAAATTCGTAAGAATTCCCCCCCCCCCCCCCACACTAGAACTGAATATTGTCCTCAATATTCAAAGTCCCGGCTATTATGCCGAATCTCTGAATGGAAAAAGCTAATATTCGATGCTAACTGTGGAAATATGGATTTTACTTTTCACTTTATTTATCTGTACTTACAATATTTTTTTTTTTTTTTTTTTTTTGAGGAAACTTATATACAAATTTACTTTTCAAATGGTGGGGGACGGCCACTCCCCCACACTAGGGTGGTAGAAAGTAGAAAGAAGTCAGAAATACGGGTGAAAACCCATATATGCTGCTAATTTTTGTTCACCGAGTCACTAGCTTGACTCGATCCCCGAATTCATTGGTCCATGGGGAAAGTTTGGAGATCCGGGACAATCATGGGTGGTATGTCCTCTCCAAAATAATGTTTCAATCTATGACCATTCACTTTGAAGTTGGGACCTTCGGGTTGAGATAATTCAACAGTCCCGTATGGATATACTTTAGCAATAGTGAATGGTCCGGTCCATCGGGTTTTTAATTTCCCCGAGAAGATCTTTAATCTTGAATTGAAAAAATGGACTCTGTCACCGACATTGAAAACTCGGTTCTTAATCTTAGAGTCGTGAATCTTCTTTGTCTTTTCTTTGTAGATCAAAGAGTTCTCGTAGGCTTGATCACGAAGTTCGTTTAATTCATTGAGTTGAACCTTACGGTGATCACCCGCTTTATGAAGGTCGTAGTTAGCATGTTTCAAGGCCCAGTAGGCTTTGTGCTCGAGCTCGATCGGTAAATGACACGCCTTCCCGTATACAAGCTTGTATGGAGTACACCCGATGGGTGTTTTGTAAGCTGTACGGAAGGCCCAGAGTGCATCATCTAGTTTATCCGACCAGGAAGCACGGTTTTCACCTACTGTCCTCTCAAGAATCCGTTTAATACCATGGTTGGAAACCTCCACCTGCCCACTTGTTTGGGGGTGATATGCGGTGGAAAGACGATGAGTAACACCGTACTTAAGCATGACTTTTGCAAATTGATCATTGCAAAAGTGAGTACCGCGATCACTAATGATGGCACGTGGGGTTCCAAAACGAGCAAAGAGGGATTTCAAGAATTTCACAACTACTCGGGCATCATTAGTGGGTAAGGCCTTAGCCTCAACCCATTTTGACAGGTAGTCAATAGCCACGAGTATGTATTTGTTTCCACGAGAAGATGGGAATGGCCCCATAAAATCAATGCCCCAGACGTCAAAGATTTCACAAACCTGAATATCATTTTGTGGCATTTCGTTCTTTTGTGAAATATTCCCGTGACGCTGACAAGCATCACAGGTTTAGACTAACTCGTGGGCATCCTTATAGATTGTGGGCCAATTGAAACCGGAATCAAACACCTTTTTGGCGGTGTAGTTAGGACTATGGTGGCCCCCGGTGGGTCCAGCATGGCAAGCCTTGAGAATATCAGCGGCTTCTTGTCCGTATACACATCGCCTGATGACTTGATCGGCACAGATTTTGAAGAGGAAGGGGTCATCCCAGAAATAATGTTTGACGTCTATAAAAAATTTGTTTTTCTGTTGGGACGTCATCCCCTTCACGATGAAGTTACCCGCACGGTAATTTGCAAAGTTGGCAAACCATGGGGTAGTAGAGTCACCACGAAAAGTAACCGCACTGAGTGTCTCGAGAGGGAATGATTCATTAATTTCTTGTTTCTCGGACACATCTTGATGTGGGTTTTCTAATCGTGAGAGATGATCAGCAGCAAGGTTCTCGGCTCCTTTTTTTATCACGAATAATGATATCAAATTCCTGAAGGAGGAGAACCCAACGGAGAAGCCTCGGCTTTGCATCTTGCTTTGCAAATAGGTACTTCAAAGCCGAGTGATCCGTATACACCACGCATTTGGTCAGGATCAAGTATGACCGGAATTTCTCAAAGGCATACACCACAGCTAGGAGTTCTTTTTCAGTGGTGGTGTAATGACCTTGAGCCTCAGTCATAGTCTTACTTGCGTAGTGTATAGGCTGAAAGTATTTTGCTTTACGTTGCCCCAAGACCGCACCTATGGCAAAATCACTAGCATCGCACATAAGCTCAAAAGGTAGGTCCCAATCGGGGGCAACAAGAATCGGTGCCTCTGTAAGCTTTTTCTTTAATGTTTCAAAAGCTTCGATGCACTCAGGAGAGAAGATGAAAGGAGCATCCTTCTCGAGGAGATGGGTCATAGGCCGGGCAATCTTAGAAAAATCTTGGATAAACCTACGGTAGAAGCCGGCATGACCCAAAAAGCTCCTAACACCTTTTACGGTGGTGGGATGAGGTAATTTAGCAATGACATCGATTTTGGCTTTGTCAACCTCAATCCCGTTCTTTGAAATTTTATGGCCGAGGACTATGCCCTCTTTAACCATAAAGTGACTTTTCTCCCAGTTGAGACTCAAATTCGTTTCTTTGCAACGTTTAAGCATTTGTTCCAAGTGGGAGAGACAGGTCTGGAATGAATCCCCGATGACTGAAAAGTCATCCATGAATACCTCCATAGTTTTTCCGATCATGTCGGAAAAAATAGACATCATGCACCTCTGGAACGTGCCTGGTGCATTACATAAGCCGAAAGGCATACGTCTGTAAGCAAAAGTTCCGTAGGGGCATGTGAAGGTAGTCTTCTCTTGATCCTGGGGATCAATGGGGATTTGGAAGTAACCCGAAAAACCATCGAGGAAGCAGTAGTATTCATTCCCCGCAAGTCTTTCAAGCATCTGGTCCATAAAAGGGAGAGGAAAATGGTCTTTACGGGTGGCTTCATTTAACTTTCGATAATCAATACATACTCGCCAACCCGTGACCAAATGAGTTGGAATCAACTCGTTATCCTCGTTGGTGACAACGGTAATGCCACCCTTTTTAGGGACACAATGAACTGGGCTAACCCAAGGACTGTCAGATATAGGGTAAATCAATCCCGCATCAAGAAGTTTAAGAACTTCTTGTTTTATAACTTCGTGGATTTTTGGATTTACCCTTCTCTGTTGTTGCACTGCTGGCTTAAAGTCATCCTCCATTAAGATTTTATGAGTACAAAAGTTCGGGCTTATGCCTTTAATGTCGGAGAGTTTCCAAGCAATTGCTTGCTTGTTTGACTTAAGAACCTTTAGGAGTGCAGCCTTTTCCTCATCTTTTAAGTCTTTAGCAATAATGACGGGTAATTTATTATCACCCTCCAGAAATGCATATTCTAGATGAGGAGGCAAGTCCTTGAGCTCAACCTCGGGAAAGTCTTCAGTTATTTCAACATTTTTGACTTCCGCTTTATGAAGTATTTGTGGAGACGGAGAGGGTGAAGGATCGTCATTTAACAATCTTTCAAGGAGAAGAATGTCCCCCTCCGGGTCAAGATAGTTTTCATCAATCCCATCGGGGATTGAGCTATCCTGAGCAAGAAAAGCCTTGAGCTCTTCCAGAAGGAAGTCACCTCCCTCAAATAGAGTGAGGGAAGGGGAAGAGTCGGAAATGATAGGGTCAGTAGAAAGACTGTCACTGGATGAGAAACCAAGGACCTCTTGAGAACACTCCTCAGACGCAACATCGATGATGTCAATTCGGTTAACCGTTTCAGCGTCATAGTTGGAGGAGTATCTTGAAGTCTGATCAAGATTGAATGTGATGGCCTCGCCACCAACACGTAGAGTGATTTCTTCTTTGAATACATCGATTAAAGCACGACCCGTTCTTAAGAATCCCCTCCCGAGAATGAGAGGGACTCGTGGGTCAGCATCGAAATCAACAATCACGAAATCTGCCGGAAAATGGAACTTTCCTATTTTCACGAAGATATCTTCGGCAATGCCGAGAGGACGGGATATAGTACGGTCTGCAAGCTCGAGTGTCATGCAGGTCGGAGTGAGAGCAGGAAGTGAGAGTCTTTTCCAGACTGTGTAAGGCATCAGGTTAATGCTTGCGCCAAGATCGGCCAAGGTAAAGCATTCAACCATCCCCGGGAAAATACAAGGAATGAGAAATTTCCCGGGATCCCCAAGCTTTTCAAGAAGCTTTTTTAAGAGCACTGCTGAGCAATGCTCATTAAGAGGAGTTTTTGCCATCTCACAAAGTTTTTCTTTGTTGCTTATCACATTTTTGATTGTTGAAGCAAATTTAGGCATGAGAAGAAGAGCGTCCGCGAAGCTAATATCAAAGTGTAATTCTTGGAAAATTTGATAAAATTTTTCCATCTGATGGTTAGCTTTCTCGCGGTTCTTTTGTTCACTCAATCGTGAAGGATATGGAATTGACAGCTTAGGATCATTCTTTGGGATTTCATCAGAACTCACAGGGGGATCAAATACAACTTTCGGCTTACGAGCCGGGACCGGGACAACTTGAGGGTGGACGTTGTTGATACCTCCGTTATTAGTAGGAAGTACCTTGTCCGTAGTGACCTCAGGTTCACGTTCCGCTACCTTAGGAGGAGAAGAAGAGGTAGAAGGAATCGAGGGTCCATTGTAAGATACCCCACTTCGGGTGGTGATCGCTTTGACATCGCCCCTCGGGTTAGCGATCGTGTTGCTCGATAATGTACCCGGGCCCGAGGGTCGATCATTTAAAGACTTCTGAAGCTCAGAGATCTTCTTGATCAATAACTGATTTGTTTCCTCTTGTGCTTTCATGAATTGTTTAAATTCAGCATTGGAGGAAGACGAGGGTTGAACAACGTTTTGATTTTGAACAGGAGGATTTTGAACACGGTTGTTTTGAAAATTCCCTTGATTTTGATTGTTGTTACCCTGAAAATTGTTTCTCTGATTGAAATTACCCTGATTGTAATTCCCTTGATTCTGGTTTCTTTGAAAATTTCCTTGAAAACCTTGGTTTTGATTGCCATTTTGAAAATTGTTTTGATTAAACTGGCCTTGATTTTGATTTGGGTTTTGGAAATTTGAGTTTTGACCTTGGTTAAAATTCTGATTCGAGTTACGGTTTTGATTTTGATTAAAACCTGGAGGTCCGAGAAAATTGTTGGAACGATAGCTTAAGAGATTTCGGTCCCCTTGCGGTTGGTAAGAATTACCCCCCGTATTGTAGGAACCGTGAGCAGCATATACGTTCTCTTGAGGAAAGCCAGCAGTAGCTGGACACTCGGAATATAGATGAGGGCCCCCACAAGTTTCACAACTTCGGGCCACGGCTTTTACTTGTTGATTTTGAGCCTGATTTTGCATCGTTTGGCTTATTCTCAACACAGCCGTAGAAATGTCATCCATCTTTTTGGTAAGAGCAATTATTTCAGGAGATGATGATGAGGGAGTAACTGAATGACATGACGCATCCCTCTCCGCAGAGGAATCCCAAAAGTTATGGTGGGCAGTCATGTTCTCGATTAAGTCATAGCACTCCTCGGGACGCCTTTTCATAAAGGTCCCACCAGCAGCAGCATTGAGAATGTCTTGGTGCCTCAATGTCAGACCATTATAGAAGGTATCTATGATGGTAACTTGCAACATATTGTGGTTAGGGCACCGATCAATGGCTAGCTTATAACGTTCCCAAGCCTCAAAAAGAGACTCATCGGGACGTTGCCGGAAGTTGCTGATATCATTTCGTAACTTGGTAACCATGGATGGTGGAAAATATTTTGCTAAAAACTTGGTTACCATTTCATCAAAGGTACGAATAGAATTTCTTGGAAGTCGGTCAAACCATGCAGTGGCATGATGAGTGAGAGAATAGGGGAAGAGGTACAGCCGAAGGGCATCATCCGTGACACCATGCTGTTTCATGCTTTGGGTGACCGTGAGATATTTGTCAAGATGCTTATTGGCATCGTCACCCGGTAATCCGTGAAATTGACACGAATTCTGGACTTGTTGGATCATGTGGTGCTTGAGGCCAAAGTCCGTAGCCTCAATAGTGAGTGGTGCAATAGGCCCACCCCGCCCTTGCATGGTAGGCTGGCACAGCTCCTCCATCGTTCGGAGATCGGGAGCTGGCTCACCCAAGGGAGGGTCAGGGGGTGGTAAAGGTGGTGGTGGCCCAGCGGCCATTTCGGTCTTTGGTTCTTGTGTGTCAGAACGTAGCTCGTGTACGTTTTTCTGATGTTTACGTTTTGTTTGTGACCGAGTGCGCATGCACTAAAAACAATTTTTCAAAACAAGATCAAGGCAAAACCACAGTGAACTTAAACCAGCAATCACAAGTGAATGGCTTCTTTGAAAAAGGTACACCACTCACAGGGATATAAAGGCAAGTTTTAATCTTAAGTTTGGGAACTTATTATGGGTTTATTAATTAATTTTTGAAAAACTGCTTTTAGGCTTATGGGTGTGTGTGCAGAAAACTTGGGAAATATTTTTGGAACTGATTCGTTAACCGAAATCGTCCCTTTAAGATTACTCGCAGGCTGGCGGGAGGAAAGAATGGATTCCTCTTCAGTTCGCAATTTAATGTCAGAACTTACCTTAAACCAACTGTTTCAGGTTGTAATCTTAAAGAACACGAAGTAATTTAACTTCACAGTTTGTTTTTGATTGTTTTTAATTTTTTTTTTGGTGTTTCTCAACACTTCAGGAGAAGTGTTAATGAACGTTTTTTTTATATGATTAAGTTTTTACAAAAACTTTTTACAAATTTGTGTGAAATTTGTACAGGGAGGGTTTTGAAAACCACTAAACTTAAAACGATTTTGTAAAACAAGCAACAACCTCCCCGGCAGCGGCGCCAAATTTTGATTGAGCCCGAACCGTCAGATTATTATTGACCAAGGTCAACAAGTCAAAGACAGCCTAGAATCAATACTCCGGTGATAGTGTAGTGTTTTCCCGGGTCGTTAAAGTCCCAGCGAGATCGAAATGGTGCTTTTGAGAATCGTTTGTGAGATAGTGGCACTGAGGACAATAGCCAGATGATGTGGAGATGATATTGCTACTGTTATGATGGTATTTGTACACAGATATAATATTCACAAAAATCAGATATACAGATATATGCACGTATTCACAATTCAGATTTACGCAATCGGACTGAAAAAGTGGGATTTTGGTATTTATCAAACTACAGGGGGTGCTTTTGACACTTTTTAAAACTTAAAATTAAAAATGAAAATGAAATTATAAAAATGATTAAACTACTATTTAAATATTATTTAATTAATTAAACTATTAAAATCTAAATTAAAATCTAATTTAAATTAACTAAAAATTATAACTATTACAAATTAAACTAAAAAGTTGCAAAAATATTTTCTAAACCTAAATTAGAACTTGAAGAAAGTATAAAAAAATAAAAATAAATATTTTTGTCTTTTTGTGAGTTTTTTATAAATTGAAAACTATTTAACTTACTTTAACTAATTAAACTACTTTTAATTAATATTAATACTAAATTAACTTAGAAAATTAAGAAAAAAATTTATAAAATTACTTAACCATCACTGGAATCCTACAAAATTATAAAAACTCTAAAAATTAAGTTTTAAGATTAAACCACTAATTATTTACCTTTTAATTAACTTAATACTAATTTAAACAATTAAAATAAAAAAAAATAGAAAATGAACAGTAGAATATCAAATTATATTTTCTAAAAGCCTATTATACTATATTAGAGCTGGGAAAAATATAAAAACTAAGTTTTACTTTATAAAAACTAAATATGATATTTATTACTTAATATTAATTAATAATAAAGAAAACTAAAATTAAATCTAATTAATACTAAATGACAGAATAAAAATCTGAAAAAATTATCAAAATTACTTTACTAAATAAGGTAATTAATAAAAATATAAAAACACTAGTTACTTAATTAAAATCTAAAAATGAAAATCAAAATTAAGTTGAATTAAATAGAAACTATCACTTATTTTAACTTTGGATTTTTTGGATTTTTCTCTTGCAAACTTGATTAATACCTAAAAACAACTACTTTTAATGAAAACAACTTTTTTGTAAATGAAAAATAAGCACTTTGCACCCCCTTGGCTTATACAGTTGACTTATGTTGACTGTGTGGTCAATTTAGGTCAAATGAGTGAGGATGGGGTCCACAATGGTAAAAGTGAGTACCAACAAGGTTGACAAACTTAAATAAGCCAGGAACAACAAGAAATAAGCACAATTAAGCTGTATCAAACCAAATAAGCACTTTGCAAATCTGAGTTTCACTCAGATTTTGGGACAGACTTTGGGGCCTAAACTAAGTGGGGTCCACTGGGCTAGGGGTCAAACAAAAAGTCAATCCACACTCCTTGGTAGGAGGGGGGTTGGAAAAGGTCAACTGGAACCACTAGGGCCCACTGAGGTGGTCTGCAACCACCACCAAAGTTGGTGGTGTGGTGGAGGTCTGTTGTGCACAGGGCAACCTCTTGCCCTGCAACTCACTTTGGGGGTCTGTGGGACCCACTTAGACTTCCACAAAAATTAAGCAAAAATTTGGGCTCAAAGTTCAGCTGGTAGACTCTTACCACAACAAATTTCAACCCTTAACTCCCATTACACAACTCACAATTAATCTTGGAAATTTAGCAAAAATCTGAGAATGGAACTTTTGACTTTTGTGTGAAACTTGATACTTTGACTAATTTGGATTTCCAAAGGTTCTTACTGATTATTAACTAAGTTATAAGCTATATTATGACTAGTTTATACTATATTAAACACTAATGTACCTAATGAGTATGATTTAGACAACTAAAACTCTCACAGTTAACTGTGAGAGTTGTAATTTTGAGATTTTGACTTTCTACTTTAAAACTGACCAAACCAATGGTCAAACTGATTCTATTTGGACCTAAATGAGATTTTGGAACTAAGTAATACCACAGTTAGAACCAGATGCACACCAAATCAGCTTGAACCAAACACCCTTTAATGCAAACTGTTTTGAGTTTTTCAAATCCACTAGGTGTTAGACTGTATACTCTTGATTTCAGATTGCAAATTATGACTAGTTGAGTTGGTTTGAGTACTAAAAAGCAGGTTACAACTTATAATTACACAAATTAGACAATGAAGGTAATAATGATAGTTTAAACTAAATTTAAGGTTACTAATTATTCTACAAAATAAGTTATAACTAATAAGCTAAATTCTACTTAACTACAAATCAAGAAACACAATTTAAACACAGAAACTCAGATTGCAATCAAGAACTCAGAAACTAAGCTTTTTAGTGGAAACTTTAAATGAGAACAAGCTTACAAACAAACCCCTAGCTTGAACAAGGGGCTTCTCCACAGAAGCCTATCTTTAGATAGGCCAATTAAGCTCCAATCTTTGATCACCAATCCTTCTTCAACCTGAAAATCAAAATCAAACAAAACAGTTGACTAAGTTTGACTTTTCTTGAATTTTTAGTTTCCTTCTAATATATCTGGATTTTAGAGTCTCTAAAGCTCAAATAAGCTTGATGGAACTTATATTAACCTAACTCAGTCCATGATTCAAGCTCAAACACTAGCAGCATATGATTTAGCTTAACACATGAAACTTGAAAGTTGCAGAAACAAAATAAGTTGAAGAAACTTGATTATATTAATTTGAAAAGATCAACAATACACTGAATTAACTTCTACAATTGCTTAAAAGCTTTTTTGCTACACTGCAATTGCTTAAATTAACTTATACGATTACAACTATTTTTAAAAAACTAGACAATGCTTCATCTTGCACTCTTTTCCTTTTATAGCCTCTGATTAGGGTTCCCAGCTGCCCTCTGATCAAATCCCACCTCTTTCTTCATCTTTTGGTCCACTAACAAGGCGCCACGTGTTTTGGCGCCAAAATGATTATTTGCAATTTACTCCCTGATTGAGTGCACTGGGGGAGAAACATTTAATGTGATGTGAGGTAGGTGTAGGGAGGTGTGGGTGTGTGATGATTAAGCTGCAAGTGGTGGGGTGGTGGCTGCAAAACCAGTGTGGATTTGGTCTGGGTGAGGGAGAAGGGAGAAGGCGGTTTAGGGGTGTGTTTGACTGGTTTTGACCAGGTCAAATAGTTTGACCTGGGTTAATAACTTTGGGGTGGGATGGGCTAATGGTGTGGACTGGTTTTGACTTGGGCCCAAAATGGACTAGGCTTAGTACATGGATTGGATTAGTGGTAGTATTAGTTAGGTATTGGATCCGGTTTTGGTTTTTTTACACAAGGACTAATTTTGTAATAATGGGAAAGTTGAGGGTGTGATCTTGGCAATCTTCAAAAGTATTATAAAGGGTGAATTATGCCATATCATGAATAGTACAAGGTCCTGGCATGATTTTTTCAATTTATTTTCACTAGGGACTGAAACCGTCAAACTTTCAAACTTCAGGGACCTTTTGTGTAATTTTCACCAAACTTTCCACCAAGGACCAATCCTGTCATAAAAGGTTAGTGCAAGGACAAAATTTGTTTTTCTCAAAGATTTTCATATCCCAGGGACCATTTTTGACAATTTTCAAAGTTCAGGGACTAAACTTGACATTTTGTGAAACTTTTCACCAAAGGACTAATTATGTAACTTTTTGATTTATAAGGGCCTTTGGTGACTTTTTCAAGTTTTTAGAATGACCAGGGACTAGATTTGACAACTTTTGAAAGTTGGGGGACTGAAACTGCCAATTATGCAAACTTTGTGCGTTTTTCATCTGTTTTTGGTATTTTTGCATTTGAGACATGTAAAACACTTTCCTGGGATATTTTCACTATTTTGATTCATTATTGAGTGTTTTTGGATGTTTTGGCTGCTCAGAAATGGTAAAAATGATGAGTATTTACACACTCATCACTCTCCTATATCACCCCAACAAGCTGTTATTCACCAAGTCTGCCTCAGTCTCCTGCTTCTACATCCACCAGTTTTGGCATACACTTCAGCTAGATCTTGGGGAGGCTTCCTTCACCTGTATGCTTCATAACCGTCAGGTCACTGTGGACATTGATTTGCTTAGGAATGTACTTGGGTTACCAGAACTCGGCCCAGATGAAGTATATGATCAAGTACCCACCGAAGAAGAGTTGATAGAGTGGTTACGGGATATCGGCTATGACGAATCAGAAGAAGTTGTGACAAGACATTCTAGGGTCAACATTCGGTTTCTTCCACAACCATGTAGAACCCTATACATTCTGATTGCCAAGTCCTTATTTGGCAGAGACACTGGGCATGAACACCCAAAGCTCCAACACCTCAAACTCTTTTGGGCAGTGGCTAATGTGAAGAAAATTGATTATGCCAGTATCATTTGGGAAGACCTTGTGTGGCACATTCAACACAAGACCACCAACATTCCATTTGTCCGCTTCACAAAACTACTCATCGAAAGCTTCCTTCGTGAGTATGACGATATCCCACAGAGACTTGATGACAAAGATAAGAACACTTTAAGAAATGAAGATACTCTCAGAATCATCAAGAGACTCGACACTAGCACACGCAAGCAAGGAAAGAAATTTCCTGATTGTCTCTTGAATGACAAAGTAAAGCTTTGCCCGAATTTCAAGTACTATCTTCAAGCTCTTAAAGCAGAAAAAGTGGGTTTCCTGGACGAAGTTGTTCTACCTTCGTTCATGCAGAAGAAAGGAAAGAAAGGTAGCAAAACTGGGAGCTCCGACAGTTCTACTAAGTCTACTCATAAGAAGAAGGGTACTCTCAAGAGAAGGACTCCTGCCAAGAAGCCCGCATCCATTCCTGAACCTGGGTGGTTTCCCTCACCACAATCTTCTCCAAAACCGTCTAATTCTGAAACCAAGTCCGACGAAGGTCCAGTTTACCGGGAAGCCTTTGCCAATATTACAGAGAATGTCAACCTTGATGACATTGATGACAAAGACTTGACCTTCGAAGATTGGGAGAAAAACATTGATGAGTTTGCTGATAATGCCGAATATCCATCATACCTCAATCAAAGACCATTCACTGAAGCACAAACCATCTTGGAAGAAGAAAGGATTAGGAGAGAGAAGATGAAGGAACCGATGACAGCTGAACATGAGTCTGCTCATTCAGACAAAGGCCTTTCAGTCGAAGAAGAAAATGAAAGAGCTCTCAAGCTGGGTCTCCTCCACAGCAAAATTGATGCTTTCTATGATGATCTACCTCCACCTCCAGAGTTCTCTCAAACTACCGAAGCTGGCGGATCAAGCAGCATTCCTGATACTGCCACAGGGATCAACACTGACTTAGTCGCCTACGACAATCCTTCGGTATCTCCCACAGACATTGAAATGACTAATGCTTCAGCAACGGGAGAAGAAGAAGAGGAAGATCCCATGGATACTGATGTTCCTCGGTTGATGTCTGTAGAAGAAATGGAGCTCAGAGAAAGGGCTCAGGAAGAGGAATTAAAGAGAAAACCGGAAGCTGAAGAGGCTAGACTTGAGGAGCTCGCACAAGCCAAACTGGAAGAAACTATCCGTATGGAGGAAAGCAGGAAAGCTGAAGAAGCAGCTAAGCTGGCAGAAGATAAGTTAAAGAAAGAAGAAGAAGCCAAGCTAGCCGCAGAACAAAAAGCCGAGGCTGACAAACTTGCTGAAGAACAAAGGTTAGAAGAGGAAGCAACCAAAGCAAAGAAAGTTGATTAACCCGAACCACAAAGAGGAGATGACAAAGACCTTACCACCATCATTGAATCCTCACAGTCATCACCTCCTGCATCCGAATCAACTCACGACAAATCTATCAAGAAACCAAGCACCAAAGCCTCTGCTGCATCAAAATTGCTAAAGTCAGCATTCAGAAGAGTACATGAAAAGAAGAAAAGCAGAATGGAAGATCAGGTTGCAACACTAGTAACCCAAGTTGCTGAATTGACAAAGCTGAATTTGAACGTCCAAGAGCTGCAAGATAAAGTTGATACTTTCTTAGCTAAAGACGTACAAGAGAACTTGGAAGCCACATTAGCAGCTCAAGCACATCAGTATATGGAACAACATTTAGTTGCTGAGTTGAAAGATCTACTGGCACCCATGAGAGACGAACTCACAAAGTTCGCAGAGCAAGCTTTCAAGAAAGTAATCCGATCAACCACATTCACTCTTCGAGCTGACAAGTCTACTGTTCCACTACCAGGACTATCTATGGATGAATTGGAAGCTCAACTCTTGGACAAGCTGGCAAGCAAGTTCACATTGTCTCCTGAAGAAGCCAAAGTCCTGGAAGCATTGAAAGACAAGATGACCAAAGAGACTTGCAGCATAGAGGCCGATAAACTGAAGCGTCAAAGAGATGATGAAGACAGGGATCCTAATTCTCAGGCAAAGAAACAGAAACAAGCCGAAGGACCCTCATCTCAATCTAAAACACCGGTCATCCCACCAACAACAACAACATCCTCACCACAACCGAAGGCATCAGGTTCCGCTCCCAAGGCACACGACCACTTTGAATACACCGGTGGTGACGAGATTCCTCAACCCGATGAAGTTCCAGAACCATCCTCTAAGAAGAAGAAAAAAAAGAAAGGAAAGCATCATCAACCCAAACCGGACACCTCATCAAAAGGCACAGAACCAAAGAAACCAAAAACCGTCCTTAAATGGCTAGACCAAGACGATAGTGCCAAATACTCCTGGTTTGAGAAGATGATCAATTCGCAACCACCACTTGAAGAAAATCAAGAACCTCAAGATGGTCGAACGGTGGAATACGCTCAATTAATTCAGCAAAAGTTTCAGATGAAAAAGATGAATAAGAAAGAGCTGCGAAGAATCAAGAATGATGTTTTCAATCTTCTGAAAGACCGGTCTGCTAACTCAATCGAACTTGAGTATCATCTGGAAAATATTGCTAGAGCTATGTCAAGCAATATTGACTGGATCAATCCTGAATCTTATGTCGATCCGGTCACAAGAAAAACCGCACCCTACATTACTGACTGGTCCAAACAACTACCGATGATTGGGAAGCCTAAGGAACCGAAGATCCCGTACAAGTTCTTCTTCAACACAGACTTGGAATTTCTGAAACTTGGCAGCAAGATTGAGAAGAAGTACGTTACATCACTCGCCTTTCTCCCTGCAGCTCGATATCTCAACAATGCCATCGAAGAAGAAGCTTCAGCATTATTCGTTGATAAAGTTGTTGAATATGACCGGAACGCACTTTATGGTATACATCATTGGCCAGACAACCGGGCACAGTACTATCGAAGCAGCAGACTCAATCAGACGATAGGCGATGTAACAAGTGATTTGAAGATAGTCTCGATTCAGTTCATTTCGACTGTCACTCACTTTGGGTACCCCTTCCTCAACAAAATCACACTGAAAAGACTTGATGAAAAGGAGTACGATATTTCCGAGTCAGACTTTCCAAGACTACTTCTCAATGACATCGAAGATATGTACCTGCTCAAAGTTCAAGGAAAACTCTGTGGCTTGCCTAAAGAGATGCAGCTTGCCTTTATCCAAGCTCTCCTAATCTTCATCAGGCAGATAGTCATCAGAGAAAGAGTAGAAGATCTTCAATTGGGAGTGGAAAGTTATCAGAAGAAGCTCAATCTCACTAAACCCAACATGTTCGACATCCCCGACCTTCAACATCTACCTCAATACACCTTGATCAGGCATCCATTTGGGTTCACCTACCGCAGTATAAACGGTCGCAACTGCTTCATGGCTTACGACGAAATACATAAGTTCTGTGATGAAACCTTGAAGTTCGTCAGAGATGGAATCAAAAGCAGATTGGATGACATTGTTCTGGGTAAATCTAAAAGGTGGAAAACCAATGAGGCCAGGGATGCTCGCAGATTCATCTTAAGGATTGAGAACAGATTGAAGCGTAGGGATCAGTTTCGAAGGTTGGAAAGTTATGTGGGAGGCAGACAGAAGTTTCCGGTGTTGACATTTCAGAGACCTGATTGGTAGAAAGTTGTAAGAGTTTGATTTGATTTGTCAATTATATACTTCATAATGGCTTGTGTACGTATTACAGTGCACAACCCGAACTTGTAAAGAAAGGACCCTGAGGTACGCATCAGTGCCTCAATCCTAAATATAAGGAGCGAAGGCTTCTTACTTTTGAGTAGAATTAATCAAATTTTTATGAATTTTTCATGATTCTGCTCAAAAGGACAAGTATTTCACCCCAATAAGACCTAATCACATGTTGAGGGGGAGCACTTGTCAAAACAAAATACTTTGCTCAAAATCAAAAGTTCTTGGTGAATCTCCCCGTAAGACTCAAAAGGCATATTTTAATCTAAAAGATTGTCAAAAACATCATTTTATATGCTATTTTTGAGGGGGAGAAAATGAAAAAGTGATTAAAATATATGAAGTCAAAGCTTAAAAGTTGTATCATGTGCGAGCTAGACTCAGTATTGACCCAGGAATTGACGAGACAATAAAAGTTAGTAATATCGAAAAGACTTATCCTCGACGGGTAATAACATCAAGTTAGTTACTAGAGCTAGTTGTCACCTAAAAGCTGACAATGTATCTCTTTATCTAACCACGTAAGCGTGTCTCGAAAAGGATATGTCTTAGTAGAAATGTACCGTCTCGAGAAACTTTTTGTGGACTTGACCAGGCCGGGTAATAACTTCAAGCTAGTCTAACTAGTGATGTAAGCGTGTCTCGAATCGGTCTTGTTCACGGAAAGTGGATCAATTCAAAATGCTTGCTCCTCCCGCATGTGCAGATTTATTAAATACTTATGAGCACATGTGAAGGGGGAGCCCTTCAAAAGTGTACTCAAAACTCTCAAAGTGTTAACCAAAATATTTGATTATCACAAACACTTTGAGAGATTTTCAATCAAAGGTTTCTTGGCTACTGTCGGAGTTATAAGGTGATTAAGATAGGAATATCCGTCCTATGATCCGCCAGAGCCAGAGGGATCTACCCAAGGACATCTCCCATTGTTAGAATTAGAATTCCTTAGGTATGATACGAAAAAAGGAGAAATGAATGAAAGGGAAAGAAGGAGTTGAAGAATTAAAAAGAAAAGTAAAGAAAAGGGTGAAAAGAAATAGCCCTCCATATGTTCAACCTTAGGGCAGACACCGGGTTCAATACGTATGCTACTGGTTGTTGCAAAAGACAACACCGGTATTGAAGACAAAGTCGTCATGGACCCAGTGACGCAATGCACTAAACCTTCTTAACCACTCAAGTTCTCTTAAAAGGACTTGTTACATTCTCATGGGGAACCAGTGTAACCTATCGACCTATCTCTTAGAGACGGTTGATATTGAAGCAGGAGACCCCTCCCTAGTCTCCGCATAGGAAACCTAGGTGTGCACTTATAGAGTCTAGAGCCTTGAGATACATCAAAGATCTCTTAGGAACACTTAGTATTTCTACAACTGGTGTTCTACATCAATGGACACCAGCTGTAAATTATCGAGTCCTTCGCAGATCTTAGCAATCTGCCGAGAACGTTTATGAGAGGATTACTTATGTATTTCTCAATGATTGAACGGAAATCCTGCCAGGGTCAACATCAAACAGCCCTGACAGCAGGTCACTTCGGTAACCCTACAAGGGTTACGCTTAGTGTTTGCGGTGGTTCCATTACGGTCTACAGTCGTGGAGTGATCCCCAGCGACTCACCCAGTCATTGAGCTACTTAGTAGGTCTCGTAAGCTCCTTCGGGAGTATCTGATATGGGAACGGCCTGGATAAGGATTAGAGGGAGTCTTCACACTATGCTTTTGATGAACTCTATATCCTTATCTGTAAGTACCGGTTGTTTTATTACTAACTGTTTACTCGCAGGTAACTCACTTCCATGATGGTAGATTCCAACATGCTCATACATACATCTTGAAGCAAATGTAAGCTCCCCCAAAGATCTTAGCAACACAAATTTCAAAGAAAGATCCTACGCCAATAAGAAGAATCTACGAAGTATAAAGACTAAAGATCTCAGAGTATGTAGAGTAACCTCATGTACGTGAAAGTATAAGTCTGAAGATGTATGAGTATGTTGGAATGGCGGACAACCACCACAGACGCAGGAGTGACGAATGGCAAACTACTTCGTGACACAATCACTACATCATCACCAAAGAACAAAGACAAAGAGCAAAGTACATTCATTATCATTCAACCATTTTTGAAGACGTCTAGAGATTTACATGTCACAAGTCAACGACAAAGATGAAGACGTCAAGCAACCGTGATGACCGACCCTTAGGGGGAGATTGTTGGGATCATACTTTTGTATTCAGTCAAGTCTCGGTTATTACCTTTTGTAATAGGTTGCTTTTGTATTTATTTCATTATGTTTTATGATTACAAGGCTTAAGTGTAAAAGCCCTATGGGCTTGAAAGCCCACGAATTAGAAAGATAAGGGAGGAAGGGAGTGTTGCCCTGCTCCTCCCTTATAAATAGAAAGCTTATGTAACATTTCATTTTGTTGGTTATTTGAATATCTTAGTGAAACTCTTGTTCTTACTTTTCTCTCATTTCTTATAATCAACCATCTCTCATTCTCATCTCATTTCTTTCATTATCATACTTGTGTTTACATAAATAATGACCTAACAAAAACAGACGAAAACGTAAGAAAATAGACGAAAACGTAAAAAGATTGACAAAAATGTAAAAAATGGACGAAAACGTTAAAAAATGGACCAAAACGTAAAAAGATTGATAACGGTGTAAAATATTAATTGAGGGACTAATAATGCAAAATATTAGGACTTTTTTAGAAAATGAGGACTAACGGTGCAAAAAATATTAACGAAGGACTAACGGTGCAAATTACTTAACGGATAAACTAACGGGCCATTCAAATTAGGGACTAAATGGGTGACAGGTTTCAAAATTAGGGATGTCTGGTGTACTTATTTTGACTTAAGGACTAAACTTGCAATCCATGTAAACTACAGGGACCATCCGTGTAATTTTGTCTAACATTTATTAACTTGAACTAGCTTATAGACCCGTGGAATCAACAGGTTTTTAGAAGAGATTATGCAAAAAAAATGAAAGAGTGTAACAATTTAAAAAAAATAATAATAAATAAACCCGAAAGCAAACAGCTTGAATCATGTATTTGAAAGGGAAAGTACGTAATAAGCCAATGAAAAAAAAAGTATAGAGTACAATGCTTGTAACTAATAATGTAATAAATGTCATGCATTGTGGCATATGATTTTGATGATCTAATAAACGTCCATGCACGCGGGCTTGAAGATGGTCTTGAAAAGCAAAAGTATGTACTGAGCGATAATTGAGTGATAACCCAACGAACATATTGTGAGCACCTAAATAAGTTAGAAAAAAAGTGTAAGTAAAATATAATTGTGACTTATAATACATATAAAAAATCATATAAAACATATCACATGTGTATTAGTACATACATCTTAAAACTTGGTCATAAACCTTGGAGAACCTCTTTGTA
Organism: Artemisia argyi; assembly: GCA_030686995.1. Classification (NCBI taxonomy): domain Eukaryota; kingdom Viridiplantae; phylum Streptophyta; class Magnoliopsida; order Asterales; family Asteraceae; genus Artemisia; species Artemisia argyi. Next base: position 215,312,964 of record CM060701.1, read on the forward strand.
GACAATATTTGTATTAGTGTTTGATAGATGATCGTCCGCATCCGAAATAACAATTTTCAAACCGTTTTTGCTTTTGACGCGTGAAAGAGCAACGTGTAATTGTCCATGTGTGAAAACAGGACGTGGGGGGTACAAACCAACTTTTGAAAGGGATTTGTCCTTGGCTCTTGTTTATCGTCATGGCAAATGAGACTGACACAACAAATTGTTTCCTAACGATCTTCATCGGTAAACGTTTATCCGGTTGAGTAATTTTCAACCTTTGTATGATAACCTTATTTCCAAAATGTGTTCTATTAATTATTTGGGCTTGAATAGAAGTTCTTGTTAACCGAGTTACTTGAAGTCTTATCTCGTTACATAATCCTTGAGGTTGATTAATATTCTTGAGCAACATTATTGGGAAATTAAGTGTGTGAATAAAGTAAGAATTAACAACGAACGTAAATATGTTGAATTGTTTTTTTAGAAATAATAATAAGTAATAAATCACTAATACTATAACACGAATTATGTTTGTAACTGTTGATATAATAAACGTCCATGCATCGTGTCCTCCAATTTTGATGGTCTTGAAAAGCATATGTATGCAGTGAGCGTTAATTAAGTGATAAGTTAATATCCATTCCGTGAGCACCTAATAAGTTTTTAAAAAATGTGTAACTAAAAGGAGTTTGTGTTTGATAATATATATACATTTAAAATATGACATAAAACATGTCATACGTATACTATTATATACACCTCTTGAACCTTAATCATAGACCCGTGGAATCTCACGAAATGTGTAATCATGATCTTTAACTTATAGACCCGTGGAATCACGGAAATTTTGTAATTATAGTACATTGTGATTTCATGCAAGACATAAAAGTTGATTGGTTTAAATTAGTGGCAATGGGATGAGATTTATGGTTGAACATGATATAGTACAGTTAGATGCAAACAATGTTCTAAGGACTAATGTTTTAGTTAGGGAGGATGGAATCAGTTGGTTTTTAAGTCGAACTAAAAGGTAAAAATTTCTTCAATATGTCTTAAAAGGTACTGAAGTCCCGTGAGCAGTAACGAAAACGATAGTTTTGCCTGTCATACTCCAATTCACATAACCAAATGAGACTACCAACTAAAGATCTATAGAATAATAATCTAGAAACAAAGTAAAAATAGATCATGAAGAACCATTATAAAGATAATTAATGCTTAAAGCTTCTTTGTTGAAACGTAAGTTACATATAAAACTATAAAAAAGCTGCACGAAAATGCAGTCATAGCCTAATAGAATTGTAATATTTTCATAAGGTTGGTGTTTCCATAAATACACTTAGTGTAATATCTTTTTAACTAAATGTAAACATCAAACTTAACCTACACCATTTCATAACCTCTCTACCTCCTCAGCTCCTACACAACTTTGGTTTCAGCCGAAATCAGTTTATAAGATAAAAATACTTACCTATTCCGTTTTAAACTACTTCATACGGCATAATACATACTACAGAATTCAGCCTGGACCTCTTCATGACCTGGACCACTTTAACCCATGAACTCACTTTACATATGTATCAAGCACCTATAACACTTCAGCTCCTAAAGCAATTTAGGCCTAGAACACAGCCTGCACGACAATACCACCTAAGAAAAAATTCACTTACAGTCTCTTTATTCTTTATTCAACTCGTAAACTTCCTACTGCATCTGTACACGTTCACTTAAACAAAATAAGCAACAAAACTATGAAATGATACATAAGACTCAAGGTACACAGTATCTGGCTATAACCGGCTCCACGATCTTGTTGTTGGCTTCTTTAGTCACTCCTGCAATGAATATTGAGAAACTTGCAAATTTGCTACTCTTAAGACGTAAAAATTAAGATCATATTATTGGATCAACTCTTAAGATATTAGGTGTATTGGATGAACTCTTGAAGTACCAAAGTTTTTCTTATATTAGACCGTTACTCTAAACATACATATCCAAACACCCCTTAATCTATCAACATTGGGTGAAATAAGTTCAAAAGTAATAACAAAATTCCAGCACATATATTTCTGCAACCAAACACCTTTAGTAACCAAGTTTTGGGTGGCTAGGTCGACCTTGGCCTCTATCTCTACCCCTTCCTCTTCCTCGACCACTCGGCATGGGGAGTCATGGGCTGAAACTACAAAAAAATATAATTATTTAAAAATAGTGCTGTACTTTTTATTAAAAAACAGTATAACTATTTTTATGATCTCACTTGCACATCATTTAGGTTAAAAAAAGTTCAAACGTAAAGTGCTTCATTTCAATCCGACCCAACCATACCAAAAATACTCACTTTGACCCATTACCCATACCAGCCAACCCGCTCAAGCTCTTACCTTTATATTAAAACTGTAAAGGGAAAGAGCTAAATTCACCTGGAAATATTTGGTAATTCGAATCACCTTGGGCTGAAATAGATTAAAATAAACATATTCTATAAGCTGTTGATTTACTTATCCACCATTAAACATTTTGTCAATGTATTCACACATAACATTGGGTTGTAATTAATTACCTGTGAACAGCCTAATAAGTGAGCATAAATCATAACTAAGGAAGAAAGTAAAAAGAGCATAAAAATAAGTAATCCCAAACACCCCTTATTACTTGGACATTATCGGACATTCACATATTTAAACAATAAAGGGTAAGTTCTCATGTGATTTTGTTATATGGCAGGCATACAAGGTCAATTTAACTTACCTCAAATAGATACTTGTAGGATCATCTTGACCACCACCAAATGCCTCTAACGTGTCTGAGAATATATAGTCCATGTTGCAAGCTTCTCAAAGCCATCCCTATTGCGAATTTTTCTAGCAGTGTCACCAATCTTGAAGGTACCAGCTTGAATCCCACCAACGGTTGCTGGTCCGATAAAAACCTGCAATAACCATTAGTATTACTTAGGCAGAGGCCCATTATGAAGGGCAACAACTATTAATTGCAGAGATCACATGAAAACATTGAAAGTAAAGCTTACAGATCACAATATTATAAACAGTAAGTAGAATAATAAAAAACCTCTTATAACTTATAAAAGCTCTCGACTTTATATGCTTTTCAGCGGATATTAGTAAAATACAGGAAAATACAATTTTTTCCCTTCCCCTTACCCCAATTTCAGCAACCAAAGACACCCATTTTAGCCCTTGCACAACCATACAGAGAAGAAGAAATAAAGATAAATCAAAATAATAACTTTCACACAGAAGACCAAGTTCATACACTTTCCAATAGCAGAATGTGACTTTTTAAATAAACCCGAAACTCAGACATTAGCGCATTGCTTATGGACTTACCCACTCCCATTATCTAATTTGAATCAAAGAGACAACCCACGTTTTTATTGATATTTCTTGAAAAGTCAAAATATGATAAAGTGGGAAACTTTAAAGGTCAATGGACCAACTTAGGAGTAGGCGCAGTAAGATACCTTGAATTATCCATGTTGGACTTCAATCTCTTGAGTTTAAGGTATTGTCTATCATTACACAGGTGGCACCATTTTGTATCTACGCAATATGGAAGAGGGTTTTCAGACTTCATTAGAAAAAATGTACCAAAATTTACTACAACAAAGAATTAAGAATAATCCAGGTAGCACATGACATTCAGATTAGCATTTTTTTCCCAATTTTATATAGCCATTACAACAACAATATCATTAATTCCCTTGTAATATGAAATCGTCTTCTGTGTAACATAATAGTTCAATGCAAGTATGCTAACCATTAAGTGTAAAACGTTATGAGTGGATCCTTGAATAACTCTTTCACATAAGCATAAGCATTATTCTATATATGTGACTTAATTAAAGTATTATGTTTACGCTATTAACTTGAATATAGGTATCTACGTATGTCGCCAAGACCAAGAACACTTTTAATACCCTTTAGTTCCTTCTTATTATTATGCGATATAATGACCAATAAAGTCTCTAAATTTAGAATTATTTAGGTATGTACCGGGAAAGATCTAATGCACCAAGCTTGTTAGCATAATCACACACGTCATGGAGGCACCAAACTCATAAGAACATTAACATTTCATGAATAAAGAAATTTTGACTCGTTTCTTTTTAAAAGCATGTTCTTTTACCCGTTTTGACAGTTAATAACCTAATCCAAATCGGTCCATTTCTCATGGGTTCATTGATATTACCTCACCTAAGTGGCAAACATAGAAGATGACCAATATTAAACTAAGAGACACTCGTATAGTGTCCAACCTCTTGAAATACCAAATCAAATGAAAGATTACCTAGATGCATTTCATTATTTTAAATGTAAAAACTAAAACTAACAATTCAAGGATCAAGGATACCATGTCAAAACGTTGTAGCCTATCCTGTTCGTGGTTGAGATGTTCAATTTCATCAAGACTCTCAGAGAAGGTCACTGTATCCGAATATTCAAAATCTGCATTCACAAGAAAATGTCATCTGCAAATGAAAATTTATTATATTCTCGTAGAAGAGTATTACATATATTTAAATTTTAATTAACATATCTTAGTGCAATATTATGAAACGGGTGCAATATAATCTTACAAACTCCTTGAGCTTTCTCTTGTGCTTTCCATCAAAACAAAAAGTTTAGTCATGGATGGGATAAACAACCTAAAACATGAAGAATAAAAACTTTAGTCGGATATTTACATCTCTATATAATTTAATAGCATATGCCCCAAATTTATAGTACTGGGTAATACTTACAGAGCTCAATGGAGCATTGTTGATGCCACGAAAATCTTTTTACCTTTCACAGCATGGATGACCTATTCACAAAGTAGAGGTACATTAGACATTCTTGCATTCGGCCAATAGTCCAGGTACGTCAAATATATCAAAGTCACATATTCATTTTCAATGCTTATAGCTTCCGAAACAATTTTTTCAAATAAACCTATAAATTCTTCCTGTGTGATCATACGTGTTTGAAAAACCAATAAAAGTGAGCCTTAGGGTATTTGAAATGGGTGAGGTAAAATATTTCATTTATTTAATACTAAGTAGTAAAATTAGGCAAGTTGCAACCAAGATCAGAAGTGTGTTAGATTAACTACTACTTCAAGTACATTCAACTTTTTAAATAGAACTCTTCGAATATGAAACACAAGATCCCTTTCAACCATGTGTACGAACTACTACTTCTCATCAACATTTCATAGAAACAATACAAACTTCTGCATTTCGAAAGAAACACGCAGACTCAATTACTATATTAATTAGAATCCCTAAAATAAATTGAAATCGAAACAAACACGAACCATGTCTTGTAGTTTAACATAAATCTCATAGTGAGTTCCCTTCACAAAAACCTTCATCTTTTAACTTATTTATCTGCAATCAGTGGAATCGAAAAAAAATTATTTATCAAATAGTTGGTTTGCATAAACATGTTAGCACTTGATCTAATAATTTCTTCAAACCTTTAATCGTAAACAATACCCATTAAAACAATGAAAAACATAAAACCATTTACAGAAATTGGGATGAATTGGCAGCGATATGTGAACCGACTTGTATATTATTACCTTGTAAATTTAGAGCTGGTATACTGTTAGATTGTAGATTTACACGTGTGCGTGCTACATCATTTATGTCCTAAAATCTGAAAGAATATCAGCCATTTTTTCAGCATTAAACGATTAAAAAATTAATGCACATCTAAAGGAAATAAACGAAAACAGTTTCGCACATGTCACACGTAGACGTTAATTAGGCATTGTCATTGACTAACCTGCAAGTGACACCTCTGTATGGCTATTATCCGAACCCACAATGTCGCGCATAGTATCCCCGCGTATGTTTACACCTATGAAATCATGGAAAAGCCAAATGCAAAAAGGTAACGCATAGCGTTACACGTTACAGCTGCAACAAATTTGGACACTTTAAAAAACTAAGACACGGTACCTCTAGTTAAATCACAAATAGGTGTATGGCTAAGATCAATAGTGGCAGAAATTGTTTCACGGGCATTCCTAATATTGTTTGCAATAGAATAATTGTTATTGTCACAACTCTGATAGAGTGGACCACTGTAGACTACATGGTGTATAAAGCTATCGTTACAAACACATGAACATTCAAATTCGAGTAGAAAAACATAACCCAAAAGGGAAAATAAAACGTACAGGAGTTGTCGGCCGCAGGAAAAATGCAAGGACCGTCATCAGCATGCTCATCAGTATCATCTATCTTTTTTTGCCCTTTATCAACTGTTAAACTATTCACTACCGATTGACGTCTATTCCACACCCCATTCACAAAACATAAAAAAGGATATTACATTCTTGAATCTATAGAAACAAACACACGAAATAAGCATATAAACCGCTGACCTATTCAACCTACCGATCAATACATAGGAAACATGAAAAATAATATTGCATACCTATAGATCAATTATAAAGTTAATTGAAAAAATTATTACATCACTCTCCTGGCTTTTCGATTGATGTTCTTAAACCACATACACAAATTAATCCTGTATAAGAATAGATATAAACAAACAAATCACAAACGTATTACAATTGAATGGAAAACAAAAAAAAAGAAAACCCATTACTTACCAATTAGTAAAATCCCCAATTCTTTTTCAAGGGTTCTTGTAAAACACAATTAAATTGAACATAATCAATGGAAAAACTGTTTTAAATAAGTAAATCAGAGGCTTATTTTTGGAGATGATATGTATGAACAATTAATTTGATTGAATGTAACCGATTGTTTGAATTTGTCAATCGAAATCAATGAATCGTATAGAAGAAGTTTGTAGAGCGCTGAAGAAGAGTTGTACTATCCAAAAATATCAGTAGCCTGAGCATCGAGACACGTCAGAATTTTTAATGCATAGGGTGCTTTATAGGGTAGTACAGAACTCCCTTTTATTAGAATACATAGATGTCACACCAGATCTACAGTGACTTTTTCTTGTTCTCAAATTTTGAAATACACCCTTTCAAGTATACACATTATTAATAAATACCCTCTAAATTTAGATTATTTAATAAATTACCTTTAAATTCTTTAAACATTGTATTTCTGTTAGGGGTGTAAACGAGACGAGACAACTTGTGAGTTACTTGATATTGGCTCGTAAACTACTCGAACCAACTCGACTTAAATGATTCGAGCTTGAGTTTGAGCTCCAAAATACTCGGCTCATGAAGCTCGCGAACCTTATCGAGCTTCAATTAAATTACACTTTTTTCCTTTTAGATATATAATTTTAATTAATTTGTCGTACCGTGCTTGATATGCCAAGTATTCATCGTGTTCGAGCATGAAATGTGGAAATAATCGAGCTCAAGTTGAGTTTTGAGCTCGAAGTTTATATGAAGAGTTGAGCTCGAGCTCAAAAATATAACTCGACCGAGCTTGAGTCGAGTTTTCGTACGAGCCGAGCTTAACGGTACTCAACTCGACTCGACTTGACTCGTTTACACCCCTATTTTCAACACCCACAATATTAGTAGTTATTAAATGATTATAAAATAGTTATTACATGATTGAAAAATGTTGTATCTACTGTCGGTTGTTAGTACTTGCTATATATATTACTATTTAATTTAGTACGAAGTAGTATTTTTACAAGGCTTTGTATTTGTCATGCGGAATAAATGATTGAAACAGATCATTAAATGTTACTAATATTGAAATTCATGGGTCGAAATTGAAGTATAATCTATCAAATAATTTACATTAACGATAAACAAAATTGTGACAATAATACAAGAGAATCGACAAAGACAAGACATATACTTGTCACCACACAAATACAACAACTTTACTATCAACATATATTATTCATTTGACTAACATGTCAACCACCACCACTAATACTACCATCTTCACCACCGCCACCGCCCTTAACGGTGGTTGCAGCTACGTTCTTATCTCTATCAGCCTTCACGACAACCCCGTTTTCTAGGTCACCACAATTCTTTTGGCCTCTTAACGCGATCACAATTCTATTATTGTGGTATCTCTTGTGATAGTGACTACCACCGTCGTTATCACCTTTATAACATAGAGTGATCAACACCGTGAAAGATGAGGCAGCAAATATGAGAGCAATTGCTAGGATGGCAATATCTTTCATACTTTCAAAAGAGAATAGTGCAATAGAGCAACACAATATGATCATAATAAAACCTCTAGTTGCATGCTAACTAATATAATAATTGATTTATTGTGAATAAATAAATTATTTGTTGCAGCCTGCTAATACAAAGTGACAAGCCATTTCATATATAGAATTGTCAAAACCGGCCTGAATTAATTGAAGTATTATTTTTAAATTGATATAAATAATTAAATTAATCAAGGTAGTTGTCTTTTGCTATCCTACAAAGTTAAATATTTAACACATGTCGATCGTTAGTTATAAAATAAAATTCAATTTTATTATAAATTAGAAAGACACTTTGGAGTTTTATTGTAAGTAGTTATCATATGCATTAAGTAAAATAGGTTAAAAGCTTTATTTGTCATAAATACTACTACCTCCGTTTTAAAATTATTGTCCATATTTGACTTTTTAAGTCTTTCTTTTTCAACTTTGACCCTAAATATTTATGTTTATATTATATGACACTTGATAGAAATTTATACCAATAAAAATACATTTAAAACGTAATCTATTCATATATTTTGCATCAAGTATTATCTAACACAAGCAAAAATACATAAGGTCAAAGTTGAAATGGATAGACCTAAGAAGTCAAACATGGACAATAATTTTGAGACGGACGGAGTATATAAGATAAAATAATAGATAAGAGATGAGAATTTCATTTTTCTTCTTTTTATCCAATCACACACGAAATGATTTGTCAATCATTAATTTGCACGTCTTCATATTATCGTACGAGTATTATTCTAGTTATACTTAACTTATATTGTGAATGATTAAGAACTACTAGTAGGAAGGTACATTATAAAAAGTTACTTATTGATCAAATAGAACAATAACACAAAAATATGAAAATCCATTCATCCAAAAAAAAAAAAAAAAAAAAAAAATGCAGCCTGAAAACATCTAGATACAGAGATATGGAAATTTGCAAAAATGACATTTCAAATGAAATTTACTTTTAACATGACTCAACTTTGTGGCCGACTGTTAAAACTAGGACACTAAATCACATTTTGCGAGTTTATCCTCCTGCACTCGCCGCATTATTATATCTCCCATATTTATCATCATATTTAATAGCCTAGCTATAACAACTCTAACTTCACATAATCGGCCATATCTCGTCACACGCACCTCCATTCTTCATAGAAATTACATTGCCTTCACCGCCGTCTCATTTCGATCATGATGACATCTTTCTCTTCCGGTTTCATGCACACCGGATTTCTACTTGAACGAAATCGGAGATGTTGCGATGCCCCACGACATTCCACAAGGTTGGACTTACCTTTCTCATAAAAACATCAAAATATAGGTTATCATTTAAAAGTACACAATGTGCGAATTATCTATAAATATGTACTTATCTAGTTTCAAATAATTTATACAACCAGATATCGCCCTCTTACCATAGCATTACAATGGATCATATCTCCACATTAATATTTCCAATAATCATAAAATGTTGGATGTTATTATCAAATGTTAACAACATAGTTCAAAGATTCATAAGGATTCCGATGAACATGAATTATGCCCATCCTTTTCTACATGGGTTCCGAATCGATGCTTGTGTTCACCATGTTCTGATGAAATCTACAGCTGCACAAAAGTACTTTATTTTTTGGCGCACCAGTTTACAACTAGGAATTGGATGTTCAAAAGTGAAATATTACGTCTTTTGAGTTCTAACGCTTCTTTAACAGTGGTTTTGGAAAAATGCGAATGGTTTAAGATGCTAAAAATGATGCTCAGCATGTCGGAGTAATTATTTTACAGAATAAATTACATAAATGGTCCTGGTAGTTTGGCAAAAATTGCATCTACTGTTCCTGATAGTTTAAAGTTGCATTTTTGGTTCTTATCTTTGCAAAGAATAACACCGATAGTCCTTGTGGTTTGGCGAAAATTGCATCTACCGTCCCTAATAGAGTAATAGTTTAAGGTGAAGGGCTATCGGTGTTATTCTTTGTAAATATAAGGACCAAGAATGTAACTTTAAATTATCAGGGATGATAGATGCAATTTTCGTCAAACCACAAAAACCATTTATGTAATTTACTCTATTTTATATTTTAACTAATTTGCACAATGGAATATTGTAGATGTATTTTAGTATTTAATTTATGTACATTGGGAAATTACTCTATTTTCTTTCTTGTAATTATATATATATACTAAAAGAGGGGAGGTTAATGGGTGCAATATCGTGCTTCAAAGGGTTGTACGAAACAGTTGTTTCTACAGTAACCGGGCTGCTGTAGCATGTTGTACACTACAGTGGTTTGTACAGTAAACTTTTTTTTTTCGTCAAACCACAAAAACCATTTATGTAATTTACTCTATTTTATATTTTAACTAATTTGCACAATGGAATATTGTAGATGTATTTTAGTATTTAATTTATGTACATTGGGAAATTACTCTATTTTCTTTCTTGTAATTATATATATATACTAAAAGAGGGGAGGTTAATGGGTGCAATATCGTGCTTCAAAGGGTTGTACGAAACAGTTGTTTCTACAGTAACCGGGCTGCTGTAGCATGTTGTACACTACAGTGGTTTGTACAGTAAACTTTTTTTTTTTTTTCAAAAAGTTGTAGCACACAGTGGTTATCCCCCCCCCCCCCCACCAACTTTAAGAAACAACAACAACAATAATATAACCCTCCCCCACCACAACAACAATAATATAACCCTCCCCCACCACCAACCATGCCTCGGTGGTGGTGGTTCTCGGCTGTCTAGCCACAACAACCAAACAGACCCTCGAAATCCAATCTAAACACAAATATATACTCCCCTTCATCATCAAAACATCAAACAAGCCATAAAATAAAAATAAAAATAAAACCGGATTTAAAATAAAAATAAAATTATTGTTTTGAAAATAATTTAAGAAAATAAAAAGAGAGGGTGCGTGGCACGCGTTTTACCATCGGAGAGTGATGGAAAACGGCGGTGGTGGCGTATGTTGGTGGTACCGCGGAGATGGAGGCGCGTGAGGGGTGATACGAGGTGTTTGGGATCGCGTGAGTGGTATGGGTGTGACGGGGATATCCCAATCTATAAGATTGTACAAAAAAATGAGGTTGCCGGAAAAATATTCCGGCGAGTCGCCGGAAACTGCTGCTGCTCCGGTGAGGCGGCGGCCGGATTATTCAAAGAGAGAGAGAGAGAGTTTTTGGTGTGAGTATGTGTGTGTTTTTAGTATTAAAAATGATAAAAGTGGGGGGTGTGGGGATATATATATATATATATATATATATATATATATATATATATATATATATATATATATATATATATATATATATATATATATATATATATATGGGTAAGAAAGTATATGGTAGTTTTTGTATTAAATGAAAGTGTAGGGTAAGGTGTAAATAGATAATCTAGGGACCAATGTTGCCAACATAGTAAACTTCTAACTATATAAGCTCCGGGGTCCAAACGACATAGGAAACGGACTTGAAAAATTACGAAACTTGCGCAATTGTTCACAAAATAATTTTTCCAATAAAATCAAGCATAAACTTCAGAGTTTTTATCAAACTCAAAATAGTTCAAATAATTTGGTAAGTGCAATACGATTCGAATTTTCTAGGTTGTGCTGGGTCAATCAAGGGAAGATTTTGCTCACCAAGCATAAGATTGAATAGTCTATCTTGCAATAGATCCTTTCTTTCTAATACTATGACAAGCCAATACTAGAAAATCAACGAAGTTTTAAAACCTTAAAACCTATTATTCGCAAAACACAAAACATACAACATAAAACACATATCTAAACACTCCCGCCGCAACGCGCGAGTTTCCCCACTCGTTATTACCATTTATTAATTTATCTAAGAAAATTTCACCAGTATACTTTCGAAGGTGAATAAAACAATCATCTTTTATTATCGAGTTTTTTTAATGACTCAAAAGAGTTTATTTAACATAGTGTGATTAGACTCCTTAATCTTAATTAGAGATATGCCTAATACGTAGAAATCTCTTTTTACGCTAAACATTCGTGGACCATTTATTCTGATTGCACGAAACACATCAAATCCTTGTTTTTTTAATTGTGTGTTCTTCATTCTTTGTTTTGCTTAAGAGCAAACATTCAATTATTTGTGAAATTAATGGCATTTTGGAAAATATCATGTGAATCAAAATCCATATATAGTACCAACAAAAAGTGCATTTGTGAAGAAAACAAAAAAGGTACTTAAACTTACAACCCTGACAACATAATGAGTACCTGAGTAGAAATGATCAACAACTATTACTAGAATTGTCTAAGGAATTTTTCATGTGGTGCTAAATAACTCAAGGGCATCACCAGCACGTAATCCTGTCGTATTTCGAACATGTCTAAATTTCTCGACATCAATCGGAACATAAAGACGAGGATGTTCTGAGTCCACAAGTTCGGATGGGGCTTGGACAATCTTGTCATTTGGTCCCATCACGAACAAAGCAATTGAGTATCGTGTTTTGGGTTCAAAACATAATACTCTATGCTTAACGCTGCAAAATCTCCCGTTGCTCCATGCCTAAGTACATCACATTTATTTTTAAGTCGTTTGTCTTAATAATACAAACCAAATGAAAGATAATATGTGTAGTACTATCATCACCTTGCCAATATCACCTATGTTGATTGCTAGTGTGCCAGGAACATGATCAAACGGAACAAACTCACCGGATACTTTGTCAACCACTTGTAGGCCATTTACGTCTTCATCGTCCTGTAAAATGGTTAGAAACGATGGGTCGGTGTGAGTTGGGGTGCCATTTAAGCCTATGCTTTCGGGGCAGAAGTGGTATTTGTTCAATCTTAATTGACAACACCATCCGTCAAATAGATCGCCGGTTAAACCACAACCTTCCATCAGCTTCTGGCCAAGAAACTTGTTGAGATCACAAATAGATTTTATATACTTGCTTATAATCTCCCTACAATAAACAATCAAATTCGGAATAATTATATGTATGTAAATTTAACCACTAATATATGTCACACATCTAGCTAGGTTACTACAAGCTAGGTACATTTAACCAAGAATTTTATCATGGGTTACTACAAGATATATTTATGTCATCCGGCAGAACCCACGACTGAACAGTCAACATTACAATATGTATACAAAGTTACTAAAATATCCATGATATAACAAACTAATCATAGGGTCATAACAAAAAAAATCGTACTAGGTGCATGTTTTCTTCTTAAATTGGTATCTTTTACGAAATTTTCTCAAAATTACACACAAGAAAAAAATATGATACACGTGATAAATTGGTTCAGCTGCTTTTCCTCTTCTTTTTTTCTTTTGGTGTATAGTTTATTGTAATTTCCTCATGTCTACTATTTTCTAGCTTAGAGACTTTATCTTAAATTTCATCACTCTTTTTAATGGGTTTCAACTAATATACCCGTTAAAAAAAAAAAAAAAAAAAAGAAAAAAAAAGTGGAGCTTTTTGTTACAAAATGAACAATAATGCATGCAAAATCATCTTTTATGAATGTGCACAAAAGTAGTGAACATAAAAACAAATGCAACTAATGCGTTACCCAAAAAAGGAAAATTATACCTTTGATGAGGGGAGGCGCCAAGACAATCACAAAACTCGTTTGGAGACCAAATCTCATCAATACTAAACCCTTCGAGAAATGGAGTTATAGGGTTACATCCTATGTAGCCCTTACCATGCTCGGGGCTATTAGTAGCTGTCTGCCGTTTAATCTCCTCAGGGAGATTAAACAACTCAGCAACCACAACCTTCATCTCCGCCATGAGCTCCATCGGGACACCGTGGTTCACCACTCTAAAACAACCAAATTCCACACACGTTTTCACTAATTCCTCAGCCAATCCGTCAACCTTTTGCATATCGATCACTGGTGCTCCCATCTCTCTCACACGATATCTCTTCTTTAGGGTAATTTTCTGTTTCGGAATGCAAGAATAGATACAAAAATTTACTAACACTTTGTTTTATAATATATTCTGACATATCTTTATTAAATAAATTTCCATAACTAGCTTGAGAGGACAAAACATGTGTTTGTTTTTTTGTTTTCTTGTACGCATTGTTATCTGCGCATCGGTCTATTGTATTCATATGATTCCAATTTATGTTATCTAGGCTACTACGTGATGAAACACATATGTTACTTGTTAAAGAAAAAACATATATATTGTGATTGCAGGGTATTTAAAATAGAAATATTTCTTTTGCTAAAAGAAGTCTACAAAGAAATAAAAAAGTTTTCAGATAAAATTCAAAAGTTTCACAAGATTGAGGTAACAAAAATCATTAAACAAAGCTTTCTTGCAAAAACTTAATTTTGGGCTGAACAAAGTTTGCAAAGAAAATTTTTGGGTATTCAAAATTTATTATCTTCACCAAGTTTTTTATTTTTTATATTTTTCTTTTCTATTTTGTGCATTAAAAATCAAAATTTGAAGAAAATTCACTAGCTTTTTATTTCACCTACCATCCCTTTATAAGATTTAAAAAATTTTCGAAACCTTTTTTTCTCTCTCAAGCATTTGCATGCGTCTCAAGATATTTTTATTATTTATTTATTTATTTATTTATGTGTTATTTATTTATTAAGATGTTTTGAATTTGCTCTAAATTCAAATTACACATGCCACAATTTTTCCAAGGATTTTTTTTAATAATTTTTATTTAGGTATTGTTTGTTTATTAAATGGCTTAATTTTAAAGAATATAAATTAATATGCAACATGTATAAATGATTATGTTATCTATTATACTAGGCAATCAGATCCGTGCGTTGCACACAGGCTGTATCTAAGTGTTCATAACGTAATGTTCACTAATTTTCGTCATGTATTCATTGCGGGATCATGTCATTTCATTATTTGAATACACTTGCAAACATGAATAGTCATGAAAGCCCGTGCGATACACATGGGTTGTATAGAAGTTTTCAAAGTCTAATATCTGTCATTTATTTTAGTCATTTTATATTCAGGACGTATTTTTGTCATTATATATATAAGTTTTCATGGTAGTATATATTTTGTAAGCATGATACATATTTAAAATAGTTTATTGACATGTAATCTTTTAAGATGTATTTTACATAATATTTTGTCTATTTATTTTGGTATTAACTCTATCGTTTTTTATTTGAACTAACTAATATTAATACATCGGGCTAAGTTATAACTATTTCTTATGATAGTCAACAATTCTCGTGCGATTTACATGGGCTATATAGAAGTTTTCATAGATTTAAAATATGTGCGATGCACATGGGCTGTATAGAAGTTTTTATAGCGTAATATTCGGCATTTATTTTTGTCATTTTATATTTAAGTTTTCATGGTGTCACACATTTGCTAAGCTTTATATGTGTTTAAAATACTTTATTGAGTTGCACATCGACTGTATATAAGTTTTTATAGCGTAATCGTCAGCAATTATTTTCGTCATTATATATCTAAGTTGTGATGGTATCATATTTCTAGGCATGACACACATTTAAAATATTTTATTGACATTAAAAGAGTATATTTGAAGATATTTTTCTCAATAAGTTACATTGAAAAGAGTCTCTTCACATGTAATTTTTTAATATGTATAAGTTAAATAAATTATTTTAAATATGAAGCGATTACATTAATGTTGGAGACCTTTTATATTCATCCACGTGTGATGCACACAGTTTTGGACTGCCCCAGGACCCATGCGATGCACACAGGTTGGATCTAATTGTTTTTTTCGTAATGTTCGGGACTAATTTTCGGTTCATGTTTGAAACTCTCATTTTTTGTAAAAGACGGACTTCGTTGTTCAATAAATTACATTATTAAAAGAGAACTATGAAACAAATTTCCTTTTTAACAAAACTATAAAAACATAAAACATTAAAGTAATTAGTATATTCAAGAGTATAAATTATAATTCGTATAGTAAAATATTCCATGTTTAATTTGTAACGTACTATTAATATGAATGCTAAGTATTCATCTATATTGACACCGGTGGCCGTGGCGTTGTTCTTGTTGTTATTGTCTTTGTCGTTGTTGTTCATTAGCATTTTGCATGTTTTGTTCTTGATACAATTTCGTGACTTCTCCATCTCTTTCTTTAATGTGAAGAGGTTTTTTTTGCAAAATATTATATTTAAATGAGGCTTTTCATATGTAATATTTTAATATGAGTAAGTTATATAAATTATTATTTTTAATTAATGCATTATTACAACATTTTTCCATAAACTATAATATCGAATTTGGAGCATTCATTAGTATCTTACTCTAAGTATTTACAGTATAACGACATGAATCATATGATCTCAAACTCAAATCAATAATGCTTATCTCGTGATAGGTATAGGATAACATTTGAAATACAATTTTTTTCTCCTTTATAAACTTCTTTGATTTATGAGATTCTCATTGTTAAGATGATAGTGTGAAGATATTTTTATTATATACTAGCATTTTCAATATGTAACATCGACATAATTTTCACAATTATATCAAATATCAAGTCACGCAATATTCCACGACGTTTAATTAAGAAAGTGACATTAACACACCGTAAGACAAAAAAACTACATTAAGAGCAAACATATTAAAATGCACCAACAAAGTGTAGTAATAATTATTGACTAAAAATTGAATGTTCGTCACATTATTTTCAATAAACTTACTTGCTAACGAATCAATAGTATTAGCCCGTTCATTGGTATTACATGAAGTAAAATATTGCATGTTTAATTTGTAACGTACTATTAATATGAATGCTAAGTATTCATCCCACCGGTGGTCGTGACGTTATTCTTGTTGTTGTTGTTGTTTTCTTAGTCGTTGTTGTTCATTTGCCTTTTGCATGTTTTGTTCTTGATACAATTTTTGTAACTTCTCGATCTCTTTCTTTAATGCTTCTTGACGTGCTACAAAAAACAATTAGATATAGTTGATCGTTAGTAACTTAAATACAGTTAATCAAAATAAAAATGTTCATGCATGTTCCACTTAATTGATAAGACAACGATGTGTAGGATCTCTTAAATCATTAGAGAAGATGATGTTACTACCAAACCTCCTAAGCACCATTTTTATGTCCTACATTGTTACACACAAAAAACACACGTGAAATTTACATAAAATAATATAAATCAATATGATTAATAAGTAAGACGATATGATGCTTACTTTACCACCATTATAAGTTGCAGCCTAATGTGCACGCGGTGTGGAGGAAGTTGTGGTTTGTTGTGTGTGATTTTTGACACATTATATAGTTGATAAAATATTTGTAACCCATGGACGGGAAGGTAAAAAGATTAACCAATAATTGGTGTGTTTAATTATGCATTCATGACATTTTTGGTTTGTATTCTTTGAGATTTAGAGATGCTTGAAACATGTTGTACTGTACAAACTTTTGTGCACGATTTCTCATGCAAAACATATTGTACCGTACAAACTACATTTGTTAAAATCACACTTGAAGGGCATATTTGGAATAATCAACTCTTTAAACATTTATTAGGGGTATTTTGCATTTATAAGACAACCTAAGTTTATATTATACGAGGCAGGCAGAACCCGTGCTACGCACGGGCTAAGAATCTAATTGTTAATCGTGTATTCTTTATGTATATTGGCGAGTGTATACTTAATTATTGTTTAGTATGTTGTATTAAATGTTTTAACTTTCTTGTATAAAAATTTAAAAGTGTTTGATGTTGTTTTGGTATTGTGTTGTTGTATTATATATATGGGCTTTTGGTTATTAAGTTGTGATGGCTTTGTTTCTTTTGCCATAGTACTTATTTGCATGATAAAAAAATGGTTTTGTTTCTTTTGGTCTATTACTTAACCCTACAATACTTGTCTATTAGATGGTTTTTGCATGGTAATATGAAGCACACGGGGTTTATCTAATTGGTTATAGTTTAATATGCGTTACATATTTTCTTTATTAAGTTTGTAAGTTAAAGTTTGTGTAATAATGTATATATAAAAATGCCACATAAACTGTATAAAAATCGTTACAAACCTTTTTAACTTCATCTCATTTTATTGTATAACTAATTTTATTGAAAATTAACATTAAAGTCTAACTAATATTAATAAATTTTATCAATAAACTCAATTCTAAATAGCTAACTAAATGAATATTAATTAACACACAATTAATAATTCCTAAAACCTTTGGACTCCACTATTATGTCTTAAACTTAATTTTTTTAATTTACAAATGGGTTAGAGCAAAAATTATATACATTTTCTTTTATATTCATTATTCAAGTTACACGCTTACATAAACTAATCATGCTAAAAAGTATCATTTAATCATTTAAATGTTGCTTTACATACATGCTCGTGCACATTTTCTTTAATCAATTCGCACATGTGAGCTACATCAATAGAAAACATACATAAATTACTTGTATATGAAAATGCATTAACATAACACATATATCTATATATATTGCATTAGGTTAAATCATCAATTATTCTTGCAACCTTTTCAACTTCATCTCAATCGATAACCGACTTTTAATTGTATACTAATTACTAAATATCATGTGATAAATTCCGGCAAGCCTTGCACTTCCATCTCGATGTTGTATATACTTCACATTAAATGCACCGATTTTGTTTTTCGATAAAAGTTTGAACTTTTACTTATGTTTAAAACTCAACTTTTTTATTTGATATTATAATTTACAAACGGATTTAAGTCAAAATTATGTATTTTTTTCCTTTCTATTTATTACTCAATGTGATATTTTTAATATGTCGTATTTTGCTATTATGACAAACTCATTTAATTGGCGTAAATATTGGTTTCTCACTAATGATTCTACATATAAAAAAAGAAAACACTTTGCGATGCGCGACCTTCTTCTTTTCAATAATAATTCAATTGTACACGATAAATTCATTCTAATATTTCTCAAAGAGCATTCGAAAGCAACTACTTACATAAACTAATCACGCTAAAAAGTATCATTTAACCATTTAAATGTTGCTTTACATGCATGCTCGTGCATATTTTCTTGAATCAATTCGCACATACATCAATAGAAAACGCACATAAATTACTTGTATATGAAAATGTTGTTGGAGTATGCTCGTGTCATAATAAATAATTATATGGCTAGACATATGTGAGCCTATGGGGTCACACACTTATACACAGAGACACCATTTTATAGATTGTATTTATCGTATTTACAATATATAAACGACTACGTAACTCGGGATCGATAACGGGCCATTAAACACGAAGTTAGACATAGTGTTTTAGGACCGGGCCAACAATGAGCAAGCCCATTGTGGGCCCTTATCATGGCCGGCCTAGGAGAGGGTCTAGAGGGGCTTATGGAGCTTTTCAAGGGGCAAAGTGTAAGTAGGTTAAATGATAAGATTAAATGAGATTTAGTCAAATCTTAACCACTAATCAATTTGACCTAATTGAGAAATTCTCTCCCCCTCCTCCTCTCCTAAAAGTGACGGCAAAACAAACACACCCTTTTAGGGTTTGTGTTTTGATCTCTTGTTTTGCTTCATTTATTGTAGATGAATCAAGAATCATGGTTATGTGCTCAAGACTAGCATCGGGTGGTGTTACATGACGTGTAGTGTGGACATAACATAGAGGTGATCTCCATTGATCACTTGGTTTCATTGGTGATTTGTGAATGTTGGTGACGGTCTCCATTCGATTCAACCGATCACGCTACAAAGGTATAATTGTTATTATTGTTATTGATTGATCATATGGCTATATGGATCCTTGTATGGTGATGTTGTTCCACTGCGTTTATTTGATTTATATATATTTTATATTCATACATCACCTATAGTGGTATCAGAGCCATCATATGTGCCATATGATTATCGGGTATGCATAAAAATGGCTAAAACGGGTGTTTTTTTGATGATTTTTGAAGTCATGGTTAAAACAGCCCTAGGGCTCCAATTTTTTTCTCATAGGACGACCCTTTAGGGGTCTTATGATCTGCACTTTTTGGTCCCATGGCCATTTGTTATGCATACGCTAATTGGTTACTTGTCGGGTACGTGAAAAATGGCCTAAAACGCGTGTTTTTGATCGGTTTTTGAAACGGTTTTAATTCAGCCCCTAAGGCCATATTTTCTGTGGTTAAATGGTATTTGGAAGGTCCTAATATCAGTGGGTGTTGACCCTTAAGTCATAGGAAACACGTACCTAACGGGGTTTTAATTCTTGTCAATTAATTTCTTCGTTTTCGTTGGCTAACAATTTAATTCTTGTTATTATTTTGTTTTCCATGGCAAATACATGCATGTTTGTCTATGGAGTTAGCCAACACCATGTTTCATTCATATTTTTATGGTGTTATTGTGTTTATATGCAAAGCCGATGAAAGCCTAGACCACTTGTGCATTGGATGGTTATGAATGTTGTTTAATTTCGTGCTTTGGGGTTTTGCCATTGTTTCGGCATTTGTGTAATTATATTCTTTTGGTTGTAGCCATTGTTTGGGCACTTTTACAGTAGATTAAAAGTAGATTAATTTTATTTTACTTTCAATATAATGTAATCGTGGCTTGGTGGTGAATGGCGAAAGAGTTAAAGACGTTTTTGCCGAAAATGACTGCTGGAACACCAGTTGGTAAAACGGAGTTTCCCGGTGATTGGTAAGGTCTTTTTGGCTGAAATTTTTTTGCAGGTACCCAAGACATGGGCCTACAACTTTCTAGTTTTGAGCTAAGCCCGGGGAAGCCTCCTTCATGGACTTTTGGGCCCTCTAACACAGAAATTCTGGAAGGACATAAACTACTTTTCATGTGCATCATGGGCTTCCAACTTACTCTTGATTGTCTTGGAGCAAGTGGGAGTCCTCCGTGTGGTTGTGTGGTTGTCCCTAGTTGACTCTTGGTTCTCGTGATGGCTCACGAGACTAAGCATAGGTTTTTTCATCGGTTGAGGCTTTGCATATTGTGGTTTTGTGTTTGTTTTGCTTTTTATATATCTTGTTTCATATGTAAAATTGCAAATAGTTTTCTATAAAACTTAAAACGAAACACAAACCATTTTCAAAACTAAGTCTTATGATTTAGTTTTACTAAGTTTTTGAAACTTAAAATCATTGTTTCTTAAAATAACACCTAAACTTGTTATATATGTTATTTTATTTATGTATTGTCCAAACTTTATTATCCACGTAGGATTTATATTAGTCATGAAAATGGACAACTTGACACACATAAATTAAAACAATGATTAGACTTAAGTTAAGAAATGTTTTTAACTTGTGCTACGAAGGATAAATGCATGCTCTTTTCGTACACCTTTTGATTCACATCAAAACTTTTACCCGTCAAAATTTAAGTCACGCCGTCCAATTTTGAGAACACTTGCAATTACTTTTTGCCTATGCGTGGGACCTAGGTTGAATTGTAACCCAAGGTGACTATTCTCTATGCGTGGGACCTAGATATATTCTCGCACGTTCTCAAATTGGATGACTTAATCGAGTTAAGCGGTGAGACCTTGACCCGAGGCAAAGATGGGACTAAACATGCCTACATGACACTAGTTGTTTGACATTAGATGCCATGAGTCCCATAAGGATCTAAGAGTTGCACTTGTAATGCAATTGGTGATCGTCGCCTACCAATTGAATCTACTATTGCTAGCAGATCAACTGATGTGATAGTAGAAGCATAATGTGGATCTTAGCCTTTTACGTAAATTAATTGTTTTAAATTGTAAACATGGGGTAATTAATTTATAAAAGGATAATTATCGAAAATACTAAATATGAACTTTGAGAATTCAATTAATGAATTAATGCAACACAAATCGTAAACAAAAGTTTGTTCTTTTCTTGTTAAAAGGATCAAACTAAGTCTTCCCTTGTAAGAAAGAGACTTATTCCTATCCTTTTCCTTATGAGGAAAAGCCATAATAGGAATATTTGAATTATCCTAATTCTAATCAAACTCAAAGCACACATACTCTAGAAATCATGATGTCTTGTAAAGTCAAAACGGTTAAGTATGTTTGCACATCTTATTCTTTCAAGTTCGTTTTATAACCCTAGTTCCGGTTTTGAAACCTTCAAGAAATATAAGATATTTGGATAACTATAGAACATGTTTTCTATAGCTACCAAACTAATATGAGTTAAAATAATTAGAAAACGGAAATATCAATAAACCGAAAAGTGGTAAAGGCAATTACTAGCATGATTATCTAGCAATGTGTCTTAACCCGATAAACATGGAGGAACTGCATGCCTAATTTTCAAGTTTAAAATGATGGCTAGCCCATCATCTATATATTAGAACTTGATGCTCTTCCTTGAATACCTAAGTACATGTTACTAGTCATAGTGACTCCCATTAACAATAATGTGTAGATATTCAAAGAAAACAGGAAAGTATCCAATCATCACTCACTCTCCACTGGTGATGTAACACTTTTAATGTTGTCTAATCCAATGGGAGCTAAATGATTGTATTACTGGTGACGAAACACATGTAATGTTCTCTAATCCAGTGGGAGTTGTAAGCTCTATTAACTTACAAGTTGCCCATCTTATTTCTAGATTGTCTTGAAATAATACATTACTTTCCACATATGAAGCATCATAGTTTTTATGAGAACCATTGCATGAAATTTATTAGATAACTTGTCGCATTCCTGATGTTGCTTCCTGAAATGTTATCAATAAAATTGTTATGCATGATTCATTATAAAAGAAATAAAGTTCTACATATCTATATTTTGACATTGTCATATTTGCTTGCATAATGTTGTGCCATGCACAAGTGGGAGAAATCTTAATTGTGTGCAAGGTACAACATATAACAATATGACTAATGGTTTTTCTTGACTGCAAGATAAAAAAAAAAAAAATAAGGTTCTGCTAGGACTTATACACATAAAATGTATGTTGCCCTAATTAGAAAAAATGTCAAGATAACATGAAAAACTACTTCAACATATTTGCTGAATTGTTTAGTAAATATGATTATGTCTTCTTGTAAATTCATAATCATGAAGTATGTAATTAACTTGAAATTACTACTGAGGCCAATTATCGGCACTTATAATTACTTTAGTTGAATATGTTTAGGTCTTTTGTAAAGACATAAACATCAATTCCGTTAATTGTTGAAAGACTTATAACGTAAAGTAAAGACGTTAATTTGTTATGTCTTCTTGTTAAAGACATGTACACTTACGACGTATAATAAAATATTTAATGTTTATGTTTCTAGTTAAAACATACACATGAAGTCATTGACTTGGTCAAAGATTTTAAATATAAAGTATGGAGTAGGCTAAAAATACTATTGATGCCATCTGGTATGACTTGATTGGCAGATACGTAAGCCAAAGAGTATAAGTTCATCTAATGAGTTGTGTGATAGTCTCACAACATCTATCCACGTGGAATACCACAACTTTATGGTATGTCCATCATGGATATTGTTTGATCTTTGATGACTTAAACTCTTTTACCTCAAAAGCAATCAAGGTTAGAAAATTGGATGTGCCATGCGTACACCCAATATGGTTCCAACTCAGAAGGAATTTAAGACACCATTAAATTATGGAATGGGATGAATCCCATTATGTCTTGATTGAAGTTCTGAATTTGTTAAATACCTAAGAGTAAGTAATTAACAAACTAGAATCAAGAACTAACGATGTATTTTGGATGTCCCACTTGAAAACAATTTATTGTTATCAAGATGCAGAGTACTTGGAGATTAATCTCCACTTACAAAAGCAAGTGGGAGCACCTTTAGATCTTGAACTCATTCAAGAGCTAAATACACAACCTTCTGAGTACACTTGCTAATGTCATTCTAAGGTTGAACATATATATGTTAAACCATAGATTGATATCTCTCATTCATAAATCCGCAAGGATACCCCTAACACCTGAATGATATATTTTATATCAATGTTAAGGGACATAAGTTGGAGGATCATAGTGAACCTGCTAACTAAAGAGATGCATTATCAGATCTTGAATCTGATGAATAGCTCAAAACTATGAATGATAAGATGTAGTCCTTGAAAGATAATCACTCATGGAGCTTGATTGATCTCTTACCAAATCAGTTAGACTGTGAGGTTTAAAATGAGTTTCTTGAACTTGAAGACTCACAAGGACAAACTTGTACACATATTTAATGCATGCGTAGTAGAAGGAGTTTACTCATACTCAAGAAATTGATTATGATTAAATCTTCATACCTACAAACATTAAATGTATAAAGATGATTAATTGTCATACCTGTTTTCATGTAAATGAAATATGACAATGGGATTTCAAAACACTTTTTGATTACTTTTGCGAGGACGATGAGTAATCAAAAGGGTTTATGAATCTGTATAATCTTTATTATATATATAAGACATAAGAATCCAGGTGTGGATTAGATCATGCATCTAGGAGCAGAGATCTTAATTTAATCATTAATTTGATTTTGATTAAATAAGATTACTCCCGAGAACTCAGAGTACAAGTAGGATAAATGAATTTATTTTCTTAAATCTCATATGTTGTTAACATATAAGCAACAATATTCCATCTAAGCTAGACTTTAATCCTTAGCCTGGAATGAAGTTTCAATTAAGGAATTTAGGAAATAAAACATAAAACCTTGTTGCATGTGTTTATTAGGATAAACATAAGCGGTTAATAATCTAAACACAATATGACATGTCATTGAGGGGAGTCTTAATGATCAATCTTATATGATGAGATTGAATGCATGAATGGAAACCTTAAGTTTAACTAAAGGATTCATTATGTAAGTCATATTATGTATTAGATTATTCATATCATTTGCATGAATGCAAGATGAGTTGATAACAACAAATATCTAAGTGAAAGTCATTAGATAAATTGTTAAACGAACAACCTAATGGACCTGCAAAGGACCAAATATTTGTTCAAACGTTTACGGATATTTGAGGAGCTCTGTTATGTTTTCATTCATTAATGCTTATATAACTGAGATGATGCTCAAACCTAGTCGTAGTAGGATGACATCATGAATGATGACACCTCTAACTAGATGTGCTCGATTGAGAGCATTAATGCATTATACATTAAAAGAATAAGAATACTTTACAGTTTGGAAAACTGTTATTATGACTGTCTAAAGTAGGTGTTTTGCTAGCTTCATACACACTATGGAATGTATTGTTGCAATACTCGTATTGTACTTGATTGCACACATACAAAAGGACAATCATCATTCAAAACATTTTTGAATTTTGAAACAAGTATTCTCAAAGTTTACTAAGATGATTACTTGTTGTCTTGTACAACAAAATTGATCATGGTGGAAACATCGGATTCCGATTTATATGTAGTCTTGTGCATATCTATTTTTAGTATTTGGATAATGGAACTGTAAGCAGTCGTATTATATAATGAATTGATATACCGGGTATTATCGTCTTCATTTATACTACTGTGTTCTATATTTGCATGTTTAATCCATGAATAATTTATTTATTCTAAAATTGTCCATTGCCAGTTGACGATACGGGAGTATCATCGAATTAAGGCAAATGTGAGCGTGTTGGTGATTTATTTGCCAAACTCATATGTTGTTCATTGTGATGAACATTGGACTGACCCAACCTTCGAGAATTCAATGCATGGATCGGCGTCAATAGTGAATCTCGCAAATGGTTATGTCTCTTATCCTTAGACTTGAGATGCAAGTAGGTCTTGCATGTGCGGAATTTTATTCTTTGATATGGTTAAACGCTGTCCTGAATAAGGTAGTTATAAAAACCATTTTCAGGAGTGATTTGAAACACATGAATGACACGTGCAGTCAAAATAGGATTTGTTCCTCCACATGTCATGGAGTTAGATACTATTGGGCCCCTCGATGAATTGAACAGATGTTTGTATGGCCGTACCCAAATGAGATTAAGATGAATCTTAATTCACTTGGTAATCTTGTTCAATATCTAGATCGAGAAACAGAATAGTTGAACAAATGGAATGACTTTGATCCATGTCTAGTGTTCAACATAGTATCTGTAACAAAAGGATGGATGATATATAAACCATTTAAATGTGAAGTTTGAGAAACTACCCTCACATATTTCTAGGGGCATTGGCGTGTTGCTAGATGCTAACCTTTGCTTGTATAATTACTTGATTATTATGACGTCGCAAGTGGGAGCTGTTGGAGTATGTTCGTGTCATAATAAATAATTATATGGCTAGACATATGTGAGCCTATGGGGTCACACACTTATACACAGAGACACCATTTTATAGATTGTATTTATCGTATTTACAATATATAAACGACTACGTAACTCGGGATCGATAACGGGCCATTAAACACGAAGTTAGACATAGTGTTTTAGGACCGGGCCAACAATGAGCAAGCCCATTGTGGGCCCTTATCATGGCCGGCCTAGGAGAGGGTCTAGAGGGGCTTATGGAGCTTTTCAAGGGGCAAAGTGTAAGTAGGTTAAATGATAAGATTAAATGAGATTTAGTCAAATCTTAACCACTAATCAATTTGACCTAATTGAGAAATTCTCTCCCCCTCCTCCTCTCCTAAAAGTGACGGCAAAACAAACACACCCTTTTAGGGTTTGTGTTTTGATCTCTTGTTTTGCTTCATTTATTGTAGATGAATCAAGAATCATGGTTATGTGCTCAAGACTAGCATCGGGTGGTGTTACATGACGTGTAGTGTGGACATAACATAGAGGTGATCTCCATTGATCACTTGGTTTCATTGGTGATTTGTGAATGTTGGTGACGGTCTCCATTCGATTCAACCGATCACGCTACAAAGGTATAATTGTTATTATTGTTATTGATTGATCATATGGCTATATGGATCCTTGTATGGTGATGTTGTTCCGCTGCGTTTATTTGATTTATATATATTTTATATTCATACATCACCTATAAATGCATTAATATAATACATATTATATATATATATATATATATATATATATATATATATATATATATATATATATATATATATATATATATATATATATATATATAATTTCCACATGTTACATGTTTATTGGCTCTTTCAAAGATCTTATTTTTATAATTTTAAGCTTGATCTTATTTGAACTCAATTATATATATATATACATATATATATATATATATATATATATATATATATATATATATATATATATATATATATATATATATATATATATATATATGGGGAAATCTTAGCTACACCAAGGGTGTAGCCAACTTAGCTACACCGAAATACTAATTGCATGCATAAAACCCCAATTATGATGTTATCTTAACATCTTAAACTTGTTAACCTTCATAATCCATCACCTCTAACATCTATTATTTGATATTGTTGCATATTATTATTTGTATGTTCTTGAATCTAGTTTCAGTCATGAAAATGGCCATTAACATCTTACATTTGCAAAAATAACTAACTTTAGTGTAAAATATCAAAGATAGATGTTAGTTCTGAGATATTATGGAGTGGAAATGGATTTATGATATTAATCGGGCATAAAATTTGATGTTTTATACCTCAAATTGGCATAATGATGTAGCTAAGTTGGCTACAGCTAGGTGTAGCTATACTATCCCCTATATATATATATATATATATATATATATATATATATATATATATATATATATATATATATATATATATATATATATATATATATATATATATATATATATATATATATGTTTATCTATAACAATCACATAAATATGTAAGAAACAAAGAAAATAGTTGGTATCACAATCTTTGGTTCCATTTATCTAAGCATGCATGATCTTGTGTGATTTTCATAGTACCTGCGTAAAAAAAAAAAAAAAAAAAAAAAAAAAAAAAAAAAAAAACCAAGTTAATTACAAAGATCTAAAAGATGTGTGAATCATATCCAAAATGTTGCAAAAGAGAATTTACATACTGCTACCAACAATCAAAGATCTAAAAGATGTGTGAATCATCTACAAATGTACATACTAAATGTGATTTTGGCCGGTTTATATAGGCATGAATTAGGTTAAATCATTAATTATTCTTGCAACATTTCGCAACTCTTTCATTTCATCTAACCGACTTTTAATTCTATATTAAATGCTATGTGATTAATTCGGGCAACCCTTGCACTTCATCTCCTTTCATGATTGTATAGTTATTATGAGGCTGCATTGAATTGCGAGCATTAGCTATCTTGTACTCTATGCAACTACTAAATGACTCCAACTTGTTTCTAACACTAAAAACTCTATCATCATAACTCCATATTAAATTTAGAGACTGAAACTTATAGTATTATAGATATAAGATATTAAAAAATACTTAATTTTTTTACACATTTATTAAAAGCATTCATTAATGTAAGTTTAATACCAAATTTTATTTGGTTATGGATATTTAAAATTTTTAAAAATTGTGTTATTCAAAAAACATTTATCATCTATACGAAGACTTTTAGATGATTTAAAAAGTATAAAATCTTAATCATTTTGCTAATAAATTCGATTCAAAAGAAATCGTGCATGTCAAAGTACGAAGACTTTTAGATGACTTATAAAGTATGAAAATGTGTAACCATATAAAGTACGAAGATTCTCTATTTTTACACGTTATATAAATTGTGACGAATATTACACAAATCTACTAACAATTACCTTTCACAGTCAATAATCAAAACTTCGTAATACCACTGACTATCGTTTGGTATCCCATTGCATCGTGAAAGGTTACGAGTTTAATACGCAAAATGTCACTGATTAACAATTACCTTTCACAGTCAATATACTCTCATTTGACACAATTTATAAACAGCAGTGTAAAGATTCTTACCTAATTAAAATTTTGCCAGAGCAAACGCATATGTTGTATGCAACTTACCAAGTGGTTGTGTGTGCTGCACTCGATAACCTAAACTCAGTCAAGGCTACGAGTTTAATACGCAAAATGTCATCCAAGAAGAAGTTCCAGTTTTTCGAGTGGTACACTCTTTTGAGAAATTTACCATTTACGTATATTCAAGAAACCATACAACAATAAACTAGTCATTAGGATACACATCCAAAACTTAAGTTTCAAGTTGCGGTACTCTTACAAGATCATCATCAACTTTCGTTCCATCATCACCTCGAGAACCATTCGCTACTTCCTCAGCAATGTCATCAAGTTTATTGTCATCAATGTCATCATTAGTATTAGCCGTCTCTAAACAATCATCAACTACTTCATCCATAGTAACAACTGGACTCGCAAGCGGGGAAGGAAAAGAACCCTCAAACAACGAAGTATCTGATTCCAAAGCAAAATCAGCATCTCGTCTCATTTTAGACCCTTTACCGGAAAGCACGTGTTTCATACTTCTAGCTGAGTTCCCCGCATGCTTTAGAATACTTTTCGCCACGTCTTTCACTTTCTTCTTACTCGGACTCTCGGGCCCACTGTCCTCTACATTTTGTGGGTCTATTACCAAATTAACTGTAACCCCGTTTTCATTCACTGCTCTAACGTTTTGTCTTGGAGATGGAGACTGTGATTCCCAGTTGTTATCAGTATCCATTTTTTTAAAGCTTCTGGCTTTATTATCATCGGTTTTAAGAGTTCTGTTTAGAACTGAACCTATCTTACTTAACCCTCTTTTAACTCGGTTTTTTGCACTCATTTTGTTCCCATCCATGTTCTCATCCGAGAAACTGGTGTCATCAAGATAACATCCCGATTTAGTACTACTTTCCACCGACTCGCAACCTTTCGGGACCCGGTCCTTTTTTCTCGGTTCCCAAATTTGTGGAATTTCAGTACCTGGATGGTGAACCCATATGCCTGTCACTCGTTGACCTTCAACGTCTATGGGTTCAAGTTCGTCTGCCACTGGACCCGTATTGGCAATTTGTTGGGTCGGGTCAGGTATGAAAAGAGTTTCTTGTAATTCATTGTTTGATGTGTCGTTGTCACACGGTGGTTCAGTGAACTTTGGGTCAACCTCAGTAACTTCTATTGTGATATGCAATCGTCCTGTTTTGATGTTTTGAAGAGGTAACCATATGTCGTGTTTCTTTCCATCTCTAAGATCATTGATCTTTATAGAGCAGTCACTGAAACAGAGAAAATATTAGAGCCTTAGAGGCGACCAATTCAGCTCATTTACTTATTAATGGATCGATTTGACTGTTATACCTAATGGGTCAAGTAAAAATAAAAAAATAGTTAAAAGTGGAACGAGTGAGATGGATTAAAAGTTGACCTTAACTCTACAATTGATGTATATGACCTCCAAAAAACATTTTAATCAAAAATTAATAAAGAATACGACCTTACTAAAGGGACTATAAGTGTTCCCGGGTCAATACAACCCGGCGCAGGGCTTACAATAGTAATATTGTTTGTTGCATTGGTAACTAACGATGTAAGTAGTTACAAAAAAAGTTATAAATGGGCAACAAACTGTTTTTCCGGGTCAACCCAACCAAGCCCTGATCTTACTAAAAATGACCCATTACAACTCAAAACCCACTAAATAAAAAGGAGTCTAAGATATTATAGCTGAGGAGGTAGTGGCAGAAAATGATAACATACCCGAGGACATCATCAACAAAGTGATCTTTATCACGGACTTGCATGATAAGAAGATTGGGTGATTCCCATGCAGTGATGGGGATCTTAAACTCCTCTTGCCATTTTGGGGAGAGTGTCTTCTTTTGTGTTTTGGTTCTAAACCTATAAGCACCAAGTTGACCCTTTACATACGGATCAGCCAGCCCTGTAAAGAGTGAACTCAAAGTAAATTTTTGCTGTCAAAATCATTTTAAAGTTTGCATTTCTTTTTATGCAATGTTACCATTCATGTCTGATGGTTTCATGTCCGATGCTTCAACAATCTCCACTAAGGTGTAAGCAACTGGCTCTTTTGCATCAACAGAAAACCAAGATTCTGAAGTACAAGAATAATTAGAATGCAAGAAAATAGAAGCTACAAATATACCACGAACTAGAAGTGGCAATTTAAACCCATTTACTTATAAATCAGTGTCTTTTTGGTTCTATCTTATCACAATCGGGTCCAAAAAAACAAAAACTAGCTACATGCGGGGAATGGGTCAAACTGAACGCTACCCAAATTTTGTCGTAGAACACCTATTAAATGGTTTCGCTACATATTTATATTATCACTATTATTTGTTATGTTATAATATCTGTGATCAATAATAAACAGATTCATTATATATTACAGAATGAACAAAAACTTACGAGGGCCACCCACCCGACCCGAACTGTTTTGACCCGTACATTACAGTGCCCATTCTAAACCAAATACGCCCATCTTGCCACATCTACAAGTCACTGATAGAATCCGATTTCTTTTTCATGGATTGTACATATGTGCTGCATATACATTACCTGAGTCAGATGAAACAAGTTTCTCAACATCCACCACCAACATGTTAGGCTGCAAAAACAGTCAAAACATGTCATCACCCCCACACACCCGTATGCACTTTTAATACATTTATGTATAGGGAGAGCTAAAATTATCTACTTATGGATATAAAGTACAAGATCCCGAAACAGCTCAAAGAGAATCACCTCAACAAGTGTCTCCTCGAATGCAAGTGTGAGAAGCTTATCCTAATCAAGTAGAAGAACATTGTAATCTCAGATTCGGATGAGAAATGGATATTTTACATTCACAAAATATACTAACCAGCCATCCAGCAATCCCTGGTAATTCCGTAACATCAAGCCCATGAGCAAAAATAGGCTTCACCGTCATCTGAAAATATGGAGGCTCGAGAAAGCACACCCTCACTCGTCCAACAAACGGCCATTTTGGAAGGAACTTAACACCAACTAACACCTTGAAGAATATCACACATAGCAACAAGAACAAGTAAATAAGAATTATTGTAATTTCATGCTTTCTTGAAATATTGTAAATTTCGTGCTTTCTTGATATGAACTATGAAAAGCAATAACACTATTTGCTTTTCTTTTTGGTATATATGTTATTAAAAAAAGACACGCCAAAGAGATTAAGAGTGTGACTCTGAATTGATTCTTTTACGTTATGGAATTCAAATGTCTTGATACCCAAAAGGCTCACCTTTCCTTCAACATGCATTCCTGTCAAATGCATCTTTGTCCACATTCCAAATACTAATCGTCTTGTCAGTTTCACAGCAAGAATCGCATTCATGTCTTCAGCTGTTTGAAAATTCATCCCCATCTCAAGAACCTTAAAAACATAGTTAATGTAAAATCAGAGATTAACAAAAATTAACATTTCATCGCGTATGAATCCCATAATTAAGCCAAGATAATGTACCAAATGGTCATCACCGCTAGATTGTCGACAAACCCTCATTTCAGTAAACATGGGTGGAGATCTTCCTAGGTATAAATTCTGAACCACAGCTTCTTTCTGCACGTCAAAAGTTATCCTTTTATAATTTAGATTTCTAAAACACGATAATCTTTATAATTAAAATTCAAATGTAAAAGGAAACGTATTCGTACAACAGTCCATGGTTTGTACTTCTGCAAGAACCAAGGTACGATAGGGAGGAGAATCTTTTGTGATACAATCTCTTCCATACATATAGGCCAGATCCTTTCAATCATATGGTTTAACCACCGTATGGATTCAGAATCAGAAAGCACCTAAAAAAACGGGCAAAAATTATCACCACTACAGATTCAAGAATCTCAATTTGATCAAGGTTGCAATTCACTAATTTAGCTATTTACACCTATCCTTTGTAGTTCAATTCCATAATCTTAGTATATTAAATCTAAAACCAAAACATCAAGGATGTTTGCTACTGCATTTTTAAAGTGATTATGTGATATAGAATATTCAGAATCAGGTAAAGAAAATAGACTGCAGTAAATAGTGCTTCTAACGTTTAAAGTTGTCATAATCAGAAGATTAGACAATCATTTGTTTGAGAGTTTATCATCGGCTAATTATTTAAGGACTCAATGACACCTATAGAATCATAAATTTGGTTTTGATGCAAACTTGCAACTAGCCAACTGCTCATAAATTGATTGCTTATAGGTGACAAATTTTGATCTCTTAATAATCAGATAACCAAGATAGAGTCAGTTTCACGGGGTGTTTGGGCATAAATGATAAACTGTTTCAAGCACCTCTAGTTATCTGGTGTATCAACATGCAATAATCACAGATTTAAGTAACAATCCCAAATTCGATATCAAACAATTCACTTAAAAGCTAAGAAAAGTAATCCATAAGCACCATAAATTCGATATAAATGAGTTTAAAGTTCAAGAAATTCACCCTCTTTTGATTCGCTTGCTTTCGCTCCTCAAAATGCACCTTTCTTCTCAATCTCATCACATAAATATCATGAACCTTCAAAATTCAAACAAAAAACACATCAACTCACAAAACCATAAACTACAAAACACCAAAAAAAAAAAAAAAAAAAAAAAAAAAAAAAAATAGTTACTAAACATACAAAAGTTCATACTGCAAAGAAACTTACCAGATATAGATAGATGAATGATATGAAGTAAACCAAAGGGTGACAATACTCAAAAGAAGACAACAACCAAATCAAAAACAACACAAACCCTACATGACATATCATTGTATCCATTTTTTCTTAAAAGACTAATATTATAAAAGATTCAAAATTTACACAAAATAAACCAACCCCACTTCATAAAGATCATTATTTATGCAACCCATGTCATAAAAATGAGTAATTCACACTCCAAACCCTTAGAAAACACCAAAAAGCACACACATAAAGACGGAGTATTATATCATTATATTAAAATTAAAAAAAGGGAAATGCAATTAAGAATATGGGTATTGTGAATACGTGATTAGATTTAAAGAATGTTTATTGAAAAATGTGAAAGTGGTTACGTTGAAATGAAGTATGAAATTTGGATAATGGAGACAAAGAAGAACATGCACTGACTGAATATAGATTTAACTGCTCCTTTTGATATAATGATTATTTTATAAAAAAGGTGGTGTGTAGATCTTGTTGTATGTTCATGGTGGCTAATTTGGTGAGTAGGCATTGTTTGGAATTCATACGTGTCATTCATGGAAGTTGTTGGAAACTGAACATTCCTCTTTGCATTTATTGTGTTTGATTACTGGGATAATTGTTTCTAAATCGAACTTGAAACTTTTTATTATGTCGTCTAATAAACTTTTTTTTTTTTTTTTTCTAGTGTATCAAACTGCTTAATCCGTTCTATTCAGTGAATGCTAACGTGATTAAGGTTTTTCTGTTAGAGTAAATTACATAAATCATCCTTGTGGTTAGGCCCAAATTGTAAGTTTCGTCATTTTTTAAAAAAATTGCTAACGGCCGTTTAACAAAAGCAATGTTAGTCCATTTACCAACGATCATTTGCAACGTTAGTCATTTATCAAAGGCAACGTTAGTCTATTTACCATCGCCACCACCCACCTCCACCACCGCCACCCACCAACTCCACCCACCACCACCGCCACCACCACACACCGCCACCCACTGCCACCACCCACCGCCACCCATTGCCACCGCCACCACCCACCACCCACCGCCACCGCCACCACCATCGCCGCCACCACCCACCGCCACCACCACCCACCGCAACCATAGCCCACCGCCACCACCCACCACCTCCACCCACCACCACCCACCGCCACCCACTGCCACCACTACCGCCGCCGTCGCCACCACCCACCGCCACCACCAGCACCATCGCCGCCACCAGCACCCACCACAACCACTGCCCACAGCCACCACCCATAACCTCCGCCCACCACCACCCACTGGCAACGGTGGTGGTGGCGGCAGTGGTGGCGGTGGCGATGGTGGCGGTAGTGGGTGGTGGTGGATGGTGGCGATTGTGGGTGGTAGTGGCGGTGGTGGGTGGGTGGAGGTGGTGGTGGTGGCGGCGGCGGCGGCGGTGGCGGTGGTGGTAGTGGCGGCGAAGATGGTGGTCGCGGTGATGATGGTGGGTGGTGGTGGCGGTGGTGGGTGGTGGTGGCCGCGGCGGCGGAGGAGTTGGTGACGGTGGGTTGTGGCGATAGTGGTGGTGGTGGTCGCAGCGACGGTGGTGGTGGTGGTCGCAGCGACGGTGGTGGTGGTGGCGGTGATGGTGATGGCGGTGCATGGTGGTGGCGGTGGTGGGTAGTGGTAGCGGTGGTGGTGGTGGCGACGGCGGTGGTGGTGGTGGTAGGTGGTGCCGTGGTGGTGATGGCGGTGGTGGTGGTGGCGATGGTGGGTGGTGGTGGCAGTGGTGGGTGGTGGTGGTGGTGGTGGCGGCGGTGGTGGTAGTGGCGGCGACGGTGGTGGTGGCAGTGATGGTGATGATGGTGGGTGGTGGTGGCGGTGGTGGGTGGTGGTGGCAGCGGCGGTGGAGTTGGTGGCGGTGGGTGGTGGCAATAGTGGTGGTGGTGGTGGCAGCAACGGCGGTGGCGGTGGCGGTAATGGTGATGGCGGTGGGTGATGGTGGCGGTGGTGGGTAGTCGTAGTGGCGGTGGTGGTGGCGACAGCGGTGGTAGTGGTGG
Organism: Artemisia argyi; assembly: GCA_030686995.1. Classification (NCBI taxonomy): domain Eukaryota; kingdom Viridiplantae; phylum Streptophyta; class Magnoliopsida; order Asterales; family Asteraceae; genus Artemisia; species Artemisia argyi. Next base: position 215,348,742 of record CM060701.1, read on the forward strand.
CGGCAGCGGTGGTGGTGGTGGCGATAGTGGGTGGTGGAGGTGGGTGGTGGCGATGATATATTGACTAACGTTGCCTTTGTTAAAGGTCTAACATTGCAAATGATGGTTGGTTGATGCGTGGAATTACACCCTCGCAAAAGGTTTTACCTCTCAAGGGATCTTGAGAAGCTTGCAATCTCCAGCAGGCAGTGTACCTGTTCGTTGTAGTATAGTATAGTGACAAGTACCGGGGGATTGATCGTTCAACTCAGGAATAGTGTTCGCTAGGATTAAAAAGTCTACTAAACTAGGTCTAAAGGTGAGTGATGAATCTTTTTGTATTTTTATATTTTTATAAAAGCAAGTAAAATCTCAGGTTTTGAAGGAGTGGGCGGAATTGGTTGCTTGCCAACTAACCCAATTAACTAAAGATGCAATCAAAATAAAATTAAACTAAATGTGTGGTGTAAACAATAATAGGAGAAAATGTGTTTACTTAGATTTCATTACTCCCTAGATATCTTTTACCTGTTAATCAGCTTGTTATAATTGCATAGATAACGAGTTATATTCCTTAATACTAGTCGTAGGGCCGTGTACGAAATTCACTAACTCTATAAGCTCCTACTTCACTCCTATGTTGAGCCGACTAAAAGCTCCTAACATGGGATCACTAGAATTCGCTTATGCATTAAATACAACCATATAATCGTAGTACACCTCGGATCATGTTTCTTAAGACGTTCAAGCAAGTTACCAATTGGAAGTCTGCCAGTTTTCTTAAGCCTAACATCGAATACAATCATCCACAACAATTATAAACAAACCATCAACCAATAATCAACATCTAGGTTTCATTACATCTAAGCAAACACAAGAGAAACCTAGTCTAGCATGTTAAAAAGAAGACAAGCATAAGATAGAATCAAACAACACATAGACATATTAAATGATTATTGGAAAACTTATCTTCAATTGAACATGGATAGAACAAGGGTTGAAACCCTTGTTATTACAGAAAATTCGTCTAGGGTTTTCACAAAGAGGTTCTCCAAAAGTTCCACCACTTAATGAATGAAAATTAGAAAACTATATATAGATTTTACACCTTGACGGCGTCACGTTATAGCTTGTGACGCCGTCAACTCGCCGCCAAGATAAAATTCGTATTGCCTAGATCCACTTCTGACGCCGTCATGTGTAATTTTACTCTGGGCCATCACATGTATTCTGACCCTGACGGCCTTGGTGACGTCGTCAGGCCAAATTGCCTTGAAATTTTTTTGGGCCGTCACGTGTATTTTCCACATCCACCTCTTTTGCCAAGCTTGACGCCGTCAGTTGTGTAGTCTTGACACCGTCAGCTACTGTTCCCAGCAAGGATTTTGAGACTTTGTCGTTTTCTTCACTAAATTGCTCCAAAAACGTCCAAAATGCTTCCTTTTCCAGATTTCTTCTCAAAAGTACCTAAAATGACAAAAGGAATGATTTATGGCAATAATTGATCAAATAATCACGAATTCGGGCTTAAATGACCACCCAAAAGCGGTACACTTTTCGCCTTATCAAATACCCTTACACTTGAGATTTTCTTGTCCTCAAGCAAATGCGCTTTTATTCTAATCAAAATACAAGTTAGGGGTCATTTAACACTAATATAAAAGTAATTAAAACAAATAATCGTTCCACTTAAAACAAAAAACAAGCACGGAGGTTATACACTAGCACCTCTGGTTTCTCATCCAGTGGCAGTCTTTTTACTGACCCTATCATTTCCGACCCTTCCCCTTCCCTCACTCCGTTTGAGGGAAGTGACTTCCTTTTGGAAGAGGTTGAGGCATTTCTTGCTCAAGATAGCTCAATCCCAAGTGGGGTTGATGAAAACTATCTTGACCCGGAGGGGGACATTCTTCTCCTTGAAAGATTGTTAAATGACGATCCTTCACCCTCTCCGTCTCCAAAAATACTTCATAAAGCGGAAGTCAAAAATGTTGAAATAACTGAAGACTTTCCCGAGGTTGAGCTCAAGGACTTGCCTCCTCATCTAGAATATGCATTTCTAGAGGGTGATGATAAATTACCCGTCATTATTGCTAAGGACTTAAAAGTTGAGGAAAAGGCAGCACTCCTAAAGGTTCTAAAGTCACATAAACAAGCAATCGCTTGGAAACTCTCCGACATTAAGGGCATAAGCCCGAACTTTTGTACTCATAACATCTTAATGGAGGATGACTTTAAGCCAGCAGTGCAACAACAGAGAAGGGTAAATCCAAAAATCCACGAAGTTATCAAACAAGAAGTTCTTAAACTTCTTGATGCGGGATTGATTTACCCTATTTCTGACAGTCCTTGGGTTAGCCCAGTTCATTGTGTCCCTAAAAAGGGTGGCATTACCGTTGTCACCAACGAGGATAACGAGTTGATTCCAACTCGTTTGGTCACGGGTTGGCGAGTATGTATTGACTATCGAAAGTTAAATGAAGCCACCCGTAAAGACCATTTTCCTCTCCCTTTTGTGGACCAGATGCTTGAAAGACTTGCGGGGAATGAATACTACTACTTCCTCGATGGTTTTTCGGGTTACTTCCAAATCCCCATTGATCCCCAGGATCAAGAGAAGACTACCTTCACATGCCCCTACAGAACTTTTGCTTACAGACGTATGCCTTTCGGCTTATGTAATGCACCAGGCACGTTCCAGAGGTGCATGATGTCTATTTTTTCCGACATGATCGGGAAAACTATGGAGGTATTCATGGATGACTTTTCAGTCATCGGGGATTCATTCCAGACCTGTCTCTCCCACTTGGAACAAATGCTTAAACGTTGCAAAGAAACGAATTTAAGTCTCAACTGGGAGAAGAGTCACTTTATGGTTAAAGAGGGCATAGTCCTCGGCCATAAAATCTCAAAGAACGGGATTGAGGTTGACAAAGCCAAAATCGATGTCATTGCTAAATTACCTCATCCCACCACCGTAAAAGGTGTTAGGAGCTTTTTGGGTCATGCCGGCTTCTACCGTAGGTTTATCCAAGATTTTTCTAAGATTGCCCGGCCTATGACCCATCTCCTCGAGAAGGATGCTCCTTTCATCTTCTCTCCTGAGTGCATCGAAGCTTTTGAAACATTAAAGAAAAAGCTTACCGAGGCACCGATTCTTGTTGCCCCCGATTGGGACCTACCTTTTGAGCTTATGTGCGATGCTAGTGATTTTGCCATAGGTGCGGTCTTGGGGCAACGTAAAGCAAAATACTTTCAGCCTATACACTACGCAAGTAAGACTATGACCGAGGCTCAAGGTCATTACACCACCACTGAAAAAGAACTCCTAGCTGTGGTGTATGCCTTTGAGAAATTCCGGTCATACTTGATCCTGACCAAATGCGTGGTGTATACGGATCACTCGGCTTTGAAGTACCTATTTGCAAAGCAAGATGCAAAGCCGAGGCTTCTCCATTGGGTTCTCCTCCTTCAGGAATTTGATATCATTATTCGTGATAAAAAAGGAGCTGAGAACCTTGCTGCTGATCATCTCTCACGATTAGAAAACCCACATCAAGATGTGTCCGAGAAACAAGAAATAAATGAATCATTCCCTCTCGAGACACTCAGTGCGGTTACTTTTCGTGGTGACTCTACTACCCCATGGTTTGCCGACTTTGCAAATTACCGTGCGGGTAACTTCATCGTGAAGGGGATGACGTCCCAATAGAAAAACAAATTTTTTAAAGACGTCAAACATTATTTTTGGGACGACCCCTTCCTCTTCAAAATCTGTGCCGATCAAGTCATCAGGCGATGTGTATACGGACAGGAAGCCGCTGATATTCTCAAGGCTTGCCATGCTGGACCCACCGGGGGCCACCATAGTCCTAACTACACCGCCAAAAAGGTGTTTGATTCCGGTTTCTATTGGCCCATGATCTATAAGGATGCCCACGAGTTAGTCAAAGCCTGTGTTGCTTGTCAGCGTCACGGGAATATTTCACAAAAGAACGAAATGCCACAAAATGCTATTCAAGTTTGTGAAATCTTTGACGTCTGGGGCATTGATTTTATGGGGCCATTCCCATCTTCTCGTGGAAACAAATACATACTCGTGGCTGTTGACTACTTGTCAAAATGGGTTGAGGCTAAGGCCTTACCCACTAATGATGCCCGAGTTGTTGTGAAATTCTTGAAATCCCTTTTTGCTCGTTTTGGAACCCCACGTGCCATCATTAGTGATCGCGGTACTCACTTTTGCAATGATCAATTTGCAAAAGTCATGCTTAAGTACGGTGTTACTCATCGTCTTTCCACCGCATATCACCCCCAAACAAGTGGGCAGGTGGAGGTTTCCAACCGTGGTATAAAACGAATTCTTGATAGGACAGTAGGTGAAAACCGTGCTTCCTGGTCGGATAAACTAGATGATGCACTCTGGGCCTTCCGTACAGCTTACAAAACACCCATCGGGTGTACTCCATACAAGCTTGTATACGGGAAGGCGTGTCATATACCGATCGAGCTCGAGCACAAAGCCTACTGGGCCTTGAAACATGCTAACTACGACCTTCATAAAGCGGGTGATCACCGTAAGGTTCAACTCAATGAATTAAACGAACTTCGTGATCAAGCCTACGAGAACTCTTTGATCTACAAAGAAAAGACAAAGAAGATTCACGACTCTAAGATTAAGAACCGAGTTTTCAACGTCGGTGACAGAGTCCTTCTTTTCAATTCAAAATTAAAGATCTTCTCGGGGAAATTAAAAACCCAATGGACCGGACCATTCACTATTGCTAAAGTATATCCATACGGGACTGTTGAATTATCTCAACCCGAAGGTCCCAACTTCAAAGTGAATGGTCATAGATTGAAACATTATTTTGGAGAGGACATACCACCCATGGTTGTCCCAGATCTCCAAACTTTCCCCATGGACCAATGAATTCGGGGATCGAGTCAAGCTAGTGACTCGGTGAACAAAAATTAGCAACATATATGGGTTTTCACCCGTATTTCTGACTTCTTTCTACTTTCTACCACCCTAGTGTGGGGGAGTGGCCGTCCCCCACCATTTGAAAAGTAAATATGTATATAAGTTTCTTCTAAAAAAAAAAAAAAAAAAAAAAAAAAAAAAAAAAAAAAAAAAGATTGTATGTACAGATAAATAAAGTGAAAAATAAATCGATATTTCCACAGTTAGCATCGAATATTAGCTTTTTCCGTTCAGAGGTTCGGCATAATAGCCGGGACTTTGAATATTGAGGACAATATTCAGTTCTAGTGTGTGTGGGGGGGGGGGGGGAATTCTTACGAATTTTATCACAAAACTTTCAAAGTACCCCCATTTTTAGGCCTAAATTTTTCACTTTATTTCAAAAATTTTGTGGTAATCAGTCCGCCAAAGTCTAAATGACAAATGGATTGGCTAGTCCAGGAGCAAACGGCTCTTGGTAAAGACATCTCAAACCCGTTGATGGCTGGCAATTTGCCAAAAATTGTATGGTTCCTCAGCTCCCCCGCATCCTCATAAGTAAATGAGTTTACTAGCCCACAAGATTATGGCTTGTGGTAAAGGCCGTGGAAAATCCATAATTGGTAATCAGCTCACCAAGATGTTGACTTAGTCCATCAAGATGCTGGCTAGTCCAGAAGCAAACGGCTTTTGGTAAAGACAAATCAAATCCGTTGACAACTGGTGGTTTGCTCAAAATCACACGGTTATCAGGTGTGCCACAGTTCTTACACCTGGCTACTCCAGAAGTGATGGCTTTTGGTAAAGAGAATTTCAAATCCATCAAGTTTTTCTCAAAAGATTGCTAGGGACTAGCAATGTTTTAGTGTGGGGGATTGATGAGTGTGTAAATACTCATCATTTTTACCATTTCTGATCTGCCAAAACATCCAAAAACACTCAATAATGAATCAAAATAGTGAAAATATCCCAGGAAAGTGTTTTACATGTTTCAAATGCAAAAATACCAAAAACAGATGAAAAACGCACAAAGTTTGCATAATTGGCAGTTTCAGTCCCCCAACTTTCAAAAGTTGTCAAATCTAGTCCCTGGTCATTCTAAAAACTTGAAAAAGTCACCAAAGGTCATTTTAAATCAAAAAGTTACATAATTAGTCCTTTGGTGAAAAGTTTCACAAAATGTCTAGTTTAGTCCCTGAACTTTGAAAATTGTCAAAAATGGTCCCTGGGATATGAAAAACTTTGAGAAAAACAAATTTTGTCCTTGCACTAACCTTTTATGACAGGATTGGTCCTTGGTGAAAAGTTTGGTGATAATTACACAAATGGTCCCTGAAGTTTGAAAGTTTGACGGTTTCAGTCCTTGGTGAAAATAAATCTGAAAAATCATCAAAGGACCTTGTACTATTCATGATATGGCATATTATACCCTTGGAAACAAATTAAAAACATGCCAAATCCTACCCTCAAACTTTCGAAAAATTACAAAACTAGTCCTTGTGTAATCATAAACCAAAACCGGATCCAATAAATAAATAATACTACTCCATCTACTAGTCCAAGTCCATTCCATAGCCCACCCAATTCCCTTATCTTGGGCCCAAGATTATACCAGCCCACACCATAAACCCAAAATACCCTTTAATAATTTTATCCGGGTCAAATGTTTGACCTGGTCAATACCAGTCAAACAACCAAACCACCCCATCTCCCCCGCTTTCCCTCTCCCACCAATACCACCATGGTTTTGCAGATACCACCACCACTTGCCCATCCCATCACCACCGCCCAACCCACTACACCTACCTACACCACCACAATTAATGCTTCCCCCCCAGTTGCCTCAATCAGAGAGCAATTTGCAAAAACTCCTTTCCCGCCAAAAACACGTGGAAGCATTTGAGTGGACCAAAGAAATCAGAAAGAGGTGGGATAAGTTCAGAAAGCTTTGGGGAACCCTAATCAAGAGCTATAAATAGAAGAAGAGTGCAAGATGAAGCTGTGCTAGTTTTTTTTAGTGTATTATTAGTCGTAATAGCTTATTTCTCAATTGTAGTTTAGCAAGAAGCTTTTAAGCATTTGTTTTAAGCAATTCAGTGTATTATCACTCTTTTCAAGTTAATATAAACAAGTTTCTTCTATTTCTGTTGTCTATGCAAATTTCAATTTTAATACATTAGATTGATCATAGGCTGCTAGTGTTTGAGATTGTTTCATGGACTGAGTTAGGATCACATAGGCTCCAATAAGCTTATTAAAGCTTTAGAGACTTTAAAACTCAGTTATATTAGAAGAAAAATCAAAAATCTAAAATTGGTCAACCATGGTCAACTGTTGTGTTTAGTGTTTGATTTCAGGTATTGGTGATCAAACTTGGAGCTGGATTGGCCTATCTAAAGATAGGCTTCTGTGGAGAAGCCCCTTGTTCAAGCTAGGGGTTTGTTTGTAAGCTTTTGCTCATTTGAATTTTCCACTAAAAACCTAGTTTAGCTTCTAATTATCTGTTTGCTATTATCTGTTATTCTGTGTTCATTTGTGTTGTTTGAGTATTGTTTAAGTAGTTTGTAGCTTGATAATCAAAGCTTGTTTGTTAAAGTAATTAGTTATTTGAAATTATAGGTTTAACTGTCTTATTGGCCTTGGTGTTAAATTTGTATGAGTATTGTGTTAATCTGATTCCTAAGTACTTAAACCAGTTAATCTAGGTCATAGTTTGGAATTAAGCTTGCACCTTCTATTGACCATCTGCCTTGAAAAGCTCAAAACAGTCCACATTAAAGGGTGTTTGGATCAACTTAGTTTGAAAACTCAGAGTGTGAGTTTGGTGTTAAAACTGGTTGTAATAATCTTACATAGTTACCTTAAGTCTAGTTCAGTCATAAAACACCTAGGTATTTCATTAAAAAGTCAAAATCATTAGGCATTGATCACAACAGCTTAACTGTTGTGATATTGTGTTTTAAATCTAGTGAAACAGCTTAAAATTAGTTAAGGTTGGTAATTTTGATCTGCATTGGACTTAACAAACACCAAGAAGTCATCTGTGATCAAACAAATCTCACCAAAGTCAAAATTTGGTTTGTTTTTAAAAAGTCAACTTTACACTTATCAGATTTTTTCAAATATTCAAGGAATTGTTTTGAATTATGTAGATTGATTAAGAGTCTGAAATTTGTCCCTAATTATAACCTACCAGCTCAAATTCAAGTTCACATCTTTGTCATATTTTTTTGAAATTTTGTGTGGGTCCCACAGACCCCCAAAGTGAGTTGCAGGGCAAGAGCTTGCCCTGTGCACAGCAGACCTCCACCACACCACCAACTCTGGTGGTGGTTGTAGACCACCTCAGTGGGCCCTAGTGGTTCCAATTGACTTTTTCCAACCCCCCTCCTACCAGGTAGTGTGGATTGACCATCTGTTTGACCTTAAACTTGGTGGACCCCACCTGGAATTAGCTTCAAAGTCTGTCCCATAACTGAGTGAAACTCAGTTTAGCTCAAGTGCTTATTTGGACTTAAACAACTTATTTGTGATCAAGCCTTGTTGTTTATTGCTTGTTTGAGTTTGTTAAACTTGTTGGTACCCATTTTTACCATTGTAGACCCCACCATCAGTCATTTGACCTCATTTGACCATACAGTCAACCAAAGTCAAACTGAATAAGCCAAGGGGGTGCTACTGCTTATTCATTAGCAATTTTCAAAAGTGGTTTTACAAAAGTTTGTTATTTTCAGTAGTAAAATAAGTGTGTAAAAGAAAATCCAAGAAAAAACCAAGTTAAAATAAGTGATAGTTTCTATTTAATTCAACTTAATTTTAATTTTCATTTTTAGATTTTAATTAAGTACTTAGTGTTTTTATATTTTTATTAATTACCTTATATAGTAAAGTATTTTTAGTAATTTTTCTAGATTTTTATTCTGTCATTTAGTATTAATTAGATTTAATCTTAGTTTTCTTATTTATTAATTAACATTAAGTATTAAATCTCATACTTAGTTTTTAGAATGTAAAACTTAGTTTTTATAATTTTCCTGGCTCTAATATAGTATAATAGATTTTTAGAAAATATAATTTTGAATTCTACTGTTCATTTTCTATTTTGCTTATTTAATTTGTTTAAATTAGAATTAAAGTAATTAAAAGGTAAATAATTAGTGGATTAATCTTAAAACTTAATTTTTAGAGTTTTTATAATTTTGTAGGATTCCTGTGATGGTTAAGTAATTTTATAAATTTTATCTTAATTTTCTAAGTTAATTTAGTATTAATATTAATTAAAAGTAGTTTAATTAGTTTAATTAAGTTAAATAGTTTTTAATTAATAAAATACCCATAAAAAGACAAAAATATTTATTTTTAATTTTTTATACTTTCTTCAAGTTCTAATTTAAGTTTAGAAATTATTTTTGCAAATTTTTAGTTTAATTTGTAATAGTTATAATTATTAGTTAATTTAAATTAGAATTTAATTTAGATTTTAAATAGTTTTATTAATTAAATAATATTTAAATAGTATTTTAATCATTTTCATAATTTCATTTTTCATTTTTAATTTTAATTTTTAAAAAGTGTCAAAAGCACCCCCTGTAGTTTGTTAAATACCAAAATCCCACTTTTTCAGTCCGATTGCGTAAATCTGAATTGTGAATACGTGCATATATCTGTTATCTGATTTTTGTGAATATTATATCTGTGTACAAATACCAAAATAACAGTAGCAATATCAACTCCACATCATCTGGCTACTGTCCTCAGTGCCACTTTCTCATAAACGATTTCAAACGACACCATTTCAATCTCGCTGGGACTTTAACGACCCGGGGAAACACTATCCTATCACCGGAGTATTGATTCTAGGCTGTCTTTGACTTGTTGACCTTGGTCAATAATATCTGACGGTTTAGAACCAATCAAAATAAGGACCTCTTGAGAATACTCCTCAGACGCAACATCGATGATATCAATTCGGTTAACCGTTTCTGCGTCATAGTTGGAGGAGTATCTTGAAGTCTGATCAAGATTGAATGTGATGGCCTCGCCACCAACACGTAGAGTGATTTCTTCTTCGAACACATTGATTAAAGCACGACCCGTTCTTAAGAATCCCCTACCGAGAATGAGAGGGACTCGTGGGTCAGCATCGAAATCAACAATCACGAAATCTGCCGGAAAATGGAACTTTCCTACTTTCACGAAGATATCTTCGGCAATGCCGAGAGGATGGGATATGGTACAGTCTGCAAGCTCGAGTGTCATGCAGGTCGGAGTGAGAGCAGGGAGTGAGAGTCTTTTCCAGACTGTGTAAGGCATCAGGTTAATGCTTGCGCCAAGATCGGCCAAGGCAAAGCATTTAACCATCCCCGGGAAAATACAAGGAATGAGAAATTTCCCGGGATCTCCAAGCTTTTCGGGAAGCTTTTTCAAGAGCACTGCTGAGCAATGCTCATTAAGAGGAGTTTTTGCCATTTCACAAAGTTTTTCTTTGTTGCTTATCAGATTTTTGATTGTCGAAGCAAACTTAGGCATGAGAAGAAGAGCATCCGCGAAACTAATATCAAAGTGTAATTCTTGGAAAATTTGATAAATTTTTTCCATCTGATGGTTAGCTTTTTCGCGGTTCTTTTGATCATTCAAACGTGAAGGATATGGAATTGACGGCTTAGGATCATTCTTGGGAATTTCATCAGAACTCACAGGGGGATCAAATACAACTTTCGGCTTATGAGCCGGGACCGGGACAACTTGAGGGTGGACGTTGTTGATACCTCCGTTATTAGTAGGAAGTACCTTGTCCGTAGTGACCTCAGGTTCACGTTCCGCTACCTTAGGAGGAGAAGGAGAGGTAGAAGGAATCGAGGGTCCATTGTAAGATGCCCCACTTCGGGTGGTGATCGCTTTGACATCGCCCCTCGGGTTAGCGATCGTGTTGCTCGGTAATGTACCCGGGCCCGAGGGTCGATCATTTAAAGACTTCTGAAGCTCAGAGATCGTGCTAAGCAATAACCGATTCGTTTCCTCTTGTGCTTTCATGAATTGTTTAAATTCAGCATTGGAGGAAGACGAGGGTTGAACAATGTTTTGATTTTGAACAGGAGGATTTTGAACACGGTTGTTTTGAAAATTCCCTTGATTTTGATTGTTGTTACCCTGAAAAGGGTTTCTCTGATTGAAATTACCCTGATTGTAATTCCTTTGATTCTGGTTTCTTTGAAAATTTCCTTGAAAACCTTGGTTTTGATTGCCATTTTGAAAATTGTTTTGATTAAACTGGCCTTGATTTTGGTTCGGGTTTTGGAAATTTGAGTTTTGACCTTGGTTAAAATTCTGATTCGCGTTACGGTTTTGATTTTGATTAAAACCTGGTGGTCCGAGAAAATTGTTGGAACGATAGCTTAAGAGATTACGGTCCCCTTGCGGTTGGTAAGAATTACCCCCCGTATTGTAGGAACCGTGAGCAGCATATACGTTCTCTTGAGGAAAACCAGCAGTAGCTGGACACTCGGAATACAGATGAGGGCCCCCACAAGTTTCACAACTTTGGGTCACGGCTTTTACTTGTTGATTTTGAGCCTGATTTTGCATCGTTTGGCTCATTCTCAACACAGCCGTAGAAATATCATCCATCTTTTTGGTAAGAGCAATTATTTCAGGAGATGATGATGAGGGAGTAACTGAATGACATGATGCATCCCTCTCCGCAGAGGAATCCCAAAAGTTATGATGGGCAGTCATGTTTTCGATTAAGTCATAGCACTCCTCGGGACGCCTTTTCATAAAGGTCCCACCAGCAGCAGCATTGAGAATGTCTCGGTGCCTCAATGTCAGACCATTATAGAAGGTATCTATGATGGTAACTTGCAACATATTGTGGTTAGGGCACCGATCAATAGCTAGCTTATAACGCTCCCAAGCCTCAAAAAGAGACTCATTGGAACGTTGCCGGAAGTTGCTGATATCATTTCGTAACTTGGTAACCATGGATGGTGGAAAATATTTTGCTAAAAACTTGGTTACCATTTCATCAAAGGTTCGAATAGAATTCTTTGGAAGTCGGTCAAACCATGCAGTGGCATGATGAGTGAGAGAATAGGGGAAAAGGTACAGCCGAAGGGCATCATCCGTGACACCATGTTGTTTCATGCTTTGGGTGACCGTGAGATATTTGTCAAGATGCTTATTGGCATCGTCACCCGGTAATCTGTGAAATTGACACGAATTCTGGACTTGTTGGATCATGTGGTGCTTGAGGCCGAAGTCCGTAGCCTCAATAGTGAGTGATGCAATAGGCCCACCCCGCCCTTGCATGGTAGGCTGGCACAGCTCCTCCATCGTTCGGAGATCGGGAGCTGGCTCATCCCTGAGAGGGTCAGGGGTGGTAAAGGTGGTGGTGGCCCAGCGGCCATTTCGGTCTTTGGTTCTTGTGTGTCAGAACGTAGCTCGTGTACGTTTTTCTAATGTTTACGTTTTGTTTGTGACCGAGTGCGCATGCACTAAAAACAATTTTTCAAAACAAGATCGAGGCAAAACCACAATGAACTTAAACCAGAAATCACAAGTGAATGGCTTCTTTAAAAAAGGTACACCACTCACAGGGATATAAAGGCAAGTTTTAATCTTAAGTTTGGGAACTTATTATGGGTTTATTAATTAATTTGAAAAACTGCTTTAGGCTTATGGGTGTGTGTGCAGAAAACTTGGAAATATTTTTGGAACTGATTCGTTAACCGAAATCGTCCCTTTAAGATTACTCGCAGGCTGGCGGGAGGAAGTAAATAGATTTCCTCTTCAGTTCGCAAGTTAATGTCAGAACTTACCTTAAACCAACTGTTTCAGGTTGTAATCTTAAAGAACACGAAGTAATTTAACTTCACAGTTTGTTTTTGATTGTTTTTAATTTTTTTGGTGTTTTCAACACTTCAGGAGAAGTGTTAATGAACGTTTTTTTTGATATGATTATATTTTTACAAAAACTTTTTACAAATTTGTGTGAAATTTGTACAGGGAGGGTTTTGAAAACCACTAAACTTAAAACGATTTTATAAAACACGCAACAACCTCCCCGGCAGCGGCGCCAAATTTTGATTGGTTCTAAACCGTCAGATATTATTGACCAAGGTCAACAAGTCAAAGACAGCCTAGAATCAATACTCCGGTGATAGGATAGTGTTTCCCCGGGTCGTTAAAGTCCCAGCGAGATTGAAATGGTGTCGTTTGAAATCGTTTATGAGAAAGTGGCACTGAGGACAGTAGCCAGATGATGTGGAGTTGATATTGCTACTGTTATTTTGGTATTTGTACACAGATATAATATTCACAAAAATCAGATAACAGATATATGCACGTATTCACAATTCAGATTTACGCAATCGGACTAAAAAAGTGGGATTTTGGTATTTAACAAACTACAGGGGGTGCTTTTGACACTTTTTAAAACTTAAAATTAAAAATGAAAAATGAAATTATGAAAATGATTAAAATACTATTTAAATATTATTTAATTAATAAAACTATTTAAAATCTAAATTAAATTCTAATTTAAATTAACTAATAATTATAACTATTACAAATTAAACTAAAAATTTGCAAAAATAATTTCTAAACTTAAATTAGAACTTGAAGAAAGTATAAAAAATTAAAAATAGATATTTTTGTCTATTTATGGGTATTTTATTAATTAAAAACTATTTAACTTAATAAAACTAATTAAACTACTTTTAATTAATATTAATACTAAATTAACTTAGAAAATTAAGATAAAATTTATAAAATTACTTAACCATCACAGGAATCCTACAAAATTATAAAAAATCTAAAAATTAAGTTTTAAGATTAATCCACTAATTATTTACCTTTTAATTACTTTAATTCTAATTTAAACAAATTAAATAAGAAAAATGGAAAATGAATAGTAGAATTCAAAATTATATTTTCTAAAAATCTATTATACTATATTAGAGCTAGGAAAATTATAAAAACTCAGTTTTACTTTCTAAAAACTAAGTATGAGATTTAATACTTAATATTAATTAATAAATAAGAAAACTAAGATTAAATCTAATTAATACTAAATGACAGAATAAAAATCTAGAAAAATTACTAAAAATACTCTACTATATAAGGTAATTAATAAAAATATAAAAACACTAAGTACTTAATTAAAATCTAAAAATGAAAATTAAAATTAAACTGAATTAAATAGAAACTATCACTTATTTTAACTTGGTTTTTTCTTGGATTTTCTTTTACACACTTATTTTACTACTGAAAATAACAAACTTTTGTAAAACCACTTTTGAAAATTGCTAATGAATAAGCAGTAGCACCCCCTTGGCTTATGCAGTTTGACTTTGGTTGACTGTGTGGTCAAATGAGGTCAAATGACTGATGGTGGGGTCCACAATGGTAAAAATGGGTACCAACAAGTTTAACAAACTCAAACAAGCAATAAACAACAAGGCTTGATCACAAATAAGCTGTTTAAGTCCAAATAAGCACTTGAGCTAAACTGAGGTTCACTCAGTTATGGGACAGACTTTGAAGCTAATTCCAGGTGGGGTCCACCAAGTTTAAGGTCAAACAGATGGTCAATCCACACTCCCTGGTAGGAGGGGGTTGGAAAAAGTCAATTGGAACCACTAGGGCCCACTGAGGTGGTCTACAACCACCACCAAAGTTGGTGGTGTGGTGGAGGTCTGCTGTGCACAGGGCAAGCTCTTGCCCTGCAACTCACTTTGGGGGTCTATGGGACCCACACAAAATTTCACAAAAATGTGACAAAGATGTGAAGTTGAATTTGAGCTGGTAGGTTACAATTAGGGACAAATTTCAGACTCTTAATCAATCTACATAATTCAAAACAATTCCTTGAATATTTGAAAAAATCTGATAAGCGTAAAGTTGACTTTTTAAGAACAAACCAAATTTTGACTTTGGTGAGATTTGTTTGATCAAAGATGACTTCTTGGTGTTTGTTAAGTCCAATGCAGATCAAAATTACCAACCTTAACTAATTTTAAGCTGTTTCACTAGATTTAAAACACAATATCACAACAGTTAAGCTGTTGTGATCAATGCCTAATGATTTTGACTTTTTAATGAAATACCTAGGTGTTTTATGACTGAACTAGACTTAAGGTAACTATGTAAGATTATTACAACCAGTTTTAACACCAAACTCACACTCTGAGTTTTCAAACTAAGTTGACCCAAACACCCTTTAATGTGGACTGTTTTGAGCTTTTCAAGGCAGATGGTCAATAGAAGGTGCAAGCTTAATTCCAAACAACAAGTATGACCTAGATTAACTGGTTTAAGTACTTAGGAATCAGATTAACACAATACTCATACAAATTGAACACCAAGGCCAATAAGACAGTTAAACCTATAATTTCAAATAACTAATTACTTTAACAAACAAGCTATGATTATCAAGCTACAAACTACTTAAACAATACTCAAACAACACAAATGAACACAGATTAACAGATAATAGCAAACAGATAATTAGAAGCTAAACTAGGTTTTTAGTGGAAAATTCAAATGAGCAAAAGCTTACAAACAAACCCCTAGCTTGAACAAGGGGCTTCTCCACAGAAGCCTATCTTTAGATAGGCCAATCCAGCTCCAAGCTTGATCACCAATACCTGAAATCAAAGACTAAACACAACAGTTGACCATGGTTGACCAATTTTAGATTTTTGATTTTTCTTCTAATATAACTGAGTTTTAAAGTCTCTAAAGCTTTAATAAGCTTATTGGAGCCTATGTGATCCTAACTCAGTCCATGAAACAATCTCAAACACTAGCAGCCTATGATCAATCTAATGTATTAAAATTGAAATTTGCATAGACAACAGAAATAGAAGAAACTTGTTTATATTAACTTGAAAAGAGTGATAATACACTGAATTGCTTAAAACAAATGCTTAAAAGCTTCTTGCTAAACTACAATTGAGAAATAAGCTATTACGACTAATAATACACTAAAAAAAACTAGCACAGCTTCATCTTGCACTCTTCTTCAATTTATAGCTCTTGATTAGGGTTCCCCAAAGCTTTCTGAACTTATCCCACCTCTTTCTGATTTCTTTGGTCCACTCAAATGCTTCCACGTGTTTTTGGCGGGAAAGGAGTTTTTGCAAATTGCTCTCTGATTGAGGCAACTGGGGGGGAAGCATTAATTGTGGTGGTGTAGGTAGGTGTAGTGGGTTGGGCGGTGGTGATGGGATGGGCAAGTGGTGGTGGTATCTGCAAAACCATGTTGGTATTGGTAGGAGAGGGAAAGCGGGGGAGATGGGGTGGTTTGGTTGTTTGACTGGTATTGACCAGGTCAAACATTTGACCTGGATAAAATTATTAAAGGGTATTTTGGGTTTGTGGTGTGGGCTGGTATAATCTTGGGCCCAAGATAAGGGAATTGGGTGGGCTATGGAATGGACTTGGACTAGTAGGTGGAGTAGTATTATTTATTTATTGGATCCGGTTTTGGTTTATGATTACACAAGGACTAGTTTTGTAATTTTTCGAAAGTTTGAGGGTAGGATTTGGCATGTTTTTAATTTGTTTCCAAGGGTATAATATGCCATATCATGAATAGTACAAGGTCCTTTGACGAGTTTTCAGATTTATTTTCACCAGGGACTGAAACCGTCAAACTTTCAAACTTCAGGGACCATTTGTGTAATTATTACCATACTTCAGATTTATTTTCATCAAGGACCAATCCTGTCATAAAAGGTTAGTGCAAGGACAAAATTTGTTTTTCTCAAAGTTTTTCATATCCCAGGGACCATTTTTGACAATTTTCAAAGTTCAGGGACTAAACTTGACATTTTGTGAAACTTTTCACCAAAGGACTAATTATGTAACTTTTTGATTTAAAAGGACCTTTGGTGACCTTTTCAAGTTTTTAGAATGACCAGGGACTAGATTTGACAACTTTTGAAAGTTGGGGGACTGAAACTGCCAATTATGCAAACTTTGTGCGTTTTTCATCTGTTTTTGGTATTTTTGCATTTGAAACATGTAAAACACTTTCCTGGGATATTTTCACTATTTTGATTCATTATTGAGTGTTTTTGGATGTTTTGGCAGCTCAGAAATGGTAAAAATGATGAGTATTTACACACTCATCAACCTCACAAATAGTGTTTAGATACTCACATCTCTCGGGTGTAATAAAGTATATATCACAATAAGAAAATGGAAAACATCTCTCACTACCTGTTATAGCAAATAGATTACCATAGGCTTGGGAAAGGATCAAACCTTCACCACTTGGCGTAAGCACCTAGGATAAACTATTAAAGAGGTCTTTTAAATGGTTATAACATGAGGTGTAGGGATATGATAAACACGGTTTTATTGGATAAAGGCAATATTTACTAGTGGCGAGTTAATCATCTTAGTTAATTACATGCATAGCATGGCGTTGCTAAGCCAAGACTCGACTCGACTTAAGCTAATAAATCAAAAGTAACAAAAACTTAAAATAAACATAAAGGAAATGGGATGGTAGTCCGTTTTTTTTTTTTTTTTTTTTTTTTTTTTTTTTTTTTTTTTTCTATTTTTTTCTTTTTCTTTATTTTTTCAATTTTTTTTTTTTTTTTTTTTTTTTGCATACACTTTTACCCTACCATCCAAAATAATATATCATAGGGAATTTGCATTCCCCTTACACTTGAACTTTTACATACTTTACAATCAACTATTCTAATGACTCGAATTAAGATAATCAAAACACTTGGAGTACTTTTTAAAATTAAGGCACATATGGGGGTAATAAATGATGTTCTTCCCCATTACTCCATAACACAAGTACTTTACCCATGAGTCATAAGCGTCCCAAAACAATATGTACAAGATATGACTCGACTTAGGAACCATGTAATCAATTAGACAATTAACTAAGGGTTTAAACAAATAACAATAACGCACTAAAGATGAGTGCATACACGGAAGGCTAAGGCGATTTGGTTGCACATTTGGGGTGGATTGTTAACGAATTCTTCTTTTAAGTAAAATGCTTAAAGTTAAAAAACAAAAAGATAGATTCAGAGGGGTGTACTAGGGGTACCGTGTACTAAAAATGAGTACAACGCAAAGGTGTGGGAAAAATTAATTGACTTTGTTAGTCAAGGTAATTTGACTTAAATGGTCAAGTAATTATGATACAGGTTTAACACAAGGGTGATCCTAATGCCTCTTATCATGTAGTAAATCCTACTACACGAATGTAGTCTCACTAGCGTTCTCGGGATGCATCACTAACGCAAGTTCTAGAATCTAAGTACTACCGGTACACTCATAAACACTAATAATGAATGCTTTTTCTAACAAATCTAAAAGCGAACCTTACATATTTGGGTGGAAAATTTTTCTGAGTGGTACGGTTTTTATGCTAGTCATACAACTCCTATCCATGAAACGCTCATTAAGGCTAAAGCTTCACTCCTAAATGTTGTAAAAAATTTTAAATTTGGCGCTAAAATTGCCTTAACAAGTATTTCTTTTAGTTTTATTACACACCTACTATCAAACAAACAAACTCAAGCATAATTGTATTCTCTAAAGTATCATCATTTACCCTCCTCTTACACTTAAGCTGAACATATTGTCCCCAATGTTCAATAAAAAGATGTACTAGTAAAAGAAAATAAGGTAAAAGAATGAAAACAAATACTCCCCTGATTCGTTCGGTGTGGATAGTGTGTCAAAAAGGTTAGATCTTCTTCCAAGAAAATGAATTTTGAAAGCTTCCCTCCAGAAGTATAAATCATCCTCTTGTCCAATGTAACCTTTTAAACCTGAGAAAACAATCAAGGCAAACCTCGCGTAAAATCGGCGGCAATCTATATATTCTAAAAAATCCTAGAAAAAATAGCATATATATCTTAATGTTGCTTTCTAGGAATTAAAATGATATAATGCTTGTGGAATGAATGTTTGCAGATTTCCTGGAGTTTATAAAACTAAAGAATCAACAAAAACTTTAAGACTCTGGTATAAACAAAACTCGTAAAATTTTTAGAATTTTTGTACCTGACACCGTCAGATTATAACTCCTGACGCCGTCAGAATGTTCCTGCAAAAATCTCATGTTAAGTTTCCGGAAAATTTCTGGAAAAACTTATGCCTTACTTCCTGGAAAATCCTGCAAAACATCATTATAACTCGATACAAGCATTTGACTCAAACAATTACTAATACACATGTTCATTTAATATTGTTGTGGTTCATGCTCAATTTCGTTCTTCTAAACAAATTTGGGTTTCCCTTACACTTAGCTTTTGCAAAATACCTTTATATGTAGTTAAGACGAAGCTAAAAACAAAATAAAGCATTTTCACAATTTATTTTGAAACATGAGCCACAAACAATAAAAATACAACATGCATACGGAAACAAATAAAATCAAATAAACAAACAATTAAACAAATAAACTTTGGGTTGACTCCCAAGAAGCGCTTGTTTTTGTTCGAGTTACGAGCCTAACTCTACCATTATTTAATGGAAATAGGGGAGGTTTTCCCTACACTTTGGATTAAGTGCGGGTGGAAGTAGCGATAGACACCCTTAGGGTGGAAATATGCCACGTGAGGTGAAGGGGGTGAGTGAATGGGGAAAGAGTCTACGACCTTCATTGTTAGGTTACCCGAATCCTTTGGTTTGATGGGTGGATTTGAAGTTAGAAGAGTTTTATGACAAAGATTTGAGCTCTTGCTATTTTCATAAATAGTATGCTCTAACGGTTCTTCATCCATTCCGGTTCCCATCTCTTTTATTTCAACTTCATCTTCATCTTCGTACTCAAACTTGCTTTCATCAAAGAAGTGGAGTGTTGGCGTTTTGAAGTTGGAATGTTGGAAGGAGGTTTTATGGGTAATGGGTTTGGTTTGAGAAATCATCGAGACCCTATGCATCAAAGTTTTTTTGAGTGATTCAGAGGTTATGTTATAGGCGTGAGAGTTCCCTTTCTCAAAAAGAAGCTTATGAGAATGGAAGTTATTCTAGGTTGAACTCACAGAGAGAGGTGTTTCATTGTGTCCATCGCTGCTTGTTTCATTAGGGATTGAGAGTTCAAAATTTTTTTCGATCTTCTTGGTTATAGCTTCGTCCTTAATTTTCTCCTTAATCCTTGATATAAACTTATCAGCCAAGTTCATAAAAACACTTCGGGTGTTTTCCATGCGGGATACTAATTTTTGGATTTACCTCTCTTGGTTGTTTATAAATGTCAACATTATCCCTTCGAATTCCTCTTGTCGTGAATATTCAGGAAACGTATATTTACTGTCTGCATTCACATATCCAAAGGGATTAGCCATGGGCATCTCGGCTCTCATCAATTCCTCAAGCTGCCTTTCGACGTTCTCAAATAACTGTTCTTGGGTTGCATTCATGTAATCTAAACTCCATTCCTCCAAGAACATTGGATACTCCCATTCTTCTTCTTCGTATTGTGCTAGGTCCTCAATGACCTCCCAGCATTTATCAACACTGAGCTTGCTCAGTCTACCATTGGCAGCGTGATCTATAGCTTTTCTAGTTTGGTGATTAACTCCATCATAAAAGATTTGGATTTGAAACCAAAGATTGAGGCCATGATGGGGACTTTGCGGAGTAGTTCCTTGAAAAGAGTCCATGCTTCATAAAGAGTTTCACCTTGACGTTGTTGGAAAATCAAGATGTCATTCCTTAGTTTGGTAGTTCTCCCCGGTGGGAAAAATTTAGCAAGGAAACGAGTGGTGAGATTATCCCAAGTCGAGGGGTAGATGATGAGGCGAAAAATGAACCACTTTTAGGGGGTCATTTAAGCCCGGAATTGAATTTATTTGATCAAATATTGCCCTAAATCGTTCCTTTTGTGATTTTAGGTACTTTGGGAGTGACATCTGGAAAAGGAAGCAATTCGGACGTTTTTGGAGCATAAAAGTGAAGAAAACGCCAAAGACTTAATTTTCCAAGCTGGGAACAGTAGGTGACGGCGTCAAGAGTAACAATTTGACGGCGTCAAGAGTAACTTTCATGACGGCCCAGTACAGAAATGAAGGCGTCACAAGGAAGAGCGTCAAGAGTAAAATACGTGACGGCCTGGAAAAAGTTAATACATGACGGCGTCAGATGTAGATCAAGGCAGTCCGAGAATTCTTTTGGCGGCGAGATGACGGCGTCACCTATTTGGTCTTGACGCCGTCAGACTCTATTTTCTATATATAGTTTTCTAATTTTCATTCATTAAAAGAAACAAGTTTGGAGAAACCCTAAGGCCGAACCATATACGATTTTTACAGGTTTTTCAAGGGTTTTCAGCCCTTGAACCCTTACATGTGTAATTGAGATAAGTGTTCTTCTAATTCAATCAATATGTCTATGTGTTGGTTGTCTATATCTTGTGCTTGTCTTAATTCCACCATGCTAGGCTAGATTTATCTTGTGTTTGCTTAGATCTAATGAAACCTAGATGTTGATTATGTGTTGATTACTTGTTTATGGTTGTATTGGATGAATGATTTCGATGTTAGGCTTAAAAAAACTGGCAGATCTCCAAATGGTAACATGCTTGAACGTCTTAGGAAACATGAACCGATGTGCACTAGGTTTACTGATTGTATTTAATGCATGAGTAAATTCTAATGATCCCATGTTAGGAGCTTCTTAGCCGGCTCGACATAGGTGTGAAGTAGGCACTCATAGTATTGGGGAGTTAATTGCGCCACCCTATGAATGGTATTAAGGAATACAATCCATCATCCACGCAACTGTAACAAGTAATTAATGTGTAAAAGATATCTAGGGAGTAGTGAAATCTAAGTAAACACATTTCTCCACTTATTGCTCACAACCTTAGTTAATTTAGTTTATTTTCATTTCTAGTATTTTATTTTGATTGCATCTTTAGTATTGGGTTAGTTGATTAGCAACTAATTCCGCCCAAATCCTTCAAACCTGAGATTTTTTACTTGCTTTCTAAAAAATATAAAAATACAAAAATAATCATCCTTCACCTCTAGAACTAGTATTTAGGTTTTCTAATCCTAGCGACACTATTCCTAGCTGAACGATCAATCCCCCGGTACTTGTCACTATACTATACTACAACGATCAGTTACACTGCCTGGTGGGGGTTGTAAGCTTCTCAAGATCCCTTGAGAGGTAAAGCCTGGTGCAATCCCCACGTCACCAAGTTTTTGACGCCGCAGCCCGGGGAATAGTTATTGAGGTTAGAATTTCTTTTTATTAGGTCTACTTGCTAGATTCCTTTCTAGTAAAATTTTATTTTTATTTTTAGGTTTTCTTTAGTCTATCTTATTTCTTTGTGCTTTTGTTCGTAACTTTTCACCACCCGACATCATGGACGATGGGAACATCTTTGAACCCGTCATCCCACCACAACAAAACCCACCACTAGAACCTCTTAGGCCCCGAACCTTAGGAGAGTATTCCCGACCTAGCCACCAAGGCTACCGAAACACCATTGAGCTCACCGGAGCCAATGTGACCCCCTTGCGATCCGACACCATCCGGTTGGTGCAAAGCGGATGTGCATTCCATGGACTTCGTTCCGAAGATCCAAATCAACATCTTAAGGACTTCCTTAAAATCGTAGATTCCATAGACCTAGATGTTGAAACTAGAGAGACAACCCGATTACGTCTATTCCAATTCTCTCTATGGGATCAAGCTAGTCAATGGCTTGAGCGTTTACCCGCGGGATCCATCACCACATGGGATGATCTCACCAATCGCTTCCTTACTCAATTCTTCCCACTGGGGAAGACTGCAATGCTTAGAAATGACATTTTGATGTTTGAACAACATCAGGGTGAAACTTTCTACGAAGCATGGGCCCGTTTTAAGGATCTCCTCCATAAGGTCCCTCATCATGGTATAAACCTTTGGTTATTAGTTCAGATTTTCTATGACCATGTTGACTATCACACTAAACGCACAATCGATAGGGCCGCGGGAGGTAAACTGCGTGATAAGAACGCCGAGGAGTCCTGGGCAATTATTGAGGAGCTCACCGCCGATAATCAAGAGATGTGGGAGTTTAATCATACAATAAAAGCGGCCATCAATGCAGTCTCAAAATCTGGAGGAACCACCGAAATCCCCGATGAACTCCTATGTAAACTCGAGGCAAAAGTTGACTATTTTGAGGAAAGGCAAAGGAGACCTTAAATTCCTAGACGGGCTACTGTCAATTCTGTCTCGAAACCGACTCCAACACCATTATCAGAGTCACCCTCTAGAGAAAATGTCGAGACTTTTCAAAACTATGCCCCACCTTATTCCCCTCCCGAGGAGCTTAGCTCAGAGTTTGAAGCTAGGATGAGAGAATATATGGCAACTCATTCAGATCGGCTTGCTAGATTCGAGGAAGCATTTTATAAGCAAAAAGAGGAGATGCAAGAGAAAATGAATGAGATGATGAGTCTATTGGAGGAGTATGCCAACCAAAGAACCCCCGAGAGAATGCTACTAAGGAAGGAAAGCGTCACCCCCACTACCCAATTTGTTAATTCCATCACAATTGTCCACAAGGATGACGAGAAGGTAGAAGCCTCTACTAAACAGACCTTAGATAAGCCACCAAAATCCCAACCCTTGAGTCACTACCTGAAACATGATATAAACGAAAACACCATAACAAATTGGATTAAGGGTGACGGGCGTAACCAACCTTCCAAACAGGGTTCTGAGAAAGAGGAAAAGGGAAAAGATGAGTATGATACGTTACCTGGGGGGTCAATATTCGAGAGGCTATTGGTACAAAAAGTGGCTACTAAGCAGATAGCGTGTGGGAACTTTGAGATACCAACTAGCATCGGGGATTTGAAATATCTTAGTGCTTTCGCCGACCAAGGATCGGAAGTAAATCTTATGCCCCTAACTATTTACATCCAACTTACGTAAAAAATGCCAGCCCCTACTCGTGTTAGGTTGTCCCTCGCTGGACACTCGTACGTATACCCCCTAGGAATCGCAGAAGATGTATTAGTTAATGTCGCAGGATTCATGTACCCCGTTGATTTTATGATCATCGATGATAAGGGAGATGGATGCATGCCAATAATCCTTGGGGCACCATTCCTTGCCACTGCTAGGGCTATCATTAAGTATCAAGGCAGGAAAATTGAGCTTAAATCTGGAAAAAGAAAGATTAGCTTCCCCATGACTCCGCGAAGTGGGCGTGAGAATTTGAGTTGGAGAAAGCTCAAAAACAACATTGACACGACACCCATTCATGTTCAGAATAAAATTCTTGCATGGGAGGCAAGAATCAAAAGCTACAAGGAGGCTAAATATGAAAGAAGCAAAAGCAATAAGGTTCAGGTCGAATTCGAACATACTCAACCAGCAGAAAGTCATGTACCATTTGAGGAAGGGAACTTGGTACTCTTAAGACACTTGGAAACAACAATACCACCCGATAAACCAAGTCCTTGGTGGTATGGGCCTTTCAAAATTGAAGGCGTGAGCCAAGATGGGATGGCTAACCTGAGAAGTAAAGTAGGTGGAGAGGTGATTGCAAGTATCAACAGGTTGAGGCACTACCAACACAATAGTAATGATCACAACTACATGGGGTACATCATCTCAAGGGATGAGGTCACGTAGTAACCCATGACCTTGAGTCTAGCTACAAGACTCGTAAATAAAGAAAAGCGCTTCTTGGGAGGCAACCCATGCTTTGTGTGATTTTATTTTGTTTGTTTGCTATTTGCTTCCGTATGCATGTTTTATTTTTATTGTTGGTAGGTCATGTTTCTAAACTAAATAGTGGAAATACTTTACTTTGTTGTTTTGGCCTAGTCTTAACTCCACCTAAAAGTATTTTTGCAAAAGATAAGTGTAAGGGGAAACCCCAAATATGTTTTTAAATAACAAACCGATCATGATTCTCCACAATATTAAATGGACATGTATATTCGTATTTGTTAGAGTCAAATGCTTGTATTGAGTCATAATGAAGTTTTGCAGGATTTTCCAGGAAGTAGGACCAAGTTTTTCCAAAAATTTTCCGGAAACTTAACACAAGAATTTCTGCAGGTCACTTCTGACGGCGTCACGAGATTACTCTTGACGGTGTCACGTGTAAAAATCTGGAAATTTTACCAGTTTTGTTTTTCTAACGGAGTTTTAAAGTTTTTGTTGAATTATTAAGTTTTATAATCTCCAAGAAATCTGCAAACTTCATTCCACAAGCATTATATCTTACTTTGTTTTCTAGGATTTAGTAACTTATATAGATTGCCGCCGATTTTATGCGAGGTTGCTTTGTTTGTTTTCTCAGGATTTACAGGTTATGTATGACAAGAAGATGCTTTATATTCTGGAAGGGAAGCTTTGATTGTTCATTTTCTTGGAGGAAGATCTAACCTGGCCACCTTATTATCCATACCGAGCGAATCAGGGGAGTATTTGATTTCATTCTTTTTACTTTTTCACTTTTACATTCTTTACTTGAACATTGGGGACAATGTTCATCTTAAGTGTAAGGGGATGGTAAAATGATGATACCTTACAGATACACTTTCGCTTGAGTTTGTTTGTTTAATAGTAGATGTGTAATAAAACTATGAGAAACACTTGTTAGTGCAATTTTAGCGCCAAATTTAAAATTTTTTACAACATTTAGGAGTGAAACTTTAGCCATAGCAAGCGTCTCATGGATAGGAGATTGTATGACTAGCACAAAACCGTATATTCAAAAAAATTTTCCACCCAAATATGTGAGGTTCGCCTTTAGATTTGATAGGAAAAACATTCATTATTAGTGCTTACGAGTGTACCGGTAGCATTTAGATTCTAGAACTTGCGTTAGTGATGCATCCCGAGACCGCTAGTGAGACTACATTCGTGTAGTAGGATTTACTACATGATAAGAGGCATTAGGATCACCCTTGTGTTAAACTCGTATCATAATTACTTGACCATTTAAGTCATATTACTTGGCTAGTTAAGTCAACTAATTTTTCCCACACCTTAGCGTTGTACTCATTTTTAGTACACGAAACCCCTAGTACACCCCTCCGAGCCTATCTTTTCGTTTCTAACTTTAAGCATTTTACTTAAAGGAAGAATTTGTTACACCCCACTTAAATGTACACCTAAATCGCCTTAGCCTTCCATGTATGCGCTCATTTTTAGTGTATTATTGTTATTTGTTAAACCCTAAGTTAACTATCTAATTGATTACATGATTGGTAAGTCGAGTCATATCCTTGTACATATTGTTTTGAGACGATTGGGACTCATGGGTAAAGTACTTATTTATGGAGTAATGGGGAAGAACATCATTTATTACCCCCATATGTACGTTAATCTTAAAAGTGCTCCAAGTGTTTTGATTTTCTTAATTCGAGTCATTAGATAAGTTTATTGTAAAGTATATAAAAATTCAAGTGTAAGGGGAATTTTCATTCCCTATGATGTATTATTTTTAATGGTAGGGTAAGAGTGTATGCAAAAAAAAAAAAAAAAAAAAAAAAAAAAAAAAAACGGACTACCATCCCGTTTCATTCTATGTTTATTTTATGTTTTTGTTATTTTTCATTAATTAGCTTAAGTCGAGTCAAGTCTTGGCTTAGCAACGCCACATTGTACATGTAATTGACCAAGATTGTTAACTCGCCACCAGAAAAACTTCCTTTATCCAACAAAACCGTGTATTTCATATCCCTACACCTAACGTTACAACCCTTTAAAAGACCTCTTTGATAGTTTATCCTAGGTGCTTACGCCATGTGGTGGAGGTTTGATCCTTTCCCAATCCTATGGTAATCTATTTTGCTATGACAGGTAGTGAGAGATATCTTCCGTTTCCATATTGTAATTTTTACTTTATTACACCCGAGAGATGTGAGTATCTAAACACTATTTGTGAGGTGCTAGTGTATGACCTCCGTGCTTGTCTTTCGTCTTTAGTGGAACGATTATTTGTTGTAATTACTTTTATATTAGTGTTAAATGACCCCTAACTTTTATTTTGACTAGAATAAAAGCGCATTTGCTTGAGGACAAGCAAATCTCAAGTGTAAGGGTATATGATGAGGCGAAAAATGAACCACTTTAGGGGGTTATTTAAGCCCGGAATTTAATTTATTTGATCAAATATTTCCCTAAATCGTTCATTTTGTGATTTTAGGTACTTTGGGAGTGAAATCTGGAAAAGGAAGCAATTCGGACATTTTTTGAGCATAAAAGTGAAGAAAATGCCAAAGACTTAATTTTCCAAGCTGGGAACAGTAGGTGACGGTGTCAAGAGTAACAATTTGACGGCGTCAAGAGCAATTTTCATGACGACCCAGTACAGAAATGAAGGCGTCACAAGGAACAGCGTCAAGAGTAAAATACGTGACGGCCTAGGAAAAGTTAATACATGACGGCGTCAGATGTAGATCAAGGCAGTCCGAGAATTCTTTTGGCTGCGAGATGACGGCGTCACCTATTTGGTCTTGAAGCCGTCAGACTCAATTTTCTATATATAGTTTACTAATTTTCATTCATTAAAAGAAACAAGTTTGGAGAAACCCTAAGGCCGAACCATATACGATTTTTACAGGATTTTCAAGGGTTTTCAGCCCTTGAACCCTTACATGTGTAATTGATATAAGTGTTCTTCTAATTCAATCAATATGTCTATGTGTTGGTTGTCTATATCTTGTGCTTGTCTTAATTCCACCATGCTAGGCTAGATTTATTTTGTGTTTGCTTAGATCTAATGAAACCTAGATGTTGATTATGTGTTGATTACTTGTTTATGGTTGTATTGGATGAATGATTTCGATGTTAGGCTTAAGAAAACTGGCAGATCTCCAAATGGTAACATGCTTGAACGTCTTAGGAAACATGAACCGATGTGCACTAGGTTTTATTGGTTGTATTTAATGCATGAGTAAATTCTAATGATCCCATGTTACGAGCTTCTTAGCCGGCTCGACATAGGAGTGAAGTAGGCACTCATAGGATTGGGGAGTTAAGTGCGCCACCCCATGGATGGTATTAAGGAATACAATCCGTCATCCATGCAACTGTAACAAGTAATTAACGTGTAAAAGATATCTAGGGAGTAGTGAAATCTAAGTAAACACATTTCTCCACTTATTGCTCACAACCTTAGTTAATTTAGTTTATTTTCATTTATAGTATTTTATTTTGATTGCATCTTTAGTATTGGGTTAGTTGATTAGCAACTAATTCCGCCCAAATCCTTCAAACCCGAGATTTTTACTTGCTTTCTAAAAAATATAAAAATACAAAAATAATCATCTTTCACCTCTAGAACTAGTATTTAGGTTTTCTAATCCTAGCGACACTATTCCTAGCTGAATGATCAATCCCCCGGTACTTGTCACTATACTATACTACAACGATCAGGTACACTGCCTGGTGGGGGTTGTAAGCTTCTCAAGATCCCTTGAGAGGTAAAGCCTGGTGCAATCCCCACGTCACCAATAGACGATCAAGCCAATGGATAGCTTGGTCATGAAGAGAGAAATGGAAGAGACGCAATCGAGTAGTATCTCTAGTAGCACCGTTAAGGTCAATGGCATCTACGATTTTAAGAAAGTCCTTAAGGTGTTGAATTGGGTCTTCGGACATATGTCCGTGGAATGCACATCCGTTTTGCACCAACCGGATGGTGTCGGGTTGCACGTGGGCTACAATGGTTTCTTTAGGAAGCTCAATGGCATTTTGGTAACCTTTGTGGCTTGTTTGGGAGTACTCTCCTAGGGTGTGGGCTCTAGGAGGTTGGTTTGGTTGTTATGGTGGGATGATGGGATCTAAGATATTACCACCTTCCATGATGGCGGATGGTAATGGTTACGAACAAAGAAACGAAGAAATAAGATAGATTAAAGAAACCTATAAAAATAAAATAAAAATCTTACTAGAAAGGAATCTAGCAAGTAGACCTAATAAAAAGAAATTCTAACCTAGACAATAACTATTCCCCGGGCTGCGGGGCCAAAAACTTGCTGCGTGGAATTGCACCCTCGCAAAAGGTTTTACCTCTCAAGGGATCTTGAGAAGCTTGCAATCCCCACCAGGCAGTATACATGTTCGTTGTATTATAGTATAGTGACAAGTACTGGGGGATTGATCGTTCAACTCAAGAATAGTGTTCGCTACGATTAAAAAGTCTACTAAACTAGGTCTAAAAGTGAGGGATGATTCTTTTTGTATTTTTATATTTTTATAAAAGCAAATAAAATCTCGGGTTTTGAAGGAGTGGGCGGAATTAGTTGCTAGCCAACTAACCCAATTAACTAAAGATGCAATCAAAATAAAATAAAATTAAATTAAACTAAATGTGTGGTGTAAACAATAATAAGAGAAAATGTGTTTACTTAGATTTCATTACTCCCTAGATATCTTTTACCGGTTGATTAGCTTGTTACAATTGCATGGATGACGGGTTGTGTTCCTTAATACTAGTCGTAGGGCCGTGTACGATATTCCCAACTCTATAAGCTCTTACTTCACTCCTATGTCGAGCTGACTAAAAGCTCCTAACATGGGATCACTAGAATTCGCTTATGCATTAAATACAACCATATAATCGTAGTACACCTTCGATCATGTTTCTTAAGATGTTCAAGCAAGTTACCAATTGGAAGTCTGCCAATTTTCTTAAGCCTACCATCGAATACAATCATTCACACCAATTATAAACAAACCATCAACCAATAATCAACATCTAGGTTTCATTACATCTAAGCAAACACAAGAGAAACCTAGCCTAGCATGTTAAAAAGAAGACAAACATAAGATAGAATCAAACAACACATAGACATATTAAATGATTATTGGAAAACTTATCTTCAATTGAACATGGATGGAACAAGGGTTGAAACCCTTGTTATTACAGAAAATTCGTCTAGGGTTTTCACAAAGAGGTTCTCCAAAAGTTCCACCACTTAATGAATGAAAATTAGAAAACTATATATAGATTTTACACCTTGACGACGTCACGTTATAGCTTGTGACGCCGTCAACTCGCCGCCAAGATAAAATTCGTATTGCCTAGATCCACTTCTGACGCCGTCATGTATAATTTTACTCTGGGCCGTCACATGTATTCTGACCTTGACGACCTTGGTGACGCCGTCAGGCAAAATTGCCTTGAAATTGTTCTGGGCCGTCACGTGTATTTTCCACATCCACCTCTTTTTCCAAGCTTGACGCCGTCACTTGTGTAGTCTTAATGCCGTCAGGTACTGTTCCCAGCAAGGATTTTGAGACTTTGTCGTTTTCTTTACTAAATTGCTCCAAAAACGTTCAAAATGTTTCATTTTCCAGATTTCTTCTCAAAAGTATCTAAAATGACAAAAGGAACAATTTAGAGCAATAATTGATCAAATAATCACGAATTCGGGCTTAAATGACCCCCAAAAGCGGTACACTTTTCGCCTTATCATTGGTAAATGGACTAACATTGCCTTTGTTAAACGGCCATTAGCAATTTTTAGAGAAAAGGACAAAACTTAGAATTTGAGCCTAACCACAAGGACGATTTATGTAATTTACTCTAACGGAAAAACCTTAATCACGTTAGCATTCACTGAATAGAACGGATTAGGCAGTTTGATACACACATTAGCAAAAAAAAAAAAAAAAAAAGTTCATTACACAACATAGTAAAAGGTGGTAAGTTTGATACATTTAGAAACAATTATCCCTTGATTATTTTGAACTTTTGGATACAATTTTCTTTCCGCAAAATACATTTTTCGGCCAAAAATGCATATTAGTACCCTGAATTTGTTTAATCAGGTCTTCTAGTACCCTGAACGTGCGAAATAGCACTCTCAACTTTAAAAATTAGATACCTTAGTACCATGTCTCAATTTGACCCACTCACATAATTTGCACATAACTTTCCCATTAATTTGTTAACTAGAATTTGGCATAAACGAACAATTTGTGAACAAATACCCATATTGTTCACACAAATCTTGATAAACACATCTATGTTTTGTACTGGAAGATGGTTGTTTATACATTTGATCCGTACCAGTATTGTATCACCTACATCACAAATTATCAATTCTAATTTGCACGTACGAAAACATGTTAAACTTTCAATCAAAACCCTTCCTTTTGAGATTGTAAGGAAATACACGATGAATAGAATCCATTTAGATCATGCCCTTTTATCAATATAAAAGTCTTTGAGACAAAATTGACATTAAAAATGATAATTTACCTCAATGTTGCAAAAATCGTGAATCGGTCCTGAGGCGGTCGAGGGCCGTGTAGCGATTTTTGGCCGATTAGCCGATTCCAAGGTCCAAGGCCGATTAATCGGCCGATTACCTTATAATTTGCTCTAAAGTCCAAGGCCGTTCAGCTTATAATCGCCGATTAACCGGCCTTGTAGGCCGATTTTTGCAACACTGATTTACCTTCAACTTGGTGAGAAAAAACAAATGATAATAGACTACGAACTCGTCTTCCAACTTCTTCCAAAACACCTCTTGGATTTCCAATTATAATTTGCAATACAAATATATGTGTTTATGTATCATGCAAGAATCAGATTTCAAGAGTCTTCTATTAATATAATCATTGAACTTTCTTGTTCAAATTCAACTATGTACTAATGGGAAAATCATGTGAGTGGGTTAAATTGAGTCAGGGTATTAAGGTATTTAGTTTTTCAAGTTGGGGGTACTATCTTGCATTTTTAAGAGTTTAGGGTATTAGAGGACCCGGTTAAATAAATTCAGGGTACTAATATGTATTTTGGCTTATTTATTTATTTATTATTTTTATTTTTTTTAGATCGTCTCTTACTAAGGTTAACTTTGATGTCTTTATTTATATGTTAGCATTTTTTTCCAGCCTTTTTTTTTTAATCATATAAAATATAAAATAGTCAAGCTTAATCCCAAAAAAATAAAGTCAATAATAATAATAATAATAATAATAATAATAATAATAATAATAATACGGAGTAATTTGTTACGGTCATGTCAAGGCCCATTAAAAGGGTAAAATAATTTTACCATCATTATTGTTACATCTTTTAGAGTTGAGTTATTTCAAAAACCATACTTTACTAACATACCAAGGGACAAATATAGACCATTGATTTACTTTTGATCAATGGTTGAGATCAAAACAGATACTACTACTAAAAAACACGGAGGGGCAATTAAGTAAAATCACACATCCAACAAACACCACTAACGCATTTCATTTCCTCACAAAATCGCTCACCAAACACACACTAAAAACACACACTACTCACGCATATTCAAACCGATCAAAATCAAACCCTAGAAAACACCAGATCTACCAAAATCTAACCGGAAAAAATGGCGGAAAGCGGCGGAGATGATATAGCACAGAAAATGGCGGAGAAAAAGAAGAACAAAAATACGGTTAAAAAACCGATTAAAGGTATACTTATACATTTCAAACAACAAATTTACTATCTCTTACTATCATATATGTTTTAAATATTGATGCGTACTATGTATAGAGAGTATACTGAAGATGTTATGAATTTACATTGATTATTGAATGTTTATGCAAGTTATTGTGATTATGTGAAGAAATAAGTAACTAGAAATTAGGTTTTCAAAGTTAACATACTAAATAAGTGGATGTTGAAATAAAAAAAAACAGATTAGAAGCATTTACTCAAGGCGTCAGATGCGGCTAAGCCGCAGAAGAAGGAAAAGCCGAAGGCATCTTCTGCGGCTAAGCCGCAGAAGACGCCTTCGGCTATGCCAAAGGCGTTCGTTGCGGCTAAGCCGCAGAAGAAGGCATTGGCTGCGGCTAAGCCGCAGAAGAAGGAAATGCCGAAGGCATCTTCTGCGGCTAAGCCGCAAGCCGCAGAAGACGCCTTCGGCTATGCCAAAGGTGTTGGCTGCGGCTAAGCCGCAGAAGACGCCTTCGGCTTAAATGAAGACACATTTGGCATACACAAAGGCATAGGATGTGGCATATATGTAAATGCCTTTGGCATACACAAACACTACGACTTTGGAATAGAAAAAGCCGTAGGATGCTACTTAGTCTGTATTTTATCACATATGATATATAAAAAATATTCACCTATAAATAGATTAAGTTGATATTGAATGCATTTTATCACATATGATATTGAAAAAAAGCACTTGTCTTAACTGCAGTGATAGCCTTCGGCTTTGCCGAAGGCTATCAATGCAGCTAAGCCTTCGAAAAAAAACTGATAATGTATCTTAATTGATCTACTTGAACATAATTACTAAACATGTGTGTTTTAAAAATGTACATAAAGGTAAAGCAAAGGAAACAGATGAGGTGGAAAAAGTAATAACAACATTGCCGTTCTTAAAGTCATCCGCAAAAGAAAGACAAACTGCAAAAGGTATATTTTAAATGCTTTATCATATATGATATTTCATATTTTTTTTCAAATAACATGCTTTATCACATATGATACTTGATTTTATTTGTATTTATTATTAGTTTATCACATGTGATAAAATTTTACTCCCTCCGTCCCATAATAATTGTCCACTTTGACTTTTTTGAGTCTTTCTTGTTCAATTTTGACTATTAATATTTTTGTTTGTGTTATATAATATTTGATGAAAGTTATACCAAATGAAAATATATTTTAAACCCAATCTATTCATATATTTTTCATCACGTATTATGTTATACAAATAAAAATATTTAAGGTCAAAGTTGAACAAGAATGACTCAAAAAAGTCAAAGTGGACAATTATTATGGGACGGAGGTAGTAATATTTTTTTGCAGTACATATACAAGATGTAGAAGACATGGAAATAGAAAGGGAGGAAGATGATAACAACAAAAAGAATCCAGAGCCAAAAAAGAAGGAAATAAAAAAAGAACTTGTTCAAAGAGAAAAAAAGAGATATGTGAAGACCAAGTGTATGACAAGAGGGCGTGTACAGAAAACAAAAAAAGAAGCAGCAAAACCTGCTACATCTTTTAAGAGTTTGAAAAGGCAAAACACTAAAAAAACAAATGAAGAAGCAGAAAGTAGTCAAGAGCGTGAAGAGGAGGAGGAGGAAGGAAGCGAAAAACAGGAGGAAGAGAAAAAGAGAACAAAAAAGAGAAATAGAAATTAAAGAAAAACAAGATGATGCAGACGAAGAGAATGAGGACGAGGAGGAGAAGGAAAGCAAGGTTGTCAAGGCCAAAAAGGAAAAACCGAAAAAAGAAAAACAAAGAAAAGCTACCAAAAAGGTGATATACCCAACCTGCATTACAAGGTCATCACCGAAAGCCATGTCTGATGCCATGGCTGGTTTAACAGAACTAAGAAAGAAATGTCTCAGAGATATTGGTTTCGAAAGATTCATAAACTTCCCGATAACTGAACTTCCAAGTGCTTTGATATACCACGTGCTTGATAAATTCCATCCACCAAGCATGGAATTGAGATTAGAGAAGGGCTCAATAAAGGTAACAAGACAAAAAATCAATGACATGCTTGGTGTGCCAATGGGAGAAAACAAATTGGAAGAGCTAGAAGAAAGAGATCATGACGATCCTTTCATCAAACAATGGGAAAAGCAATACTCTCAACTGAACAAAATCACACCAGCTGCAATATCAACGGAGATATCTAGCACATTCAATGCTGATTTCATCTTCACAATAAACTTCTTGACACTCTTTGCTAGCACGATGGGAAAAGTTGATAATGGTGCAAAGGTGTTTAAGACAGTGTTAAAACATGTCAAAGAAAGTGATGAAATTTCAGATATTGACTGGTGTGGATACATAATGGATTGCTTAGAAACAAGTAAGCAGAATTGGGAACAGGTGAAGATTGGTGACTACTTTTATGGGCCAGCAACCTTCCTCTGCGTAAGTTGTTCTACATGTTTCTATACATTTATCAAATGTGATTCAATACTATACAAATATTACAATCTAACACAAATTTATTTTTTGTATGAAAAAGCTGTTGTACTTGGACTCAACAAACTTCCCAGCATTTCAAGTTATGCGTCATCATCCAGCACTGAGAAGTTGGAACACGCAAGCAATGAGGAAGAGGATTGGGATGGAAATGAAGGAAGAAGGCTTGGGGAAGCTTGATCATCACGAAGAATTTGATCCAGACGAAGAGCAAACAGGTCTCAATTTATACAAGGGAAATGATGTGTACGATGAACCATTGCCACCAAAGAGACCAGAAACCATAGAGGTTAATTTTACCTTCTATTTTGATTGCAATATAAATTGATTGTGTTATAAATTGCAGCATAGCCTTCGGCTATAGCCGAAGGTTATGCCTGCGGCTTAGCCATAGTCAATGCCTTTGGCTAAAAGACGCCTTGAATAAATGATTTGAAAAAAACATGTGAATTATCATATATGATAAACCTATAAAAAATACAAAAGAAAATCAAGTATCATATATGATATAACAAATGATTTGAAAAAACATGTGAATTATCATATATGATAAACCTATAAAAAATACAAAAGAAAATCAAGTATCATATATGATATAACAAATGATTTGAAAAAACATGTGAATTATCATATATGATACTTCAAATGTTTTTGTAAAATAAAAAATATCACATATGATTTTAAATATAGATTGAAAAAACTAATACATATTACTAATTTTACAGGAGTTTATTGAAAGAATAGAAGAGAAGTTTGAAATCATAATAGATGAAAGGAAACAGCTAGCTGAGACGATGAGGGAGGGTATGATTAAGTTCAAAGGAGACAAGCAGTTGTTAGGCTTATGTAAAAGATACAAATCAATGTTCAAAGAGATAGACATTTATATTGATGAAGAAAAAGAAGAAAATAGTGAAGAAAGCAACAGTGATGATGGAGACACTGATGATGGAAGTGATCATGGAAGTGATGATGACAATGAGAAGGATAAGGAAGATGAATCTAAAGATAGAAAAGAAGAAAATGTCAGTCATACTACAGATGAAAGCGGGAGTGAAGAAGAGAATGGAAGTGACGAAGAGAATGAAAGTGAAGAAGAGAGTGGGATTGAAAATGAAGAACGTGAGAAGAAAAATACAATGCAAAAGGAAGAAAAGAGTGAAGAAGAGAGTGTCAGTGAAGAAGAGAGTGAGACTGAAGATGAAAAGAAAACAGGTGTTGAACAAGAAAAAATAGAGGAAAAAGAACATAGGGAAGAAGAGGATAAGATGGAAACAGAATTGGAGACGGAAAAACAAGTTCTGGTTGAGAAGGAAACAGAAGTGGAAAAGGAGATAGAAAAACCAGTTGAGAAGTTAAAGGGAAGCCCAATTCATTCTTTTGAGACACTAAAAAAACAGGGCATCGATGAAGAGAGTCCAGAAAAGATTTCCGAAAAAGAACAACCATCATCTATGACAGGAGGAGATGACCTAGATGCCTATTTCGCTGTGGATGATAATTATGAAACCTTTATGAGTCAAGCACGAGAAAATTTGGAAAAGATTAATCAATCACAACAGAAATCGACAAAAACCACAGCAAGAAAATCCACCTCACCACAACAAAAAATGACAACAAGAAGAATGAAATCAATTTCACCACCAACTTTCAGTCTTGGTATAAGCTCAGTTAGCAACAAACCTGAAGTTCAAACTGACACGGTAGCAAAAGAAAAAACACCAATGATTGAAAAAGCGGCTGCAATTGAAATACCAAAGAATCCAAAAAGGACGAGAAATCAAGTTGCTGAAGAAGCTAAAGAGGAAGAAGAGCGACTTGAAAAAAGAGCAAAAAAGCTTTCAAGATATCTGGTTTCACCATATATGAACAAGAAAACTGTCATAAATACACCATCTCAGCCAGATGAATTGACAGTAAGCAATGCTCTATTCTCCATGCAAGGAAATCCATAGTAAGCATGCTTTATACTATTAAAGAATCAAATGAATAAAAAGTGTGAAATTGTGCTAAAAATATATCTAACTATGCTTTTATCTATTTGTGTAGCGAATTTATATTTCAAACAGAATGGGCATGGGGCGCAGCAACACTCAGAGACAACATGCAAACACTAGCACCACAATTAAAAGTGCACTCTAGTGTAATCGACAGCTTTGCTTGTATTTTAAGCTATGAAGAAACAATCAACAACAGAGAAGGAAAGATCAAACAGTATTTTCACACGGGAATACTTGTAAGTTACCTAAAAAATTAGAACTTAATTGCTAAAATCTTACATTTGTTTCTCTAACATATGTTGATTTATAAAAACAGACAACACAAATAGTGCAAGCAAAAAAGGAAGATGAAGAGAAGCAGTATGAAGAGTTTTGTGCAAACTTGACAACCGTGTTTAAAGGCAATCCAGAAGATAAATCAATGGAACATGTGGAATTGGTAAAAATATAATTTGACTTATTATGAAAAAAGTTTTACTTGTATTAAAATGAATCTGATTGTTCTTAATCTATTTATACAGGCATTCTTCCCAATAATTGCACATGAACACTTTTATCTGGTTGTTTTCAATCTACTCAAAGGTACTTCTGTCATTCTTGACAACTCTAACTCAGGGGCGACTTATGAATCAAAATACTAGAAAGAATGTGACATTCTGGTAAGTAATTACAGATTATGCTCAAGTAACGACGCGTACTGATTTATTATTGTGTTTTCACTATCACATATATGGGGAAAAAAGTATCACATGTGATACAACAAATGATTTGAAAAAACATGTGAATTATCATATATGATAAACCTATAAAAAATACAAAAGAAAATCAAGTATCATATATGATACAACAAATGATTTGAAAAAACACGTGAATTATCATATATGATAAACCTATAAAAAATACAAAAGAAAATCAAGTATCATATATGATATAAAAAATAAAAACAATGTGATGTTCTAGTAAGTGATTAGATATTATAAATTTACATTGAAGGGTCTTATTCAGCTAAGCCTTCGGCTTAGCTATAGCCGAAGACGTCTTCTGCGGCAAAGCCGCAGAAAACGCCTTCGGCATATGAGATAATGAATTGTCTTTGTTAAAATGAATTTTCTATTTTGTGTAGAAAAAACTGTTTTCAAGATATCTGGAATCCCACAAGCATAAAAAAGCATCTGACATAGCGAAAAAAAAGACAACAGTGATGAAGCTAAAGTGGGGAACAACACAGAATGTCATTGATTGTGGTATTTTCATAATGATGCATATGGAGCACTATGGTGGAG
Organism: Artemisia argyi; assembly: GCA_030686995.1. Taxonomy (NCBI): domain Eukaryota; kingdom Viridiplantae; phylum Streptophyta; class Magnoliopsida; order Asterales; family Asteraceae; genus Artemisia; species Artemisia argyi. The sequence continues at coordinate 215,386,875 of CM060701.1, forward strand.
AAACTTTGAAGAACTGGAACTTTGAATTTCCAAAAGAAGGAAAAGCTCAGGAGATGGAGATAATAAGAATGAGAATCAAGTATGCAGCCAAGATGTTAACGCATGAACTGAACAATCACCGAGAAATGATAAATGAAGAAGCACTTGAGTTTGCAAAGAAACACACAAACAAGGAAGAGTTGAAGAAGTTGATAAGAGAAGAGATTGGAAACAAGAAGGAAGAGCAGAAAAAGGAGCATGTTGCAAGTGCAAAATGATGGAAAAGGTTAGCAGTTAGTGGTGGAAAATTCAGAAGTAGGACTAACAACACAAAGAATAGAAGGACGGGGGCGTACAGAATCTTTTTGGGGCAACTAATGCAGATTAAGATCTAATTTCTTTAGACTTTATTATGTAATATCGTATGCCATATAATATGGCTTAAACATGTTAAAACAATGTCTTATTTCGTATGTCGTATGCTAGAATATCACAAGACAGTTTAAATTTCCAGGTAGGATAATGGTTTAACTTTCCAAGTACTACGTTGCCATCATTTGTCAAGAAATGAAAATGGCGAAACATTTCTGGATGTGATTTTGAATGTCTTGTTTAAGTTTTTATTGCACAAATTGATAAATCAATTCTAATGGCTGTTGTTTATCGATAATCGACTCTGTTTTATAGCACACTGCAAAAAAAGTATCATACATAAATATCATATATGATAATACACTTAAAAAATTTGCTTCAAAATTTTATCATATGTGATAACTAAAACGAAAGAAACAAAAACACTTGAACACAATCATAATATACTCTTCTTTATAAGTTATCATATATGATAAATCAAAATGGAAAAAACCAAGTGTAAAATCATATATGATATCGGAGAATTATCATATATGATAACACACCTAAAAAAATTACTTCTGGAATATCATATGTGATAACTCAAATGAAAGTAACCAAAACTCTAGAAAACAATCAGCAACAATCTGTTTCATATAAAAACTCAGTAATAATCAAACAATCATGTCTAGGTCTGTTACTCAAATTTCTTCAACACAATCCGACAAAACAAATAATAATCAAAGAAATTTTAAAAAAATATGAAGACGATTTATGTTGAAATTCATGCTTGATCCAAGACCTCTCCTCTTGTAACTTTTGATTGATCCAAATCCCCTTCCCTTGTAACTTCAACTTGATCCAACTCGGCCTCTTCTGCAAACTTTTTTGGGCACGTCCTCCTGTTGTGACCATCTGTCTCTCCACATAACGAACATGCATTCCTGTTCTTCGAATTCTTTTCAAGAGCTTGCTCTTTACCTCCTTTTATGCGCATCTTTTTACGGCCTTTAGGATTACCAAGAGCTGGATTGTTAATGGTTTTTTCAGCTGGCTTCGGGACTCCAACAAGTTCCTCCAAATTGTCAGCCTTGTTCTTAGAAGGAGGATTTGGGCAATCAGCCTCGACATCAATCTTTAGCAACCTCAACTTTTCAACAAAAGAAGTCAACCTCGCCTCATCTTTACTCAACATATGGATACATTGATCAATAATGGAACTTGCCTCATTTGCATAATTCTCAACAATCTCATTCTTCTCACCATATCTGTTCCGTTTGTTCCTCAAAGCAGCAGGTATAAGATTCTTTGTCCAACGCCTCAGTATGTATTGACTTGGAATCACTTCAATATTGGCGTTCTTAAACACACAAAAAACATGCCTGCATAATATTCCAACTCGAAGAAAAAGCTGACAGGAACATACAACTAATCCATCCTCTTGGTTACGCAACACCTTAATGGGCAAAAAAGAAAGAAGATAGTAAAAAATCATATATGATAAAACAAAAGAAATAAGGTAGTAAAAAATCATATATGAAAAAAAAATAAACAATATTTTTTTAAGTAGCTAACATACCTTATATAATCCATCAACTCTATAAAACAGGTTAACTGGCTCTTCTTCTTCAGCTTTATCATTATCCTTACCTTTATCCTTAACTCTCTTCCTAGCTTTCTCTCTCAACTTAGCTTTCTTCTTCTCCATTAGTGCATCAACAAATTTTGTTTCTCTAATAACAGAGACCTCAGATCCTTCAACCAAGCTTTTGGTTTCTATTTGACAATACCATGTGCCTGCAAAAATCTCTGCTTGAACAAGCTCGAACAGAGGACGAGTAAAAACCTTCGAAGCATGACGTTCAATCTTAGGATAGGTTCTAAACTTCGGAATAGAATCAATAGTCTTATGATCAAGCCTCTCTTGTATATGCCTCTGCTTTTCCATTGTCGTCTCAAAACAATTCATAAAATTCATAAGAGTGGAACCTTGATTCGTAAAATGAAAGAAAAAGGAGTTCTCACTCTCAGATCTAGACGTCGTCCTCATCAAACCACACAAGTGGGATCAATAAAATAAGCAGGAATCCAACACGAACGTATATTAAACATCTTTGTTAACCACTTATGATTCTGCAAACTAAACTCCTCCAATAACTTTGACCATCTATCCTCAAACTCCTCCGGACCGATATACATATTCCATACAATTTGATTAAACTTCTTTTTAAAGTCGGTATCATCATAGATTTTTGAACATATCTGTAAACAAAACAAATAACATCTGATTTAACAAATGATTTGAAAATAGATATGTGTTATCATATGTGATAAACCAATAATAAATACAAATAAAATCAAAGTATCACATATGATTTAACATATTATTTGAAAAAAAGTTCAAATTATCATATATGATAAATCAATAAAAAATACACATAGAATCAAGTATCACATATGATAAACAAAAAGGCAGAAAAATACCTTTCCAGGGAGCTTTTGAGTAATATGCCACATGCAAAGTCTGTGTTTAGAACCCGCAAACTCAGCTTCAATGGCATTTCTCATAGCCCCATCCTGATCAGTAACAACAATATTTGGAGCCCTACCAAACGCCTTTATGAACGCTTTCAGCAACCAAATATACGAAGCTGTAGTTTCGTTCTTCAACAAGCCTGCTGCGACTGTTACACACCTCCGATGATTATCTATGGCTGTAAAGGGAACAAACACCATTTTGTACCTGAAAAACAAAAAACAAAAATACTTAATATAACAGATTAAATAGAAAATCATATAATCAAAATATCATACTAAACATACATATACTTACTTGTTTGTTCTATAAGTAGCATCAAACGAAACAACATCACAAAACTCTCTATAGTTGAACTTAGAAACTTCATCAGCCCAAAAAATAGCCGCAAGCTCAGCATTTTCGACCAAATAATCAAATGAAAAATCTGGCACGTGCTTCTTCCTATTCTCCATCTTATATATAAGCATCTGCGCATCACTATCACCTATATAGCAGTTCACACCCCTAAAAAAGTTCTTAAAATCAACAATCGTTCCATGAACAAGCAAATAAGAACCCTTCAAACCAGTTAAGATGTGATGAGCTTTCGTTGCGCCTATATTTACCCTAGCAGCTTTAACAATGAACAATTGCTCAGCATACGTCAACTGCCTCTCAGTCTTAGACAAATGCTTATACTCTTCATGTTCAAGCTCGTGATTATGAATACTATCAAAGACATTCAACCTGTACTTAGAAGTACCAGGAATCAAATCAAAAATGACACGTGCTTTGCACCCTGTGATATGCAGGTTCGAACTTCTAACCTGCTTGTCACTATTCTCTAAGTCTAACGTGTCCACATGAATTCCCTTTGGACAACCTTCCCTATTACACACTAAATACTTTTGCTTCACAGTACCATTCCTCAACCTTTTCTGGCATGACTTCCTAACCACAAACCCTGCTTTAGCAGCATATTTCATATAAGCAGCAATGCACTCATCAATCGACTTATAAACTTTGCCCTTAACAAGTAACACATCCACAGGAACTTTCGGAATATAATAAACAGTTCCACCAGGAGTATCAAAATTAGAGTGAGTAGCAAATGATTCAGGAGTTTTCAAAGCATTCAAATCTGGAAAAAAAAATAATAAAACAAAAAATTAAAAACAGATGTTTACTAAAAATGAAATCACAGACACATGTTATAATTATATCATATATGATATAACACATGCAAGACAAAAACATTGATATATCACATGTGCTATATCATATATGATATGACAAGCTTAAAACTACTTATTCAAAGCTGAGATTAATATATCACATATGATATATCATTTGATACAAAAACATTGATATATCACATGTCATATATCATATATGATATCCAAACTACAAATATAATCAGCTACTCATTCAAAGCTTAAAACTACTTATTCAGAGCTTATAACATCTTAATAACATATTCAGAGCCTATAACATCTAAATAACATAGCTTATTAACACTAACAAACGGATTATAGAAAAAATTAAAATAATAAAAAAAACTCACTCTTAATTGCTACGGATTCATCACCGTATTCATAAGCAACAATCTCCTCAGCATACTTAGCTGAAACATCATCACTAACAACAATCTCTTCAAAAGCAGTAGAAGAATCATTAATAGCGATCTCTTCAGAAGTAGTAGAAACAGAACTTTGAAGCGAATCCATAAAACCTGCATATAATATGAAAAAAATAAGTAAGTTAGCTCATAATTCAGCTTATAGAAACAGATAGCTTATAATTCAGCTTTGAATTAAGCTTAAATAAAAATAAACGATAAAAAATTAGGGTTAGGTGATGTACGGGATGAAGAATGAGATCAATTAATGAATTTAGAAGAAAAAATTAGGGTTTCTATGATGATCGCAATGAAGGAGATGGTTAGAGGAGCTCGTTACAAAAGGTAGTTAGATGAGAGAGAAGAAACAAACACACACTTTGTGTGTGTGAAAAAATGACGCATTAATTGAGAGATAAGAGTAAAAAAAAAAAGTATTTAAATAGTACTAAAATACCCTTGTAGTGTAAATATTAACTCTAATTTAAGCCATTAGATCAAAATGAATGAAAGGTGGGGATTGATCCCTTGGTATGTAAAGAATGTTTAGTCCTCAAATGATCTTTGTTTATCTTTTATTCATACTTTTCAACTTAGAACTCAAACCATAAACAGGAACTTTTCATAGCCAATGAGTATTTCGAGGACATAATGACTAGGAAATACAGGCAATCATATCTTACGTAAAATCAAGGGAGCACCAAAAACGGGAGTAAGAGTAAACATAGGGGCAGGAGAATGTTTGTAAGATGGGGACAGCTCAAAAGAAAAACGTTGGAGTCTTGGAGAATCTTTGCTATGGCTGCCTTTGCTTCTATCATCGCAAAGTTTTGCCCAATGCAAATCCTTGGGCCACCACCAAATGGCAAAAAGGAAGCAGACCCTCTTCCCTTTGTCGCATTCGCTACTCCGTCTGAGAATCTTTCAGGTTTGAACTCTCTTGCATCATCTCCCCATATGTCATGGTCATGGTGAACATGGAGTATAGGTATTATTATATTCATATCTGATGGTATTATCATGTTTCCTAGCTTTGTATCCTTGTTGGTAGCTCGTAAAACCATAGGAACTGGTGGGTATAGTCTAAGAACCTCGTTTAATATCATCGTCACATTCTTGAGATGCTTTAGGCCTTCAAAATGTAGTTCACCTGTACCAAAAACTTGCATAATCTCTTCTCGAGCTTTGGTTTGCCATTCTTGACACAAACTTAAACAGACCATGGTCCAGAGTATCAAAGTCGAGGTTGTTTCAGTTGCAGCTAAATAAAACAGTTTGCATTCTTCAATCACATCTTCCATACTCATTCTAACTCCCGCTTCTTCAATCTCTTTCAAATTTGATTTCAGCAAACATCCGAGTAAGTCATCATAGCTTCCGTCTCCAAAATGGATTGCTTTCTTCCTTTTATTGATTATACCCTTAATTATAGCTGTAAGCTCATTTCCATTTTCTTTAAGCTTTTTGATTGCTTTTGTCGGTATAAACCTGCATTTTAAAACATATAATTACTTAACCTACTATTGCATATGTAATGAAACATCACTAGGTGATTATCGTTGTTGCTACCTTCCTCCAGGAAGTTGAAGCATTAATATCTGTCGGGTTGCAAGATCAATTTGTTCTTTATGGATTCGGAATATTTTTTGTCCTTCCTCAAAACAACTACTAAATGCTGTTCTTGAAATAACATCTCCAGCCAAGTAATCTATAAAAGGCCACACGTCGACTTCCACTGAACTGGTTGGAGACGTGAGCAATCCCCATTTGTTGATCATATCATCACAACTAAAACAAATGGCAGAGAACATGCTCTATTCACAAGGCGGCCAACATATACACCCGCCAAGTGAATTATCTATTAATATTTAAGTTTGAAAATGAAAAATATGATAGAAGTAAAAAAAGCACTGACCTTGATGTTTTCAAAGTGAAAAGCTGGGTTCATTATTTGTCGATGTTTTGTCCATTTGTCACCCTCCAAGACTGCTATCCCGCTTATGACGCTATCACGTAGTGGCTCTGTGTGTGGTTTCTGAAATTCATTAGGCCTCAATAATATGTCCTTTATGAGTTCTGTGTCCATTATGTACATCCTGGGGACTGGCCCGAACCACATATAGGATTTTCTTCCTGTACCAAACACAAGTCTAGCTATCAATTTAGGATCCGGCCAACACCAATACTGTAGCATCAACATCTTCAGTTCATTGATCCAAGTTTTAGACACTTAAAAACTGTTAAGTGATTCTAACCCAAATCGACAATTGAACTACAACCAGAATTAGTTTGTCAACAAACCACTAAAAATTAAATTAAAATATCCTGAAAAAATAAGAATACCATATTTGTTGATGATATAGTAATCTAAGGGTAGAGCATGTGGAGTGATATCATGCGAGGTTGACATAGGCTTTGATTTAGCTTCCTTGTTCATTGTTGCAAACTCTTTCAAGTCACCAGTTACCAACTTGTACGAGTTACCTTTATATCCTTCATTTCTCAGCCAATTCTCTAACCATGCCCAATTTAGTAATTCCCATCCCCGCCTCAGTAGCACAACTATGGCAATGGTGATAATAGTTTTAGCCATTGTTTCCATTGAAGAAAGGATGAGTATCAGCAAGAGCTGACCCTTTAAAAGATCGACATTACATATGAGATGGTATTCAGGTATTGCTTCGTTTGTGTATATATAGGTATCAAAGTACATCAACTCTTCTTACCAGTCACTCTTCCCCTCAGCAATCAAACTACGCCCTTAACCCTTTCTTCTTACCATCCAGTCTCCTCCTCAGCAATCAAACTACACCCACTCTTCTGGCCCCTTACCACTTACCAATCAAACTTGATTTGAAGTTAGGTTTTGAAAAGAAAAGCAAATGTTGATAGTCGTTATGCTTCTTCAAAAATCTCATATATAACAACGTACTACTTCCTTCCATATATCTTATTTTACATGTGCACGTTACTATTTATGTATGCCCCAAAAAGAATGTCCATTTTTTGTACAAGGGTTAAAGTTGAGGTTGTTTCGGATCCGGCAATGTAAAATAGTTTGCATTCTTTGATCACGTCTTTTATACTCATTCCAACTTCATGTTCTTTGGTTTCATTTAATTTGATTCGAGTAAAATTTCAAGCAAGTCATTACTGTTGAGTTCTCCCATCTTGATTGCTTTCTTCCTCTTTTAGATTATACCCGTTGCCAAAGCTTAAAGCTTGTGGCGGTTTTCCTGATACTTCTGGTTTGATCAATGATTCTAAAAACCTGCATATAAGACGAGTTGCAGGTTAAGTATAAGGTCAAAGTGGTTGTTTTGAAAAGTGGGTCAAAACGGGTTGGGTTGACCAAACAAACATAATGTTTATCCATTCTTTAAAAATTTTAAGAAATATTTACGCATTGGAATGGTTTTAAATTTCAACCTATTTTACCTCTTTCTTATCAAGCTATATCCACTACTAGAATCGGATCTTTTAGCCATGCCACGACCAAATTTGTGGCTAAAAGAGTAAAAGCCCATCAAAAGACAAAATAGTCAATTTTCAACATTTGACCGTGGAAACCACCTTTACAAACTCACATTGACTTTCAATGCAAAAATTTGGTAAAATAAAAGTGAACCGGCAATTTTAATACCAAGACAATTTTAAAAATGGAATATATACCTTTGTCGTCGCTAAAATTATTTAATTTATTTTATTAATATCAGTTTAGCACAGAAAATAAATAATAAATATCAAAACTTTTAGTCAGGGCGCGACTTATGTCGTGTCTAAAAATATTTAATATTATTTTATTTTTAATTATCTAAACCAAGATACTTTTAAAAAATAGAAAATACCTTCAGCGACGACGTTATCATAGCTAAAAGTATTTAATATTATTTTACTAATATTCCTTTAAAAACCGAAAGTAAATAATAAATATTAAAACTTTTAGCCACAACTTTTTATCGTAGCTAAAAGTATTTAATACAGTATTTGAAACAAGTTGGAAATTGTTGAAATGATTTAGTATTTATTAACACTATTTATGTTAATGTGAATTATGTCATTGATATTTGGGATTCTTTGTAAGTGATGGATCACTTGTGTTGCATAAACATGTACAGTAAAAACTCAATAAATTAATACTTGAAAAATTAATAAACTCGATAAAATTAATAATTTGTCTGGTTTCAACTTGGGACCAGTGCAAATTTGAACCCCAATCGATAAAATAATAAGATAATATTTTTTTTGAAACCCCCAATGAAACTATAAATTAATAATTACCAAAAGATTCCATATATATGTATATATATACAGGATAACTTGGCTACAATTATTGTAGCCAATTGGCTACAATACCCCATCAAAATACATAAGAAAATGAATCAGGGCCCCACAGAAAGAAGTAAGGGACCCACAATTTGTAGCACATATTGTAGGAAATTGGCTAGAATGGAATTGTAGCTAATATTTTCCCACACACACACACACACACACACACACACACACACACACACACACACACACACACACACACACACACATATATATATATATATATATATATATATATATATATATATATATATATATATATATATATATATAATAAACGCGAGTTTTGTACTACCCTTTAAAGCAGCCAAATAAATTAATGCGCTGATGTGTCTGAAATATGATTGGTCTATTAACTTGGAAAGTACAACTGTGCTTAAAGCAGCATAACTCTTTTCTATTGAACACACACAATTACTTCTTGAATACGCCCCATGTGCTCCACTTTCTGTAACTTCCTCCAAATAATCATCCAAAAATAACTCCAAACATCAGTTTTCATTGAATAATTAATTTCATAGCAATCAAATATACCTCCAAAAATAAAACACATAGAAGTCAAAGCTTCTTGAGTAAGCCCCTTTTCAAACCCATTTAATCAGTTATAATTGAACATTAAATTTCATTTTTGTCAAATATATCTCCAAAAATAACATATGATTTTAATATTTTTGGCATTGATTCAAATAATGAATCGTAAACCCATTTCATATATTAATCTCGAGTCCATTCCAGTCTCATCTTAAACGCACCACAATTCAAAAAGCAAAAACACCAGTTTCATCTTAAATTAGTTCATGGTTCCAAAATAAAAACTGGGCAAGGATTATACATATTCAAAAAACAACAACATATTCAAAAATGGGCAATGGAATTGTTGGTAAGTACCGATTTAGTTATAATATTAGGGTTGATTCAATTATAAGATATTGCAATTATTTAGTTTTGATTCAATTATAAGATATTTTCCATTGATTTTGTTCGTATTTAATTGTTTTTTTTACTAGAATCCTAGAAAAAATGGAGAAAATTACTCATGTGCATGATTTATGTAATCACTCATCTACTTTTTTCATGTATTAGGTTTGGTTTTGAATTTCATATTCATTTGAAGCTTTAATCATTCATCTACTTTGTTTGCATTTTAGGTTGTAACTGTTCATTTGGAATGATGCGGGTTTGATGGATGAAATAAAGGTAAAGTCTTGATTTTTGTCATATGTTGTTGTATCATTAATTCATATGAGATAAATTTTACGGTTACTTGACAATATGAAACCAAGTGTTTAATGAATACACAATATTACCTTATGAGTGTTTAGCAATGTAACTTTTTGTCTTTGTTTTAGGTTGTTCATCTCATCCATGACCAAACATTTTATTTTGACGAAAGGCACAAGAGAAAGCTCAAGGAGTTTGGTGAGATTATATTGCACCTTTCTCATGGTTTCATATGTGACTATATATTTCGTGATCATTATTAATTTCTTACTTCACCTTTAATATCAAAGGATAATACTGTTATTTTGATGGGGCTGGTGACAAGAAAGATGTGAACAAGTTTGTATCACAATTGTTTCCTGGTAGATAAGATTATCGTATTCTCTATTGTGTGCCTAATATTGTTATGGTATGCTGGTATAGCTAAGATCATCGATCGAAAGCATCACTTCTAATTAAGATAAGGAAAAGCTCCAGGAGAGATTAGCAAAGCTTTCTGGTGGAGCAACTGTTTTGAAGGTTTGTTTTAATTTACTCATCTTTAGAATTGTTAATCAGGATAAAACTAGAATTGGAGTAAACGAGTATATCACAATAGGTACTTTACTTACCTTTTGTTTCCAGAACTCGAGCGAGTTCTTCTAATAGTTGTTAGGATTTAGATTATTGGGGTTTTCTAATTAGTTTCCATGGGTGACTAAAAATGTGAAAATGCTTACTAATCACGGTATGCTACAGATCTTTAAACAAAACTACAGGTCGAGTGTTTAGTGTTTGTTTGACTATGCTTAGGGGCAATTTAGTTGTTTAAGAGTAGCTGCTTTGAAGATGTCTAAACTCATAATCCAATAAAAGTCATTATATTTATGACCCAAAGAAGGGACTTTGGCACATTGGTAATGATGTTGCTTATAAAGTGTTAGCAGGATGGTTATGTTTGTTTAAATCATGATTTAGGTTTTGTTTCATAGTTGTTATCGAAAGATTACTATGAAACAAGGGTATTGTAAAGCTTTATACTGATTCGAACCAAAGAAGATTAAAATAAGGCCTTGCCATTGATGATATCAATTTCTGTTCAGTGAAACAAGAGTTGTATTGCATGTTTTTGTAGTTCAAACGAAAAAAAGATCACTACTTAAGATGATTCTTAGTTTCGTTTTCTTTCAATTTAGACAGTGATGAGTACATGAAAGAATGAGTTCAGCTATAAAAATGGATACTCATTCTTAGCTTGGTTTTGTTTCTTCAGTTTAGAGTTGTGCCCCATGCATCTATAGTAGCTTATATTAAAGACCATTGCCTCACTCTTTTAAAGCCTTTGTTCTATGTATTTTGTGTTTGTGATTTTGAAACCTTTCACATGGATGGTAAGATTGTCAACATTCTATAGTCTTTACTATACAATTAAATTGAGGTGACAATTATCAAGACATAAGTAGGTTGCTTGGTTTCTAATTGGACAATTTCTTTTAATCTATTCTGAGCTAAACTTATTTAAGTCTTACTTGCTTCAATTTTTACAAATTATGAAGAGATTAATAGGTGGCTTGGTGAGTGTGCATAATTTTTCTTTCTCTCAGTTTTCTGAAATAGTAAAAAAAACAAGCCTCCTGTTTTCATAAGTTTTGACATTAGTTGACATAACTTGTAGTGATTCTTTTTTGCTTATACTCTTCTTTTCTATTACCTTATTGCAGCTTGGAAACCAACCTAAGCATGCATCGTCTTATGGAATTGATCCGGTTTGTCAAGCTTCACCTAACAACAACTTCTTGCACATGTGGATTTTAGTCTTGAACACTTTTTCTTTTGGAAAACGGGTCTCACTTTAATTATTCCAGTCCACCTGCATCATTTTTTTTTTGAGATTTATGTTTTGAATTTTTAATACATTTGATGATTAAGAATGTAAATTGTAAAGTACTTTTAGCATATGGGCTTTTAATGAAGGTGGTGTTTGATTTTGCTGTCTTTTAATGTAATAAGTCAATGCAAAAGTGTGAATTATGATGTACTTAATATCATGGTTTATTATTGTGTAGGCATTACTTCTTATATATTATGATGAGAGAAACATGACCATAAACAATTGAGGTCACTGGTGTATTGGTGATTGTGGTTTAGGCTCACTATTAGTGCAAAAGCATTTTCACAGGTGATAGTGATAAACAACATATAATGAGTGTGATATTTAATCTACATTTAATGAGTGTGATATGATTATTTTAGTATCTTTAATCTACATTTAATGAGTGTGACCTGATTGTGTTTTATGGTTGTAGCTGCTGTTGTGTATGAGGTTAAGCCTTTAGTAATTCAAGATATTGAAGTTGCGCCACCACAAGCTGGTGAAGGTCGTGGTTAGATTTTGTATATCGCTTTGTGTCATACTAATGCCTGCACTTGGAGTGGCAAGGTATGATTTTGATAATTGTTTTTGTTGAAGTCGAATTTGTAAGCAGAAACTAATGTTATTATTCGTATTGATTATTTATTATAACTTATGCGAAGAAATTTATGTCACTTGCTATTTTGATTTATGGCTAATTGATTTGTAACATTTTCATTAAGATAATTTTCATGATATATAGGTGTTACTTGGGAAAAATACTTAGGAAATGGCAATTCATGATGCACTTATGGAAGAAGTTGTTGGTCTTTCTGAGATTAATTCTGCTTATGCATGATGTATTCCACACAGAGGTAATTTTTGTAGTTTTCACTGATGCTTGGAGCCGAGGTGATTTTCTTATGCATGTGTTGTAATCAATTTGTAGGTTAGCTTCAACTTGAGATTTACCCTTGCTAAAGCTATGTTAGCTTATGTACTTCAAAGAGATAATTGAAGTAATTATATTAATACATAAAGTCATTGTTGCGGGATGTATGAGTTTTCAATAGTCCCACTTAGTTTGTTTATTAGTATCAATGAATATCTTTCTTTCAATGAATTTTCCTTCGATTGTTAGTTGCATTAGTTCCATTTAAAAGTTACTCCCAAGTACGTTGGTCAGTTGGAGTGTTCAATGATTTGCCAGAATAAATTACACAAGGCAAGAAATAAGAAAACTTACCACACATGGTTGGTAACATTGTCTATTTCACGTTTATTTACTTGGTACAAATATCAATATCAAGTAGGTAACATTGTTTATGTTGTTTTAGTTAAAATAAACAAACTTATGAAGCAACTATAATACATAATAAGCTGGATCATAGTATAATGATTTATAAGGGTAAGAGACTTTCCATCTGTATCTTTGTTTAGTCTGAAATTGATATTGGATATTTGACATATGAAATGGGTCATTTTTTTGTATAGATGGTATATTTATGCTTTGGAAACATAATTAAGGACGTCAACTTTTTGATAATACATGATACATGTAAGAAAACATACCGAATATTAAAGTAAAAGAATCTCAAAACCTTTTAGTAAGTTAAATGTTAACTGATATAAAATAAGCTCTAAGTTACACAAAATGGTCTATGTGGTTTGCGTTGACATGCTCTTAAAATGTGTTTAGAGATTCTGAAATGGTCGATGTGGTTTGCGTTGACATGCTCTTAAAATGTGTTACTATTCTAACAATGGAGAAATTAAATTAAGAAATTAAATTAAGAGGATGCATATTATTTCTTTAAAAACCCCATGAATCCACGGGTCTATAAGCTAGTATATATATATAGGAAGGTTATTGTGAGATCATGCTTAAAGATCTAAAAGTAAGACCCAATAGGGACCGTTAGATCATTGTATTTGTGTTGGATGAGATTAACATTAAATGAAAGACATTATGATAATTAAATAAGGTCTCAAGGGTATTTTAGACCATTCAAAATATAAATGTGGTCAATCTTTTTTAAATTTTCGTCTAATTTTTTATACAAAAATCTGGTAACTTTTTTTTGTACATTAAACTGTTACATAAACTAGAATATTAAATGTATCACCAAAGCAAACCTAAAAAATATTAATATACATCTATGTATCAAGAACCTACAGAAACCTAACAACAGCAGATTTCGGTGTACCAAAATCCGTGCATTTTACCCAGAATCTACATAATACTTGACAAAATTTATTTGATATTTCAAGTATACAACTTCAAAACAATTGATACATCAAGTACACAACCTGTCCAAACCAAACAACAGCAGATTCCAATATACCGAAATCCACGGTACACCGGAATCAGATACATAACACATCAGATACATGTGTATCAAAAACCTATCAAACCCAAATAGATACATAAACACATCTATGTGCCAAGATCCTATCGAAACCTAACAGCAACAGATTCCGGTATACCGGAATTCGTGCAATTTACCCAAAGTCTAACATACAAATATATTACATATCCATGCATTTCCACCATCTTCTATACAAATCTGTTAGGCGACGACACTTAGGGTTTTGTACTGTTTCACAGGAAAACCAAAGATAATCAGATCTGCCTGCCACCATCATGGCAAATCAGATGGTACATCGTGGTTCACCGGAAGAATGATATGCCATGGTACATCGTGGTTCACCAGCAGCTTGAAACAGCCTCACTTGCCGGAAAACTGTTTGGAACACAAACCCATCTCGTACACAAACTGGTCAGAATACTAGTGTATCGCTAATAAACATTGAAATAGCCTCGCCTCGCCAGAAAAAGTACTTAGGGATGACAAAGGTGGGGAAACGATATGGTTGTGGTGGCGGCCGGTATATGGTTTTCTCGACAAAGAAAGAACCAAAAGCCCAGATAGAGAAAAAAAGTACAGATTAGTCATGAACCAAAAGCCCAGATAGAGATAGATCCAGGAAAAAAACGGCATGGCATGGCATCTGATATGGTTGAGATGCGGCGGTGGTAAACCCAAATCCGTTCGAGACATAGGTCATGGTTGTTCTTTTCCCTACGAGACACATATGCGGCTGTGGTTGTTGTTAAAATCTTCACTGGAAATGATATGAGATATAAGATTGGTGGTATTTTTTGATAAACATTAAGGATGATGTTGAGAGAAAAGGAAAAAAAAAAAAATAGGAGAGATGAAAGTGACGGCACATATTATGTGAGTGGGGAAGATATGGAGGTTATTTAGGGTTAATTGAAAAATAAAGATATGTAAAATACCTTTAATGCCCTTTTTATTTAATTAGTAATTTTGATTAAATTAAAAATTAAAATGCCACTTGTTCTAATCCTATTGGTTAATTAATGGGTTTTACTTTTACAACTTTAAGGGTGATCTTATTAGAACTCAATTCTCTCTCTCTCTCTCTCTCTCTCTCTCTATATATATATATATATATATATATATATATATATATATATATATATATATATATATATATATATACTAGGTTTCGAAGCCCGCCCGATGGGCGGGCATGACTTATGAATATCGTTGAAATAAATAAGTTAACGTAAAATAAGATATAAACATACGAATTTTTATATTGAATGCATTAAAAATAAAAATAAATGAAAGTTACAATTATAGAATAATTAAAATATACAAATTTCTTTGTAACAACATAGTATTTGATCTAAACTCAAATGCAAAATAAGGTTTTTTATACACAATATTTGTTGTTGATTTTGCGTAATTACCATCTGTATCACAACAAATAATTTTCAATCCGTTCTTGCTTGAGACAGCCATATAAAATTGGTCATGGGTGAAAACTTGCCTTTGGATAAACCTCCCAACTTGTGATAATGTTATGGCTTGACTTTTATTAACAGTCATTGCAAAACATACCACAACAGGGAATTGCCTACGCTTAAGTTTAATTGGCTACAATCATTTACCAAAATTATGTTTGTCGTTCGATCTTTATTCCATAATGCAATGGCAACAGACCTGCACATATTTTAAACAACTTTAGATGAACAAAAATCGTATGGAGATAACGGACATAATGACACCTTCTTTCCATTTTTTCTCATCAGCAAGGACACTAATGATATTTCCAAGTGCAAGAAGACCCTTGGTAATATGAACTATTGTTCAATAAATGAGAAGTTTGTAAGCTTTAGTATTCTTAAAGAGAATGATCGGATGGGTTGGGTAGTGGGTCAAACCTGACTTCAGTTAAACCGAGTCTTTTATAGTAAGGGGCGGGGCGGGTCGGGTTGACCACATTTTTCCATTTTTTTTATAAGCAGATACAACTTGGTTGCATCGACCCGTTGAGATAAAAAAGAAACCCACATTGACCTATCCGTATATTATATCTCTAATAATAATAATCATCAATTCATCATTATGCACATTATTTGAAACGCATTCCATTATGACATGTTTTTTGGCTCTTTCTGATCCAGAAAGGTTTTTTGTGGTAGTTGTTCAAATTAATCTACACCAATTATTGCAACTTAATGACTTGAGTGGATAGTATAAGAGGTCGGTTTATCAGGTTTTGGGTCCAAACGGTGTATCTACAGCCCATTATAAACATTTTCAGTCCAGTTATATCCTGATCCAAACACTCCCTATTTATGCAGTATCCTAATCCAAACACACCTTATTGTTGTAGTTTCCTAATTCGAATAGGACATATTTTTTCCACACATGTAACCATCTAAATGCTCTTTTTTCAAGTAGAAAAGACTCTTCCATTGTCCCAAACCTAAAAATCCATATGTGCAGATTGTAAATTTAAATTTTAATCGAAAAACAAAGGATAAAAACATGACGAAACCATCAAATCGTTTACTAATCTTATTAAGTTTGCTGATTACTGATATTCAAAGAGTGATAGTAAGAGAATGAAATTTAAAACACAAATCATACAGGCCTTCGTCGGTTTATACCATAGCCACACAAAAAAATGTACAAACTTAAAAAACTTTAAATGAAATTCAGATAAGAAGGCACATACTTGCAAAGAGGGATCAGACTATAGCATCTATGAATCCGAAGGTGATTGTGGCTGCTGAGGTGGCTGTGGCCACATTGCTGGACCTGTGGAGGCTACTGTGCATAAAGACCATGATCCATCATAGGCTTTATTTGAGATCATCCTTGGTGATCCGAACTGTGTGAATGCTGAGGTGCCATGTAAAAATAAGGGAACGTGTCATAAGGCCCACCAACTGGCACATTAACCGTTGGCATAGATGTCATAACTTCTTCTTTTTTATCCTCCATCGGGATTATATCAACCAAAAAGTAAAATATTTCACTCCTCATGATTGCAGCAGCGATGTTGTTTTTTTGCAGTGTCCTCCTTTTGTTTTCCTCAGTATGATTCCATGATCGTAGAGTCAACTCAAATGTGAACATCTCACACGCTCTTGCAAACACAATAGGTGCTTCGGCTGTTACAAACTCACGTCCTCGTTAACCTTTATGATCTTCTTAATTATTGCTAATGGAAGGTTGTGGTTCTTGAAATCATTGACATTTTCTATTTCCCGATAACAATAATAGAAGACCTTACCATATTGCGTCCAAATGATCAAATATTTGTTGGAAAATGTTAGATTTGAAAAGTACGTATGAATATTGCAAAAGCTTAAATGACACGAAGGTAATGACTAAAAATTTAGGCCTATTGATAATCGAAGAGTTATCTAATTTAAATCCATTACTGGTGGTCATGTTTAAGAACATTTTTTTAAAGTTATTTTGGCGGATGACAACTGATTATCATACCAGCTAGGTGTCTAAAAGGTTTAGAGGGACCATGAATATAATGTCAATATATTAATATATTGCACAAATATGACCTCAAAATAAAAGCTTAGTTAACGTTTAATCTTGCTTATTTTTTCGGGATTATGTGCAAGTCTAACACGTAATTATATTCTTCTGATGCAAGTGAACAGGAAATCATACAGGCAAGTGAACAGGAAATCAGATAGCCTCTGATGCCAAAAGGAGGACTACCTGAAATCAAACATGAAGATGCCCACGTGTTCACTGAAAGAGCAGGAGAGTGACTCCCAGATGGTGTATCTGCAGCCAGACAATACATGAATTACCATACGCGTCCCCTCTTCACACATCTGATGCATTGACTCAATAAATCATCAGAATGTTACAATAATTAGCAACATCGTGTTACCTTGCACCGGCTGCTTGCCTTTGTCAGTTGCTATTTGGTGCACATGCTCATAGCCACCTGGAAGGTTATGAAATTCCATGGCATTTTGTACAAAATCATGGCTACTCGTTCGCCCAAGTGATGGAAGTATAGAAAAAAAGGGAAGCACATAATACTTACTTCTTGCAAGAAGTCTGCAACTACTTTCCTCTCTGGGCATTTAAATCCCATAGATTCAAAAAACTCGAGCAAGCTGGAGAAGAAATATGATTACTGTCCCTTCAAGAATATGAACATATTGCTTAAATGAATTTATAATTTGGAATGTGGTAGAACTATCTCACTGTATAGTCTCATAATATAAAGTCAAAACTAACCAAAAAGTTACCTTTATGCTTATTCCCTATAACTAAATTTACCTGTTGTAACACGTTTTTTTTTGCCAGCCAGGTATACCTCCTTTGAGGAGTTTGGCGGCCATGTCTGGTTCTGTTACAGCGGGATGCTGGAACGTTTGTTGCTAGGACTATATTCATAATAGGATAATATGTGGGTTTTTTGGGCCAGTGGCCGGCATGTGTTGTCAATATTCTTTGAATTTTTTAGTGTATGAGTAGTAAGATATTGTATATATGGATCATGAGCCAGAACTTTCCCCACGAAGGAGTCCCGACTGCACCACCATGGTCAAGGATCCATTTACGGCCCTTAACTATTGCCATGGCCTCTACACCACTATCAGCTTCTTCTCCAAGTAATCTCAAGGTAATGTAACTAAGCACTAA
This sequence comes from Artemisia argyi, assembly GCA_030686995.1. Classification (NCBI taxonomy): domain Eukaryota; kingdom Viridiplantae; phylum Streptophyta; class Magnoliopsida; order Asterales; family Asteraceae; genus Artemisia; species Artemisia argyi. The sequence goes on from CM060701.1 coordinate 215,405,735, forward strand.
CCCAAATATTGTGCTATGACCCTCTAAATATGGAATCCCCAACCTCCATCTTCATTCTGTTAGTATAAAACAAAAAAGGGAAAAAATGGACCTAAACAGAAATAAAAAAAATATAATATTAAGTGAAATTTACTAAGAAAATGTTACAGATTACCTGATGCTGGTATATATTACGCTTAATTTATTGCTAATTTGCAAGCTTTAGAATGTTACAGTGCTATCACCTGTTTATAAACATATAACTAAACCACATAAACATCACATTTTCTACTCACATTTCAAGCAGACTTATTAAAAGATGCCAACGCTAAGATGAGTTTGAAACCATAGCTTAGTTACCAGTGGAGGGAGGAAGAACAAAGGGCCAAAAGATTCAGCAGGCCAGTGACCATCATGGGCTTGAATGGTGGAGTAGAAGCTAATGGCTATTCTGAGTGTAGTTGTTACTGCTTTTTTGGTTACTTCTTCTGTTTCTTCCAGTTTTATTCCTTCTGGTATTTTTGTAACTTGGTTTTCCTTTCTGAGTTGTGAGTTAAAGAAAACCATTGATTGGGATAAATGTTGTAGGTTACTAAACCAGCTAACCCTTTTCGTCCTTTTCATCTTCATCGACCCATTTATTCCAATCAACTTTCACAAAAGTTGGAGTCTTTCCTTCTTTCTTCAAAAGCATGTTCCACCATTTGCTTTAATTTTTCTTTATAAGGAAAACAATAGTTCTCGAACCAAATAAAAGTGTTGTTTTTTTATAAAACTCAAACCATTTGTTGAATACCGTAAGATTTAGATCAGCATTGGAGAAAACATACCAATTCAAGGCCAAAGGGGAATTTTAAGAAACCTGTGAGAAGTCAGTGAATAAGCCCCATGAATCAAATGATCACCAATTTGGCTATATCTAATTGCTTGGTGCTCTTTTTACCTACTTATCAGCAGTCTTCAAAACCATGATTACAGTTTCAACATTGCAGATTATTAACATTAACCTGACCTGATATAAAATAAAAACGTAGATCATAATAAATAATCACCCAATCACCACTGAACACAAAAGCGGGTAAAATATCAAGGCTTAACAAACTCAGTTTTACAGTTGATTATGGTTGAAAGACAAAAGTCCACAAATTTCCAATATAAACTCATGATTCAAGTATCCAAACAAATTAACCCAGCAAATATCTATCATGTGTACCCCTAAGAACTTTGATATTACAATAGAAAGCATGCGTTTATAATATGAGAATTCAATTCAATCCAAAGAAATATAATAATGAACACATATGACGTAACGATGACAGTAGACACATGTGTTCATTCACATTCATTCTTTTTATAAAGAAAATGTTAAATACAGCTTTCTATTCTTCATATTAAAACAAATTGATAAGTCAAGAGAGAGTTATACCACATGTCGAAATGAAGCTTCAGATTTGTAAATTGATTTTGGTGTAGAATTGCTGAAAGGGATTGAGAATTCAGAATCCTTGCTCCCTCTATGCAATACCACTGGCATTCAGAAACACTGAATGGATCTGAGGTACTGCTGGTGCAAGCGACTGTAATAGGTAACCATTTCTCTTTTCTTTGATCTTGTGGAGGCCACTTCTTTTCCTCAAGAAATTGGCTAGGTCTCATAGGCCCATTTCTGCTACTTGATTAATCAAATCATTATCATCATGCTCCTTGATTTTTCCAACTGTTCCTACACCCAAGTCAATGTAAGTAGTTGTGAAGTCAACATACTCAGATCTATTAGGCAAGATTGTTGAATCACCAACGACTGTGTCAATTTCCTGTCCACAAACAAAGCAATAGACTGCAAAATTACTTAAAACCTGGTAAATAATATGTTTCTTGTTTTCAGTCAGATAGTGAATATACCTGATTATAGACCTTCTTTGTTGTTGTTCTTACCTGGTAAACTTAGCAGGTTGTTGTTCTTCTTTGTTATGCCAAAATACACAAAGGGCCATCATCGTTTAGTGACAATGCAAGCAAAATTTTGTTAATCAAAGTATAAAACACATACCTTTACGTAAACTCCCACTTGAATAGCAATTTTAGTAAGCCTCTGCTTATGCGTGTGATTGGATCTCTTGTTCTAGACCTGCTGCAACTAATGTGCCTGATTGTATCTCTTGTGCTGGAGCTGATGGTGCGTCTGATTGGACCTCTTGTTCTTGAGTTCCTGCAATTTTGTCCCCTGTTGTGATGAAATTTATAAGTAGTAAAGAGAGTTACTCAGGATTTTATTCAGTGGTTTGCCTCATTAAGTTTGAGAGGATTTGTCAATCATGTTTAACGTCAAGACATAGTTTTAACAAAATTAATAAGTAAAAAATACGAAATGCAATGAAATGTCACCTGATACGCAACTCTTGAATATATTTTGACCCATTAGTTTACGACCCAACCAACACATCTTAACATCGGGAAGACTAATGTTCCAAGAAAGATTTGTGCAACTCTTGAATATTATTATTACCTGATGTATAACTTGAATTAAATATGTTGAAAGCAACATAAACTTCCATACGAACTTGAACTCGAATGGTTAGCTTGCATAATCGCAAGAAAATAATGTCGTTCGAATTAGCATATATCATGTCTTGAAAACTTCCAATGACACCACATTTTTATCATGCCACACCATGAAACTCAATCAGCACCAAAAATGTGTAATACTTGCATAAGAATCAGATCCTAAACCATCTTTAGTTCCTTAGTTACCACACTAAAAATCTTGAAACACCATTTTCCATCTTACAATAACCTTTAAACCATCACTTGTTATTTCTCAAATCTGTAAGGCGCATTTACTTTGCAAACCATGTAGCAAACACGTTTATTGTCACCACAAATAAACTGAACACGTCTCAACATTTGCTTCTTCTTATCTACCTGATCAGTGGTTGAAGTAACACATGCACCAAATCACAATATCATTAACCTCAGTCATATCTCAAATATATCAACCACCAATTAGTTAATAAACTCTAGGCATCAACCACAACCTGATTGTGCACAAGAAACTGATCGTAGCAGCAATTTAACGCAACAGTATTAACATGATACGTATCGACCCAGCACACGTATATAGAAACCATTTAAATCTGGATAAACACGTGTTTCGTGCGATCCCGAACCAGCTTGTTTCAGGCTGTTGCCTACCCTACCCATCTAGCAACCTCTAAACATACTATGGAAAAGTCAACCCTACCACCTCTTCATGAGTCGAAACCATTGTTGATCAGTATAATTTAAACGATCACTTACAACTTCTAATTTTCAAACCTATAGCCGCTTCCACCGTGGTCGTCGAATACTCTCCTAGCAGATTGCTCTATTTTTTGTTGGAAAAGCATGTGTAGGACCAGTCGCAAAACAGGTCACGGGTCACTGGTCGTTTCAAGTTCCAAAGGACTCTTTGGTCAGGTCACGGGCCGTGCAAAATAGGTGATTGTGGCTCCGATGAATTGGAGTGCAATGGAGGATCCGCAACCCCACCTTTTACACTTTCAAAGTTCACCTTCAGCTCATTTTTTTGTCCCGTCACTAAAGGCTATAATTTACAAATGGTTGTGGAGGCTACTGGTGGGTTAGGTCACCTTATACTTGATTGTGCGAAGAAAACCTGCATTCATGATTTGAATCATCAGTGTCCGATGGAGCTGATGTTGAAGAGTGGAGGAGGGTGGATATGGATGTGTTTCATGCGGTATGAACATACTCCTATAATAAGGATCTGGGTAAGGAAAAGCTTGCCCCTGAAATTATATAGCACACACCATTCACTTCAACAAATAAAGAAACAAAGTAGTACCATAATACTAAACATAAATGAAGTTCAAGTCTCCTAGCCAAATAAACGGGATCTCAATTTTTTAGTTATTTCAATCTTCATATCATGTCTTTCAAAAGATGAAAATAGTCTTGTCTTGTCAAATCAAAATATCATTTAGATTAAGAAAAATGTAAAGGTAAAACATAAAAAGCAAGGGTTAAAAAGCCCAAGTAATGAACAAAAAAGGATAGGATAGAATAATGACTTTCAGCAGCTTCAAAGAGATACCAAAGCATTGGCTTCAAGCTGAGTTGGGTATTGGATGTTTGACGTCAAAACATAAGGATGAGACATGCCTATTGCAGGTGGTGAAGACTGTATCTGACTATCCATTTGGCTTTGCCGGTTCTCACTTTCACTCTTATCTGTTCACCAGACAAGTAAAATGATACAATTAGTTGTCACCTTGAAGGCACAAAATTAAGCACACATACATGGATACCGTTACTTATGTCCACAAAAATTCCAGCTAGAGCAATTTAGCCATAACCATTGTTTTCAAAAGAGTAAAAGAGAGGATATAAATTTTTTGGGGCAAGCACAATTTTATGGATGGTTTGTTATCAGTTTGAGAAAAAGAAGGAATCACACGCTTTCAGGGGAAAAACTGACATTAACTACAGTACATTTATTTGAAGTTCTGAATACTGATTTCCGAAAATAAAACTTAGCCATGTTCGTTATGCAATCTGGAAATATCAATATATAGTCCAACCTGGTTTAGTTTCATTTTTTAAGTGCATGCATTGTGTTGGACTTCCCCTCTAATACAAATAAGCATTTATTCTTTCAAAATAGTTAATGAGTCACTATTTGATTTATATCTGATCTTTCAAAAGATGTGATATGCCAAACTTTAGAGACCTTGTGTAGCAAAAGAGCAATTACACTAACAATGAATATAGAAGCCAGTTGTCAAAGTGAGAAAAAGCCCTACGAAGCAATATCTGAGTAGCAGGAAAAAAAAAGAATGGTTGTGTAAACAGGTAGAACAACAACAACACTAAAAAATTAGTAAATAGTTAACAGGTATTGTAACAATGGTTAGTCACTGGTTGTGATTGTTTAAGTATGCTTGAACTCGCGCATATAGGAGTATTTTGCAGCGAATCAAGTGTAACTGAAAAGATGAAAAAACAACAATTATGCCCTCATAAATAACACAATGAGCTTATAATTAGTTTCCACATGTCGAAAGATAAAGCGTACACGAAAACTTCAAAAACCAAAAGCAACCTAACCTGTATTAAGGTTTGAATGAACAGTTGAAAGATTGCTCCAACGGATGTTGGCTCCATCTCGCGACCCCTTTCATCGGCAAAATAAGTTAAAAGCATAAAAATATCACAACTGAACTAATTGGTGGTATACACTAATACAAATGTGTATCTGCTACCTTGGTGGCAGCCATAACAGGCATCCACTTCCACTTCCGTCATAAAACTCTGTGATATCCCTAAGCTCATCAAACCATATCAAGCATCCAATTCCACCATTTCTACCATCAAAATTTGCATAAATTCCGCCGTTTATGCTATCTAAACTTTCATCATCTGATACACTTGTGACACCTATAACGATAAACTTAATAAGAAATTGAGAATTCTATTTGTCATACAAAAAAATAACTTGAACAGAAGTCCATCTCATCACGACACCTGAATAAAAGTCGATGATGGATTTCTTATCAATAGGTTGTGCCATGACTGAAAGGTTGATTCTGGTGTATCTTCTTCCCACCCTTCCCTCGCCTTCTTGCTCTTTCCACTATTCTTTGGACTATCAAACAACATAACACATATATAGTCAGATATTTGCACAAAGGGTTTGTTTTGATATATAGTTTGTTAAAGGTATTGCCAAAATAACATATGACTTTTGGCATGTTACTTTTACATTTTGTTTGCAAGACTAAAGACGACTAGTCACCAGACTTGATGGCTTCAAAGGCATGGGACCATAAGCTTGTTCTTAGGATAAATGGGAGTCTTAAATCCTGTTTGAGGTGGAATTTTAATTAAATAAAACTCTTATCGGAGCTTATTATGAATCCCAAGTGGTAGCCATAAAGCACAACCATATAATGTTAGAAGAACTGACGCAAAAAGATTTAAGGAGTCCATAACTAATTGCATACCTGGAACAAAAACATATTATTGGTGATTCAGCAACCCACACTTTATCTTTATCGGCAAAAAGTTCGTCTCCAAGCTTTTTAATAGCCACTTTAGTTCCACGACATGAAGCTATTGGTGAAGGTACCCTACAAAGTTTACACAAACATTAGCCAAAAGAAGTTTTTGTAATAGGAAGGATTCTAATTTCAACCAAGAAAAGTTAATAATGAATGAATTACCTTAGTAATATCTACACTAAGTATTACTTAATTTCAAGGTGTTATAAGTAATCTATTGGCAGAAGCATTGGGTGCTTCATTATTCAGTTGGCTCCTCATTGCAGGTCCATAGATGGTAAAAGAGAAAGAATTAACAGCACCTCATTGTAGGTGTATGAGTGTATCTAACCACACCTGAATAAATTAACAGCATGCATAAGAGGAAAATATGGTTAACAAACTTATCAGCAGATACTACATGATCAAAATAACATCATATATACACGTAACACAATTACTCATTCTTTGATATTCATTATAACAAATTTTAGGAACATATCTTTACCTTTTTGTTGACCGAAACTGGGATTAAGAGAACTGCCATGTAGCATACAAAATATCAAAACCAAGAAAAAACAAATCAAACATGCTTACAATTTATGGTTAATGACAATCAGTAGATAATTCGTATAGAGGTGTGGTGGCAAGGGTTTTATAAAACTCTGCATAAATTCGATACTCTTGGAGAATAAGAATTATTCAAGATATGTGATCTAAGGTTGCTTAGGGTTTCTGATATGATTTTGGAATATAACATATGGGCCATACTTTGAGCGTATGTCAATAAACAACCAAAAAAGATCATCAACATATTGAGCAGAAACCTTTTAGTTATATTTTTATCATTCATAAATTTATTTGTGCTAAAAAAAATTATTATACATGTTCATAGTTAAATGCAAGCAGTTTAATCAAGTTGTGAAAACCGCAATTCTAATATAACATCAGTAGAAACATATGAATGAGCCATTAACAAATTGAGGAAAAAAAAACCTTGAACATCAATGTTTTCTTGCAAACCGTGATGAAGAAAACACAAAAATCCATAAACCGATCATTAGAGGAGATTGTGAGAAAAAAGGACATTAGGGTTTTTGAGAAAAAATATATTATGAATGAGGTGTTATTTATTTCCGTATATGTTTTGATTATGGTTACCTAACTTGTAGGATTCTCCTAATAATCTCATATAATTGTTTGCTTTATAGATTTGGACTTTCAAGATATAATTCAAAACATGTGTTGGTCTAGTGGTAATCATATTTGTTAATATTACTAACACCCCAGGTTCAAATCTTGCAAGTGGTGATTTTTTTAAACAATTTTGGAAATCCAAATTTTAATCTATCTTATATACGAATTTTAATTAAAAAAAAAATTATAAACAAAGTGTGCTTAGGTGGCATATAAGGGTGCTTACTGGTTATATTAATGACATGGAAAATGCAAATAAAATAAATTTAAAAAATTGCTTACATGGCGACAATGTGATGACATGGCAGATAATGAATTACTGGGCAATGAGGTGGCGTTTACGTGGCATTATCTACGTGTAACGCCTCCTGTTATATATAATATAAAGATATATATATATATATATATATATATATATATATATATATATATATATATATATATATATATATATATATATATATATATATATATATATGTATATATATATATATATATATGTATATATATATATATATATATATGTATATATATATATATATATATATATATATATATATATATATATATATATATATGTGTGTGTGTGTGTGTCTATATATATATATATATATATATATATATATATATGTATATATATACATATATATATATATATACACACACACACACACTATATATATATATATATATATATATATATATATATATATATATATATATATATATATATATATATATATATATATATATATATATATATATGTGTGTGTGTGTGTGTGTGTGTGTGTGTGTTACATTTCAAAATTCTAAGATTTTTTATTAAAAAATGAATCTATAGTCACTTGTTTTTTGTTGAACTTCAAATCTATATTGATTTCATCTTTAAATATCACTATTGCACTCATGAGTTGGGGCGTTGTCTTCTCGTATTGCAACAAAAAGTTGTGAAGAGTTGTTGCCGCTTGTAATGCTTCTTTTCAAGTGACTGGTTCCAACGCTACTGAATCATCCTCAACTTCATCATCGACCGGATTTTGAATGGTATCCGCAGAATTCCTTCAATGCCTTGAACCTCGTAGCATTCATTATTTTCACTAGGATAATCTAGCAAGTGATTCACATCCATTTTTTGCTGATAATGCATACCCGTAATCAAGTTCTCAAGCTCACGAATGTCTTCTCTAGAATTTGCATCGTTTAAATCACTTGAGCCGGTTGGATTCGCCAAATGAATTTTTCAATGTCGAAAGCAATTTGCTATGCCTCTTGTTGCACATGTCACAACTCACCATCTCAGGTCATTTCCCGAACTTTGGAAAAACACTATTCATCAGTTTACTATTCATCATTTTTGGTGTCAGTTTGACATTCCGAGAAGCATTCAGAAATTTTACTATTCACTAAACACTATTCATTGCGGGAAAAGATTTCATCATTCACGTGCATTACACATTTCATCGTAAATTTAGTTTACGGGTTTTCAAATTCGCGTAACCGTTTTGGTTTAGGTGCGAATTCATTTCATTATCAGTAAGGACATTGCATACGAACTAGAGACAGTCTGCATATCATCATAACAACATTTCCATGTTATACCACTCTTAGGATTTTCAAATTTGTATATTTGATACATTTAACGTTTTACCTTATAAGTAATTATAATAAACGTTAACACCCGGTTTATACACGACGAATATATCTAAATATTCCCACAATGGTCCCGACATATTTTTATATCCATTTTATCATCATAAAAGTTATAACATTCATTTACCCAGTATTTTGGAAATTTATTTTATTTATAACGTAAGTTTATAAATATTACGACGGTTTTCGTGAAAACTAAACAATAATCACCCGAACACTCAGTAATTGTACCCAACATATTTTTAACATTTTTATAACTTTATTTTGTCCCGGTTAACTTTGTTAACATTTATTTCTATTAAACCCGGTACCCGATTATAACTAAAAACACTAAATTACACCAAATTCTTCACTAGTTTTCTAAATAAATCCCAAGTACCCCTACCCCCCCCCCCCCTCATCCACATGAAACCAGCCCCTAAAGTCCTCACTAGGCAAAATTATACCACTTCTTAACCCTTGGCATTTATGCTTGATTATAATACATTATACTTCTCTACATATTTACATAAACCACATAAACATAATCTTGTATAATCTTTAGAATCAAAAAGTTCATCTCATTCTCTTCTCTATCACAAAACCCACGACCATCACCACCAATCCATGATCAAGTGAAGTTTTTCCAAAAGTTAAAGCATCAAAGTTGTTCATTTTGCTTGCCTAATCAAGAATCATACCACAAAAACACAAGTAATCCAAGGTTTCTCATCATCTCACCACCTATTATTTCAAAGTGAGTATTCAAATTTATTTTCATGTTTTCATCTAATTAACACATGTATCTTATAGTATTCATGCTTAATTTCATGCACAAACTAGTTATACCACTTTATTTTTGTTAACTTTTGAACATACAAACCCTAGATTTTTATTTAGGTGTTTCTTTGTTAAATTAACTTGTTTACTAGTCATTAGGAACCCATGGCACCCTAAGAAGGTGTATGGTAGGATTAGTATAGATTTGTGGAGTTTGCAAGAGTTTTGGTTGAGGTTGGAACTAGTTTTGAACCTTGGAAATGGATTTGTAACACTTATATAAGCATGCTGTCCCATTTTGTTAAATTCTGGAAAATCAGTAAACACAAAGTAAACTTTGGCAAAAATTTTAGAAAATACTTTCAAAAATGAATCCGTAGGCGAAAGAACATATTAAAAAGAGTTTATAACGAAGAAGTTATGATTTTTGCAAGTTCATTGACGAAAAGTATTTTTTTGAAAATTACATGCTGTTGGACGTTTTTCGTCGGAAAAAAAGAGGCTTTAGACGTAACCCGTAGGAGCCGAGCTTTCCAAAATATATTACAACATACTAAGACGTAACCGTGGATATAAAGAACAAGTAAAACGGACTTATAACGACAAAGATATTCACGTTTGAATATCGGCAAAACTCATTTTAGTTTGACAGCTTTTATAAATATTAACACTAAAACTACGTAGTAACTCTAGATTTCTAGAAATAATACCAAGTACCCAATTTTATAACTAATGAAGTATTAGTTATTACAAGTATATTTTTATCACTACAAGGCGTTATTTCAAGGATTTCAACCCGAGGATTTCAACACTAACATGGAAACATATGATATATATATATAAGTATATATATTGCAACTAACTTTATTTTTCTAATAGCCATATTTTTCCTAAGTTTTGGAAAATGTATATTTTTGATAACAACAAGTATTTTTCCAAAGAGTAGAGTGGTATAGAAAACATGTGCATGGACATTCATAACATCATTCCATGATCTAAAGTAGATCGTTCATCATTCATATTAGGTTGCGGCTAGTGTGCACGCCTTGTTTTTCAGCTCATTACATGTTCATGGTACCATCATATCAGGTGAGTCATAGCCCCACTTTTACTGGTTTAATTACTTTATAAACTCTTTGGGGGAGATACATGCTTAAATACTCGTTTTATACTTTTATACGATTTGAATTACTTTTGGGGGAGAATATGCTGCTTTAATTCTTTTTGTACAATGCCAAAGTATAAATTTCTTACATTGCTTAAGTTGCCTTATTACCATGTCTTGACAAGTCCCCTTTATTATCATGGACCGTTAATTAAAGTACGAGCGAGAATGAGTGAATAGATCTATTGAGGGTGACTCCTCCATTCGTGTTTGGGTTGCTCCAACGGAATTACGAATGCATTTCATGTCTAATATAATACGAGTGTCTGGTAAACACTCATTTGGGGCAAATTTTAGTACGTCTAGCTTCGGGGTCATGAGCTTAAGAGCTAATGTGGGTTACATCATTGAAATCTTAGTACTTTACTTTATACTTGGGCTATTGTACATACAAAATTACTTATAAATTCCTGATACTTTTTCATCACTATTACTACTGAATTACAATGCTTTTGCATCAGCCTTATTACTGAATTACGATGCTTTTGCATCAACCTTATGACTGATTTATTACTGACTTATTACTGATTTACGATGCTTTTGCATCAATCTTATTACTTTTGTTTACACAAACCAAACTTATTACTTTTGGCAGTGGGTTGTAAACACACAGGTTACAAGTCTCTTATGGCGGGACTTGCAACTGAGTGGATTTACGATGCCTTTGCTGGGAAATCTTCAATCATATGCATTACATTCTTTTTCACAAGACTCTATGAACTCACCAACCTCGTGTTGACACTTTAGCATGTATTTTCAGGTTTTAAGCAATGGCACGCTACAGGAGGTTTTGGCAGGGCATGGCATGGTCATAGAAGACTCTGATTTATTCATTTGGGGACCGTTCTAAATTATTTTTAGGGCCTACTTCCGCACTACTTTTGACAATGTAAATTCAACATTTTTTATTAATATATTTGATTCTAAATGATTCAAGTGAAAACCATTTTGTACTTGTGTTGTGGTACCAATTGAGTTACACCCCAGCTGCATGTATGCTTCCGCTGGACCCGATTTTGGGGGTGTGACAACACATTTCTCCAAGATGAGACGGCCTAATGATAGCATCCAAAACATAAATACTTTCCGGAAAAGAAGTGTCCAACTCATAACCTTCCAAAATCTTAAGGTAAAACCTTTTACGATAGTACATTTTAAAGGATCTAATTATCCCAGCATCACATGGTTGAAATTTTGATGTCATGTTTGGCGGTAGAAAAAACAACTCAATGTTTCGTAACTCTGGGATATTTTTTGAATGGGCTATCCACTACCAAGAGAATTTTTCGATCGTGCATTTGTTCATCCATCCAACTAACATATTCTTCAAAAAAGCAACCCAGTCATCCATGCTCGTTTGTTGGCGCGGTATTCACAATCTAGGCTATTCATGTTGATATTCTTAAAACAACGTGGCTTTGCATACTTACCAATGATCCATAGAGGAATTTTTTCTGAGCCATCCTCATTAAAAAAATAAAAATTGTAAGCCTTTCCTTGTCCTGTTTCCTACCTTCAAGTTGTTTTGTTGCAAGTGAATGGTCAGCTTGTAACCTGTAAAAAACAAGTTTCATCCATATTAAAAACATCTTTTATAGGAAATTGATCAATTTTTTCCCTTATAGACTCCAATTTCTTCTCCATGTCATGTATGTCAACTGAGCCACTTTCTCCGAAACGGCGATATGATTTAATATCATGTCTTAACTTGAATTTCCCAAGCCAGCCTAGTGAAAGTTTATGCTTTGAAAGATCATGGGGATACAAAAGCTTCAGAGCCTCAACTGTCATTCTCTATGATAGCTTTCCTGTTATATTCACCCGCTCGTGATGTTGGAGAAACCATTCATAAACAACTTTCTTCATGTCCGGGTACTTGGCTGGTTTGTACGCTTCGAAGATCCACCTTTGTCAAAATTAGTTGATAGGAATTCCAATGATCGCTTGAGAGTGTTTGATATTGTGCCTTGACTAACTTTCAAATTAAAAGTTTTGTCAACCCACTGTACCAAATCTTGTTGAGTGCATCCTTGGTGATCTCTTTTATACTCGCATAACAATTTTTGTTGTTGATTGGTCATGCTTGATTTTTGAACCCATTTTAAATTAGGAGCCATAGTTGATACTGTATGATTTTAAAGTTTTGCAATGGACACTTTATATTAAGCAAACGTTGGTACTTGGTACCATTGAAATTTATAGATTATTTCTTGCTAAATGCATATTATGTATCTTGATACGTACATGGATATAATAAAATACAATATTCCTTTGTTCCATCCATATCATTGTCTTTAAATATTCGTAATATGTGTATCTTGCTAAACTAATAAATTATTTCTACGTAATATATATCTTGCTAAACTAATACATTATTTCTAACCATCTTTAAATTACGTAGTAATAAACTATCTTGGTCCCAACACCATTAATTTATAGAGTTTTTAGTGAATCACTTTAAGCAACGATAAGTCACGACTAAAAGTATAATGTTATTTTAATTTTATACTTTTAGCCACAACAAGTCGTGACTAAAAAAACAAATGTTATTTTAATTTAATACTTTTAGCCACGACAAGTCATTGCTACAGTATAATATTATTTTATTACCCTTTTTTAATGTATTTTTTTCAAAAGTTTTATCCACGACTGTCATGGCTAAAAGTAGTTGACTTTCGTGGCTAAAGGTTAGACTGGTTCATGGCTAAAATGCCCGATTTGTTAGTTTATGAACATAAATTAATAGTTGTGTGTTAGGATCGAACTCGAGATCACGGGATTGACATTTTACGTATGAAGAGTAAATGAATAATTATTTATAAATGTTATATATAATTATTAGTAAACACAAAACGAGTAACGACCGTTAGTATTTAACAGAGAATGACTAACGACCGTTAGACGAAAAAAAGGAAAGTAATACTTGTGAATAATTGGAATGTCAAGAAGGTTCCGGAATCCCTTAGGGATGTCCATAACCGATCGACCATAAGGGGGATTCCACCTCCTTAATGCCTTGGACTCCAAGTTATCACTAGTATATAAACAAACCCAAGGATTCATTATTTCCTACAACTTGTACACATAGTTCTTGGTGTTTTTCTCTCCTTCTTTTCTTGTCCAAATAATTGATCCATCTAAATCTTTTATAAAGGGATTCGATTTTAGTAAAGATCAAAATAGTTTTGTGTTTAAATTACTTGCATAATCTTTTACTTGAATTAGTACATGTGTACAAGAACGTGATACAATCACACTATTGATTGTATCTTGGATTGAATAACAAAAGGGTAAGGGGTTATTCTTACAATCCACATAAACCCTAATTAGGGTTCTTGAGTTGAAGATTGCATTTGATTCTTGTTCGGGCTAGAATCACAAAGGTATGTTTACTTTTATATTTGATTAATTAATTACATATTGTATGATCTTGTAATTGCTTCCGCTATGCTCACTTGATGTGTTTGGTTTATTTATATGATTGTCATGATATTATAATTCCAACAGTGGCATCTAGAGCCGTTATAATGTGTAATTAATTATCGAAACGCATAAAAATTGAATCTTGCATCGTTTAATTACATATTTTTTTAGGGTTTTCGATTCCTAACCCTAATTTTTTTATTAGGTCGATTGACCTATTAGGGTTTTAGGGTTTTGTTTTTGATTTTTTTTTTTTTAATATGATTAGAAACCCTAGGATGTCATGTAATTGGTTATGCGTTTTAGTAAACGATCTTGGTGCAATATGTTAATTGTTAAGCATAATCCATGAAAAGTGCATGTTTGCATGGATTTTATTGTATGATAATTTAAATGGTTTAAATTGAAAATATGAATTAATTGTTAAGTTATATTGAAACATATAAATATATTAATAGATATCGAATTGGGGAAGACTCCAATATTAAGTAATCAATTACGTGCTATGTGGTATTTGTTTAGTTTTGGCTTACGCAATCGATTTATCGATGTATGTGGTTCTTTTTCCTTTGAAGAAGAAAGCCATAATTGAATAAATGCGTTATACACCTAATTTGATTATTAATTGGATTATTGAATATATTTTGCATGTGACAACATGTTTATACATATTTAATTGTTATGTTATGTATAAGTTTATTTGGTTGTTTTATTTTTTATTATGTATTACTTGTTTTTTGTTTATTATTATGCAAGACATGTTTATAAACGGAAAAGTGTAATTTTTGAATAGAAAAATAATATGGACTAAATAAATGGCGAAATTGTTTTGGTTTTAAGAGTTTAAATTTCAAATGATTGGTTGATTGATGTTTTTGTACGTAATGGTTAACTAGGACAGACTGAAGTTTACATACTACAAGATGGGTATAAGGTTGGCTTCGCATTAAATTGCGGCCTTAGATAGACAACATTCTGTCTTAACGCTCGTTTGTGTGTAAATTAGACTTACCGAACAACCATTACATGTACACTGTCATCTTAAGGGTGAATTGACCACAATTCCATAATGATTATCCGAAACACTAAGCTTTAGGGCTTATGAAAAAGTACGATATAGTGGACGATAATTGTTGGTAATTCTTTAATTGGTAATAAAAATGTTTTATAAAACCAATGTTATGAAGTTGTATGCATGCTTCTTCATACATTATTTTGATTACACGTCAAAATTAATACCCTTATAAAATTAAGTCGAATTCCATCTAATTAAGAACACTTGAAGTTGTAGTTTACGTCATGTGAGAGCTTGGCTAGATTGCAATGGAAAGGTAAATTTCATAATTTCATTGCTAGCAGATCAACTGATGTAATGGATTTATGAGTTTACAGTTTTTAAGTTAGACGACTTAAATTGAGTAGGAATTGAGAGCTTGGACTCAAGGCATTAAGATGGGGATGAAACATGCTTACATTACAAAGGTTTTGTGAATGTAAATCCCATAATGATCTAGGAATTGCAATATGATATTGGCAATTATTGTTCGACAATTACCTTGTTGAATACTATCATTACTAGCAGATCAACTGATGTAATGGTGCTATGTCAATTAGGATCCTAGCTTTAAGAAAATACTATGGTTTATATGAATATTTACCAATGGGTAATTTATTTTCTTAAAGATCTAATTATCGAAAATATTGAAATTGAATTTTGTAATTCGTTTTAATGTATTAATGCAACGTTCGAACCGTAAACGTACTTTGGGCTTTGGTAGATTGATCTAGTTCTGTTTTCAAACAAATGTTTGATTAAGAAATATTTACTTAAAAGACAAAAGAAATCTCCTTTCTATGAAAAAAGAGTGAGATACAATCCTATTTCTTTTCATGAATGAAAAGGATAATAGGAATATTATATATGTCTAAATCCTAATATAACTCATAGCAAATTTTTAATAGTTAAGAAAATTGCGCATATTTTCCATAGGGATTTCATCATCCTCATTCGGTGATTAAATTCTTAATAACAAATATGATATTTGGTTAACATAAAATTATGTATGACATTTTATGAGTTATTATAATAAGAAGCTAGACTAATTACCGCAAAATGGTAAAAGACAAACTAGTTTATTCATCTAGTTGTTTTGACTATTTTAAAGGCGCTACATAGATTGTAGGATGGTAGACCTATTAAGGAAGAAATTGCATGCCCAAATTTTCAAGTTAATAGCATTTGGTGGATAGTCCATCATTTACATAGTAGGATACACTCTTTAGTGCATAAATAATTGTTACGTATGGACATTCATGTGACAACTGGCAAATTAGGGGGCCATTTTGAAAACCCACATTACTTTAAAATTATGATTTTTGGAATATATGAAAAGTTTATTTGTGATGAGATTTGTAAACGATGGAATGTGATTTTAAACCGTACGTTATTTATGGAATTTGAATTTTTAATTATTGGATTGGTTTCGTACGTTTCATGATGATTTATTTTTGAGATGATTATTTGGCACTACATTGACTCCGGCACTAGGATAACCTAACAATTTTAATTATTTTAAATGTTGGTTCGGATATTTATATTTTTGGAACGTATCGCGAGATTTTTGATTATTTGGAATGAGTTCGGTTCGAGAGAGTTGATTTGTTTTAAAAGGTTTCGGGTTTGGTCCGTGTATTTTATACCGAGTTACTTAACCCACTCTACCCTTAATAATATTATCACTATTATTATTATTATTAAAATCATTTTTTTAAGAGTAAATAATAAAATCGTCCTTGTGAACCTGGACCAACACACACAACACCAACACCCTCATCACCTTCACACTCTCTCTCTTTCTTTTGATACAAACACCACCGCCACCCTACAAACCCCATTAACGCCGCCACCGCCCCCCTCCTAAACAAACAAATACCATCATCATCACCACCTCATCCCGATCTATCTTTTGGTATAAACCACGTGCTCTAAAACCTCCTTTAACACCACGTACGAATTACCACCGCCACTTTAACATCACCATTATCATCTAATCTTGTTGGGTTTTTAAAGAAATCAAGTTTTGAGGCCGTTTGGAAGGTGAGTGGCCATGATATCCTTGTCGTGTACCTCGATTCATGCTAAAATCCGTGTGTACACGGGTTGTTTTTGTTGGGTTTTGAGTTTTACAAATGGGAAATGAAGTTTTATCAAGGATTTGATGGTTTGGTATCCGGTTTTTTGCATGTGGTCGCGAGGTCTAGACCAAACCGAGAGCAAATGCTCTCGGCTTGTGTCATTGTTGGATTATTTTGATTTCTTGACTATTCTTGGTCATTGGTTTTTAATTTGGAGGATGTTTGGATGATATTATTGTTGTTTGGAACTACGGCCGATGACCCAAGGGTCCGTTTGGATTTGTTTGTGCTCGTTATGAGCAAGACCGTGACCCCTCTTGGGTCCGGTCGAATATTGTTGTGGTTTGAGGTTCGGCTCGACCACTAAGGCCATTTGGTTTGGCTCGTATGGAGCAAGCCGAGATCTTAGAGGTCTTGGGTGTGATCATAATACTTGTGGCTTAATTTTGACCCGGGTTGACTTGGTAAACCAACCCGTAAATGTGATATAATATTTGGTTGTTTTATATACTTGACGGATTACTATATTGTTGATTTTTATTATTATTGTTTCATGGTTATTTTGAGCTTGAAGTGGTACATGGACTTGTGATTTGATATTGTGAAGTTGTGTTGACGAGTATGGATATTGGGGACCGATTGTGAGACGGTTATTTAGATTGGCGGAGATAGGTTAGTTGGGTGCCGTAGTCGGACCCTAATGTTGTAGCACGTGGATTTTGGATTGATATTGGACGGAGTTAGATTATTTATTTATGACTTGGTTATTTCTATTTTTGGACTTGGACTATGAGCCGAGAGTGATGACTCGGACATGTGACCGAATTCTTATGACTCGATAAATATTTAAAATCAAACATTAAAAATAATACTCGTAATAATATTATTGATAATATAATCGTTTATATACGTATATAGACATGATAAACGTATGTATATATATATATATATATATATATATATATATATATATATATATATAAATGCGTATATTAATACTAAAACGACCACGAGTAAACGTTATAATAATATAACGATAAATATTGTACTATGCGAATAGTGCAATATATGTCGAGAGTATTATTATAAATAAATAATTATAAATAATGACGAGAACTAAAACGTTGGATAATGAATAAATAAAACATTACTTTTTATAAACTTGGTAAACTTATCGAGTTATACGGGGTAGTGGTTACTTAAGTCCAAGTGGGCTTTATTATGTGACTTTTGTGTTGTCACGGATATATGACGATTAATATAACCATTTTCTATAACTACGTAACTTATTTAATCGACAGGTTAAATCGAGTTTATTTAGCTATATAAAATGAGTATATTAATGGGCATCGTATCCCCGACGCCCATAGGTTGTGGTACGTGTATTAGGATAATAAATTACTATATATCTCGTGGAATTGGCTAAATTGACGAATTTGGCAAATTGGACGATATATAGAGGGAATTTATTGGACTACGATATATACCATATAGTATTCTTTGTGCTATGTGATTTAGGTTGGGTATAATCTTGGAGCGATATATTACGTAAATAAATATGGGGGATTATCAAATCGACGGATTTGATAAACTTCGATGATTTATTTAAATAATATATTGGGCTAGTATTAGACCTATAGATGGTTTATTATTTCTTTTCGTTGTGGCTTATTGGTTTGAGTTGTGTTGACCCTCCACCCATATGGATATCAAACGTCAAACTCCAAGTTAATACGAGGATAATTCGAGAAATGGATATTTTTGGAAAGTTAAATGGAATACGTTCGGGATTGGGAATATTTGATTTTGAGGAAATGATTCTGAACGAGTTTGATATTGTTAGGAAGTGCCGAGTCTGTAGTTGCCGTTACTTGAGTTTGATTACGTCTTTCATCTATCGATATCTTTTGCGGATTTGTTGGACTTAAGGTGAGTCATAGCCCCACTTTTTCTCTTGAACTATGTTTTCAATACTTGGGGTGAGAAACGTGCAAATGTTTTATTTGGACTATTATCGCTTTTATATTCTTTTAAAACTTGCTATGCTTATAGAACTAGGTAGGATTTAGAGTGAGGCCTAGTCCCGAACTAGGTAAGCTATTGTTTAGTTGTTGAGCGAGGCCTAGTCCCGAACTAGGTAAGCTATTGATTGATTGTTGAGCGAGGCCTAGTCCCGAACTAGGTAAGCTATTGGATTGGTTATAGAGCGAGGCCTAGACTTGAGCTAGGTAAGCTATTGATTCGATTGATTTAAGCTATAGTGTGCACCTATAGGGTTGGATTATTTGGTTGATTAGTTTGGTTGGATTGTTTTGGTTGGATGATTGAGGCCTAGTCTAGCTAGCAAGCGTTTTGCGTATATGTCCACTATATTGAATTATGAAGTTAAACCTATGATCTCACCAGCGAAAGCTGACTTTTAGCGTGTTTTCTCAGGTAATTAAATGATGCCCTTGGATGCTTGGATTGGAGGCTTGGCAATGGCACCTGGTTTATGGATCTATTTTCTGAAACTCTGATAAATAATTGTGGACCTATGTTTATTTCTTTTGGGCCTTACTTTGGATAATTCTTGGGATAAATGTAAACTTTAAAACCCCGTGTGGTTGTATTTTTCTTATGTTTACTTTATCTCGTTCTTTCATGACTTTGAATGGATACCAATCCCCGTAGCACCCCGAAAGCTTGTTGAGTCTTCCCCTGTACCAAATTTTGGGGGTGCTACAGATTGGTATCAGAGCCAGGTTATAGAGAACTAGGTAAATAGACACCTAAACTATAACCGATTTTATAGAAAACGATCCTTGACCATTGCCCGCCAGCCCGCCAAGCCGAAGCATCATTGTTATTATTGAGGTATATTGAGATGATTATTAGATATGGGATTCTTGAGATGATTTGAGGATTTGAGATTTATTGATTTAGTGATATGATGGCGTTTTGAGGAATTATATGGCGTTTTGAGGAATTATATGGCGTTTTGAGGAATTATATGGCTTAATTGTTTTATGAATGATTTTAGTAATGCGGTATTTTAAATCTTTCTTGATATATATGATTGGGAATTATACGATGATTTTGATATGGTATTTTAAGTTCGCGGTTTAGTTGTTTTGAAACACTTACACCTACCCTACGCCGTTGTCACAGACTATGGCCTCCCATACGTTTGACCTTGTTGAGGATATTCTTACTACACCTGTACGCCCAGCACAGATCACCATGGCTCCTGATGATCCTTACAGGATTGCCATGCATTCAGCTATTGTGTCACCGACAGCTTCTACTTCTGCACCGCCTGCTGCACCTACGCAGAGACCCTCATCTTCTCTAGGGCTCCCTGGTACTTCGAGGCAGCTTACTCTTCATCAGGCTTTGGCTCGTGTGGCTCCACGTTTTGCCCACCGAGCTACGACATGTATGTCGGTACGCCCTACTTCACCACCTTTACATTTGGATGCTCACACTCTCCTGTCAGATGCACCACCTGTATCATTGCGTCATCGTCCTAGATCACCTACCACATATCCACATAGTTCACCTGTTAGGAGACGACGATTGATGGCGTACTCTTCCGATGAGGAGGAGGAGGAGTACGAGGGTGAGGATGAGGCTGATGACCCTCAGGAGGCTGAGCAGGGTGATGATGACCTTGAGGAGGAGGATGACCCTCAGGAGGAGGAGATTCCTGATGATGATGGTTTGTTAGTGCCGCCAGCTCAGGCTGAGGAGCCTGATTCTCCTATACATCCGAAAGAGCCTGTTTCACCTGATCACCCATTTCAGTTTGAGTTACCGCCTGGTAGTCCCGTTGAGTCGGATGCACCTTCTGAGGTTTCTGCTAAGCATGCAGAGTTAGGTGAGACTGGTAGGATGTGGGCTCAGATTACTGATCTTGGTGAGAGAGTTACACGTATGTCTGAGAGAATTGATAAGGTGACCGTTGAGTTCATTGGAGAGTTGAGGATTGACATGGTTACGGCTGAGAGGAGAGTTACTGAGATGAGGAGAGGATTGATGGAGATTCTTGAGCATATTGAGAGTTTACAGCGAGGTTTTATCACAGCTCGAGAGGCCGACCGCAAGTTATGGCAGAGGAATACCGAGCTAGAGAAGGAGGTGGCTGACCACAAGAGAGATAGCGATACCCATAGTGTGGAGTTAGGATCACTATGGAGAAAGCTTGATGGCTTGAGGCAGGAGTTGAGGAACCTCCGCCAGCAGCGTGGCTAGATGTTTGGGTTATGTTGTCTTGTTGCTTTCTACACCGAAGAGTGTTCGGTTAGAAAAGCTAGTTATCGTATTTTGATGTATTTTTCCGTTGATTATTCGTCTCGTTTGGAACGATTATTATCTTTTGTGTTTTTCGGTGGTTGGAGCGATGTTGGATCTCTATTGTGTGGTTGATGGTTATTATTATATGGTATTATGTGGTTTTTGATATTGTGGAAATTGAGTCCCTATTCACCTTATTGATATCTTGTGGTGTATTGTTGATATTCTTTCCATGACTTGGCTTCGTTGATTTAATTCTTGTTGAGCATATGATAAGTTCTATCGGAGACTCATGAACCTTGTATGATGTTTCAGATCAATGGCCCTACGATGAAGCCCTGTTAGAGCTACCAGAACTGGTCCTGCAACGGCTACCCCTGGTCGCCGAGGACGCCGTCCTACTCGAAATGTTGAGACCCCTACTCCTGATAACCTGGACGCTACTAATCACAACAACAGGAACCAAAATGTTGAGGTTCAGGGAGACAATGATCATGTTCCACCTAATGCACCTACTGTGGATCAAGTAATGATCAACCAACTTGTAAAGCAACGAGTTGCTGAGCTACTAGCTGAATCAAATCATTCCAACAATTTTGCTGGAACATTTCCACCTGTTCGTGCTAATGGATGTAACTACAAGGAGTTTAGAATTTGTGGACCCATTGAGTTTGGTGGAACTGAAGGAGTGGTCTACTTGGTCAGGTGGATAGAGAAGACTGAGTCAGTGTTTAATGTCAGCGGTTGTGCGGAGAATACGAAGGTAAAGTTTGCTTCTTTTACTTTCAAGGATGAAGCTTTAACTTGGTGGAACAATTACCGTAATTTGGTTGGGAGTGATGTGGCTTATGCTATGACTTGGGAGCAATTTAAGTCTTTGCTGATTCAGACTTACTGCCCAAGGAATGAGGTTAAGAAGCTAGAGATTGAGTTCTGGAATCATAAGGTGAAAGGTACCGATATGGTAACTTACAATCGCCGTTATCGAGAGTTAGCCCTGCTTTGCCCCGATATGGTTAGGACTGAGACACAAAGGATTAAGCGGTATACTGATGGGTTGCCGGTAGCTACAAGGAACGATGTGATTTCCGCTAAGCCTGCAAACATTCATGAGGCTATCACGATCGCTCAAGAATTGATGGACTCGTTGATATTGGAGGAAGCTGAGAAAGACAAGAATGGAAAGAGAAAGAGGGATAATCAAACTAAGGGTAATGATCATCAAAACAAGCGACAAACAACTACTAGAGCTTATGCTTTGGGAGATGGAGATAAGAAGAACTACAATAGAGATGCACCCAAGTGTAACCGATGTTATAAAAACCATTCTGGACGATGTACTGTGATGTGCAAGAATTGCTCTAAGATGGGACACATAGCTAAGGATTGTAGAGCTCGACCACTTGTGATGGTTCAAGCTACTCCTAAAACTATGAGTAAGGCAAATGTCACTTGTTATGGATGTGGAAAGAAGGGACACTATAGGAATGAGTGTAGGGAATCGTGGAACCGATGAAATCAAGGATCGGGTGGTAATGGGTACAATCACGGAAACCGTGGAGCTGGAGGAAACCGTGGACGACAAGATAATGGGGACCAACGTGTGGAAGCTGGAGCTGCTCATGGAAGAGTGTATGCACTTGGGAACGAGAGAGGAGAAGATCCGAACGTCGTTACTGGTACGTTCCTTCTCAATAATCGTTATGCTTCCATACTATTTGATACTGGTGCCGATAAGAGTTTTGTGTCCACTAAGTTTGCACCCTTACTAGAGAAACCCCCGATGGCCTTAGGAAATGGTTATGATGTAGAGTTAGCTAATGGGAACATAGAAAGGATTAAGACTATCATTTGCAGTTGTACGTTAAATTTTCTGAACCGTCCTTTCAACATAGATCTTCTACCCGTCACACTAGGAAGTTTTGATGTCATTATTGGTATGGATTTGTTGTCGAAGTATTGTGCCCATATACTTTGCGATGAGAAGATCGTGCGTGTGCCTTACGGCAAGGAGATCCTAAATATACCAGGAGATCGAAAAGAATTGAGAGGCCCATCTAGATTAGCGGTTATATCTTGCACTAAATTACCAAAGCTAATGGAAAAAGGATGTTGCCTATTCTTAGCTCAAATCTCTGAGAAAGGAGGAAAGGAGAAGAAGGAAAGATGCATTGGAGATGTGCCTATAGTTCATGATTTTCCGGATGTATTTCCCGTTGATTTGTTGGGAATCCCACCTACTAGACAAGTAGAGTTTCAAATTGAGTTGATACCTGGTGCTGCACCCGTGGCACGAGCGCCTTATCGTCTTGCACCTACTGAACTGGAAGAGTTGTCGAAACAATTAGCGGAGTTAGCCGAAAAGGGATTTATAAGACCAAGTTCTTCACCTTGGGGAGCCCCGGTCTTATTCGTGAAGAAGAAGGATGGATCGTTTCGTATGTGTATTGATTATCGAGAGTTAAACAAGTTAACGGTGAAGAATAGATACCCGTTATCGAGAATCGACGACTTGTTCGATCAGCTTCAAGGATCGAGTGTGTATTCGAAGATCGATTTGAGATCGGGATATCATCAGCTTCGAGTTCGCGAGGAAGATATTCCGAAAACGGCTTTCAGAACCCGTTACGGGCATTACGAGTTTCAGGTGATGTTGTTTGGGTTGACTAACGCACCGGCGGTATTCATGGATCTCATGAATCGGGTGTGTAAGCCTTATTTAGATAAGTTCGTGATTGTGTTCATCGATGACATTCTAATTTATTCGAAGAGTGAGAAAGAGCATGAGGAGCATCTAAGGCTTATCTTAGAATTGCTCAGGAAAGAGAAACTGTATGCCTAGTTTTCTAAATGTGAATTTTGGATTCCGACGGTACAATTTTTGGGACATGTGATTAATAGACAAGGAGTTCATGTAGATCCTGCTAAGATTGAATCAATTAAAGATTGGGCTGCACCAACGACCCCAACAGAAGTTCATTAATTTTTGGGTTTAGCCGGTTATTACCGAAGATTCATTGAGGGATTTTCGAAGATAGCAAAACCGTTGACCAAATTGACTCAAAAGAGTGTTAAGTACGAATGGGGAGATAAGGAAGAGGAAGCATTTCAGTTACTTAAGGAGATGCTGTTTAGTGCTCCTATCTTAGCGTTACCTGAGGGTAATGAGGACTTTATCATCTATTGTGACGCTTCGCATAAAGGTTTGGGAGCTGTATTAATGCAACGAGAGATGGTAATAGCTTATGCTTCCCGACAGCTCAAGAAGCACGAGAAGAACTACACCACCAATGATTTGGAGTTAGGTGTTGTGGTTTTTGCCTTGAGGATATGGAGACATTATTTGTATGGAACCAAGCGTGTTGTGTTTACGGACCACAAAAGTCTACAACACATCTTGAATCAAAAAGAGCTCAACATGAGACAACGACGTTGGATTGAGTTGCTAAGCGATTATGATTGTGAAATTCGCTACCATCCTGGTAAAGCAAACGTTGTTGCTGATGCTCTTAGTCGAAAGGAGAGGATACCACCGTTACGAGTTAGGTCGTTAGGAATGACTATCGTATCGCCGTTACCGTCTCAAATATTGGAAGCTCAAATGGAAGCGTTGAAAGCAGAAAATCAACCTACTGAGAACATATTTGGGATGGCAGAAAATGAGAAAGGATTCGTTAAGCATTCTGATGGAGTATTATGTTTTGGAGAGCGGAGTTGGGTACCTTTGTATGGAGGAATTCGAGAGTTGATTATGCACGAGTCGCATAAGTCAAGATACTCTATTCATCCTGGGTCTGACAAGAAGTACCATGATTTGAAAAAGTTATATTGGTAGCCAAATATGAAGGCAGATGTAGCATTGTACGTTAGTAAGTGCTTGACTTGCTCTAAGGTTAAGGCCGAACATCAAAGACCGTCAGGATTATTGACGCAGCCAGAACTCCCGGTTTGGAAGTGCGAGTGGATTACGATGGACTTTATTACCAAATTACCGAAGACGGCTAGCGGTTGTGACGCTATCTGGGTAATTATGGATCGTTTGACTAAGTCTGCTCATTTCCTGGCGATTAGTGAAGATGGCGTCGATAAACTTGCGAGGTTGTATGTGAAGGAGATCGTTTCTTGTCATGGAGTTCCGATATCGATTATTTTGGATCGCGACAGCCGCTTTACGTCAGTGTTGTGGCGATCACTTCAAACCGCTTTGGGGACGAGACTTGATATGAGTACTGCATATCACCCCCAAACCGATGGTCAAAGTGAGAGAACTATTCAGACTTTGGAGGATATGCTTCGTGCATGCATAATAGACTTTGGTAAAGGATGGGAGAAGTATCTACCCCTTGCGGAGTTTTCTTACAATAATAGCTACCACACAAGTTTTAAAGCTGCACCATTTGAAGCTTTATATGATCGTAAATGTCGTTCGCCTATTGGTTGGGCTGAAGTTGGAGATAGCCAACTCACAGGCCCTGAGCTTATTTTGGAGACTACTGAGAAAGTGACTCAAATTTGTGATCGATTACAAGCAGCTTGAGATAGGCAGAAAAGTTACGTCGATCAGAGACGTAAACCCCTAGAGTTCCAGGTTGGAGATAAATTGATGCTGAAAGTCTCGCCTTGGAAAGGTGTGATACATTTTGGAAAACGTGGGAAACTCAACCCCCGCTACATTGGACCATTTCTCATTTTGGAAAGAATTGGGCCCGTGGCTTATCAGTTGAAATTTCCACAGGAACTGAGTAAAGTTCATGATGTGTTTCATGTTAGCAATTTGAAGAAGTGTCTTTCGGATGAAACGCCGGTTATACCGATAAAGGATATTTGTGTGGATGAGAGTTTGAATTTTGTAGAGGAACCGATTGAGATATTAGATAGAGAGATTAAACGACTTAAGAGAAGTCGTATTCCCCTCATCAAAGTTCGTTGGAATTCGTGGCATGGACCGGAATTCACGTGGGAACGTGAGGATGAATTTCGAAAGAGATATCCGAAGCTTTTTACTTCGTAGATGGTTTGTTCCGAGTGAAACCCGGGACGGGTTTCTTCTGAGGCTGGGAGGATGTGACAACTGGCAAATTAGGGAGCCATTTTGAAAACCCACATTACTTTAAAATTTATGATTTTTGGAATATATGAAAAGTTTATTTGTGATGAGATTTGTAAATGATGGAATGTGATTTTAAACCGTACGTTATTTATGGAATTTGAATTTTTAATTATTGGATTGGTTTCGTACGTTTCATGATGATTTATTTTTGAGATGATTATTTGGCACTACATTGACTCCGGCACTAGGATAACCTAACAATTTTAATTATTTTAAATGTCGGTTCGGATATTTATATTTTTGGAACGTATCGCGAGATTTTTGATTATTTGGAATGAGTTCGGTTCGAGAGAGTTGATTTGTTTTAAAAGGTTTCGGGTTTGGTCCGTGTATTTTACACCGAGTTACTTAACCCACTCTACCCTTAATAATATTATCACTATTATTATTATTATTATTATTATTATTATTATTATTATTATTATTATTATTATTATTAAAATCATTTTTTAAGAGTAAATAATAAAATCGTCCTTGTGAACCAGGACCAACACACACAACACCAACACCCTCATCACCTTCACACTCTCTCTCTTTCTTTTGATACAAACACCACCGCCACCCTACAAACCCCATTGACGCCTCCACCGCCCCCCTCCTAAACAAACAAATACCACCATCATCACCACCTCATCCCGATCTATCTTTTGGTATAAACCACGCGCTCTAAAACCTCCTTTAACACCACATACGAATTACCACCGCCACTTTAACATCCCCATTATCATCTAATCTTGTTGGGTTTTTAAAGAAATAAAGTTTTGAGGCCGTTTGGAAGGTGAGTGGCCACGATATCCTTGTCGTGTGCCTCGATTCATGCTTAAATCCGTGTGTACACGGGTTATTTTTGTTGGGTTTTGAGTTTTACAAATGGGAAATGAAGTTTTATCAAGGATTTGATGGTTTGGTATCCGGGTTTTTGCATGTGGTCGCGAGGTCGAGACCAAACCGAGAGCAAATGCTCTCGGCTTGTGTCATTGTTGGATTATTTTGATTTCTTGACTATTCTTGGTCATTGGTTTTGGATTTGGAGGATGTTTGGATGATATTATTGTTGTTTGGAACTACGGCCGATGACCCAAGGGTCCGTTTGGATTTGTTTGTGCTCGTTATGAGCAAGACCGTGACCCCTCTTGGGTTCGGTCGAATATTGTTGTGGTTTGAGGTTCTGCTCGACCACTAAGGCCGTTTGGTTTGGCTCGTATGGAGCAAGCCGAGACCCTAGAGGTCTCGGGTGTGATCATAATACTTGTGGCTTAATTTTGACCCGGGTTGACTTGGTAAACCAACCCGTAAATGTGATGTAATATTTGGTTGTTTTATATACTTGATGGATTACTATATTGTTGATTTTATTATTATTGTTTCATGGTTATTTTGAGCTTGAAGTGGTACATGGACTTGTGATTTGATATTGAAGTTGTGTTGACGAGTATAGATATTGGGGACCAATTGTGAGACGGTTATTTAGATTGGCGGAGATAGGTTAGTCGGGTGCCGTAGTCGGACCCTAATGTTGTAGCACGTGGATTTGGGATTGATATTGGACGGAGTTGGATTATTTATTTATGACTTGGTTATTTCTATTTTTGGACTTGGGCTATGAGCCGAGAGTGATGACTCGGACATGTGACCCAATTCTTATGACTCGATAAATATTTAAAATCAAACATTAAAAATAATACTCGTAATAATATTATTGATAATATAATCATTTATATACGTATATAGACGTGATAAACGTATGTATGTATATATATATATATATATATATATATCTCTACATTATATATAACAGGAGGCATTTGAAGGATATGTCCAGTCATTGCCCAGTCAATGCCCAGTCATTGCCCAGTAATTCATTATCAGCCATGTCATCAGCCATGTAAGCAATTTTTTTTAGCATAAATTCGGATTTTACATGTATTAAAAATCGAAATTAAAAAGAACAACTAGCAAGATTCGAACATGAGATGTATACTAACACCAACAAACATGTCAACCATTGGAACAATAGAAGTTTTGTTATTCTCTTTGCAAGTCAAAATTGATAAAGCCA
The DNA here is from genome assembly GCA_030686995.1 of Artemisia argyi. Lineage (NCBI taxonomy): Eukaryota > Viridiplantae > Streptophyta > Magnoliopsida > Asterales > Asteraceae > Artemisia > Artemisia argyi. The sequence goes on from CM060701.1 coordinate 215,434,525, forward strand.
GGTAAACTATTATATCAACAATAGTAACCCTAAATTAAAACCAAAAACCCATTAAAACATCACGTAACTAAAAACAAAGCCTAAAAATCATGTCCTTTTTTTTCTTAGCCCCTAGGCACACCTTTTTTTTCTAAAAACCCTAATGATCTGTTAAATTTTTATAGATATTGTTGGTTTTATATGAATCATATTACAAGGCATGTTCCAGGTACGTGTATTTTCGTAATTATGTTATTTAATTTATGTATCTACTTATCATTAACGATGACTGTATCTGTTGATCCACTGAACTTGGATATCTAATATTTATATGCCTTTTAGAGATAATATAGTTCAATACATTATATGGTTCGATTATACATTATTTATCTTTGCATGTAGTTAGTTTAGGTATGTGTTTTTAATGTGTTTTTTTAATGATTTCTAATGTGTTTTTTTTACAGGTTACTAAGCCAGTGGCGGTCTTTTGCACATTTACAGGTATTCTCAATTCCTTCTATAAGTTCTGGGAAACTTTTATTGTTTTCTTCTATGTCACAGTGATTAAGCTATATATTAATATAAGAATCTGATTGAACTGTGACTATTGCATGTTACTTTCCTTATATTCTTATATCAGACTTTCAAGGATACCTAAGTTCATGCATTTTGTTGATGTAATGCTTACCATAAGTCATATTATGAATTATTGTTTATATTGTAGAAACTTTCCATGAGATGAAGAGCAAACGATAAAAGAGAAAAGAGGCAAGTGGATTTGGATGAGGCATGGAACCTATGTGAAGTGGATCCACCCTTTATATAATAATTAACCGAATTCTTATTTCTATAAGCGGGCTTTTTTATTTACTGTGGTTTTTGTTTGTGTTCAGTCCAAGGATACAACAAAATCCAGGCCTCGTGGTGGTGGTAGCACTTAAAGCCGTGGTGGCAAAAGTGGTACATATCGTTATAACTAATCAATTTCATTTGTGGCTGGGTAAGTGTGACTGGTTAGTATCCAATTGTGGAAGCGTGATATCAGTTCACGAGATGTTTTTTTTTTTTTTTTTTTTTTTGCTTTTGTCATTCATCTTGGTTAATAAGCATTGTTGTGGTTAACATGTAAGCTAGACAAAGGCAATGAACATCTCACACACCCAATGTTGCTCGACCTACTTCTGCCATTATGCATGTGACTAGAGGTAAAACTCAATTTTGATTCTTTTTTTTTTATATATATACGAATGTATCCAACCCTAGCCATGACGCAGATGGTGGCAAGGCACTTGATACTAACGTTATGTGAAGGCTTTGGTGTAAATGTTGGTTTTCGTGGTTTTGAGTAGACCCATACATAATCAAAATGGTTCAAAGTAGGTAGCTTTTGCACTAGGCCAAACACTATAGTTTTTGTATCATAATTAAAATTTTACATGAAAAGAAAAGAATTGTCAGGGCAACGTACTCAGACCTTCCTGTTCATGGGGCCCCGATTGTTGCTAATGTTGTAGGAAATACTGATTTCTTTAACGAATGGAAAGATGAAATGGAAATGATGGCTGAAAGGATCAAAAGCGTGAGAGAAAAGCTATATAATAAACCCTCAGCAAAGGATAAGAGATAAAAAAAAAGGACTGGACTTTCGTTCTTAAGCAGATCGGCATGTTTTCTTTTACGGGTCTGAACAAATATCAGGTAAAGTTCCGTAACCAAAACGTCACCTCTTTAGTCTTACATAGAGGTAGCCAATGTGGCCCACTTATGAGTGAGTTGGTTTGGATCATGTTTTCCTTGAATATGATCACCATGAGACTATATTTTTTATCTAATTGAAGGTCTCAAAACTCAAATCACCATCTGACTACATTTTTCTCTTGCAGCCCGCTAGGAAAGTTGATATAATAAGGATGACACTATATATTGTTGGTTTTCTTCTAATATACAGGTAAGTGTTTTTAGTGCATCAATCATTTAACTTGGTGAATTTCTGATTAATGAGTTTGATCTGAAATAAGTATACATTAAAATCACAGTTTCAACACATTGCAACTTAAGTGGTATATCAGAAACCAGCTTAACTGTTATGTCATCTATCTCATTATTTACTTCTGTAGTTGTAACAAGCGACCTGAAACGCCCCATTAATGATTCAATATTTCTCTTTTACATTGAGCAGATATATTGAATAGTGGCCATATGTGCAACCTGTGGTTGAACGGAGGAAAAACGCTGAAGTAGAGGATGATAAGAAGAAACAGCGCGAGACAAGCAGAAGTGATGATATTTTTGATGTGTTAAATGCTGTTACAGATACGCTATAACCATAGGGCGACCAGATACACTATAAGGACCCCGATGGCAAGGGATTGCAGCGTGTGAGCAGGCGGATAAGTTTCCACTCCGCGCTAATTGACTGTTTAGAAACTAACTGCTTGCAGTTTTATTCATTATAATAGGTACAATACAGATCATTAGCACAAAAAGTTGAATACTTTTCTATGGTTCATGACAACCTAATCTAACAACTCGAACAATCGGGTGCCCAAATGCACCTATCACAATCCGTATTCAGAATCTTTACGGGAGACAACGATATATCTTTACGGGAGACATTACACCCCGCAACAGTTTGTTGATCTTATGTTGTCCACCATTAAAGGATTACTCAAGGTACCAAAATTTTGTAGTGAACAAGTTAAATATTTTGAATCTTTGAATGATTTTTTCGAATGTGCATGTGAATTGTACAGATGTTGTATGGGTTGGGTGCGCGAAAAATGGTCGTCTCAGGAGTTGGGGCAATAGGTTGTTATCCAGCTCAAAGACGAATAACACGGGTGGATGCATTGTTGAAAGATGAATAGCACGGGCAATAGTTGTCATGAACGACATCATTCTGAGTGGTCCAATTTATGGTACTATTTAATCAAGTGTTCATCAACTAATGTATTTGACTGTTTGCTACAATATAAATATGATGATTTGAGCTTACGATTTACGCTTGATTATAGGATTTATGGATATAAAAGAACCTTTTGTTCATAAGCATTTTCAAAAAGAAATATAATCTCTGATATAACAGACACTACAGATAGAAAATTGTGGTAATTCTGTTGACTCCAATACTCTACGGTGTGACTTTAAGAATCAAAACTGTATCTTCGTTCACATATATTATGATAAAAGGGAGATATGCCGATAGGGTCTGAATTTAGTTTACCTATTGGTATATTCAGTAAAATTTAAAACTGGGATCTGTAAAAAATACTACACAGAAAAATGTGCTAATTTTATTATTTTACGTACTCATTATACTTGCAATTGGTTTGACTTTTGAGTTCAAATTTGTATCTTTGCTACATGTTATCATGAGACTAAGTGCATATGACTATGTGAACTCACCTTGTTGAAACAGTGTGCACAAGAGCTAGGAATGTTGTTGTTAAACATATCTCGAGCATGGGAGTCAGCAGATACATTGACTTCAACGGCTTTGGTCAGCAATTTACTCGTGTTGGTCAAATCTCTTACTAGCAACAACAAATCAGGCAAGAGTAAAAACCAATAGCTTTGAATATAAGTCTTTCATTAACACACGAGTTTCGTCCATATAAGATGATTCATATTATGTTGGTGATTAGCACTCGGCAAACGTTTGACTTCTGCTGGAAAGAGGTTTCAGTCAATGGGGCAATACAGTCAAGGTGAACTGCAAAAGGTAACCTACATGTTAATCTGTATATACTTTTAGCAGTTTAAAGATGGTATTTTTTGCTATGGATCAAACTAGATCTGTTGGTTGGTCTTAAAATGATTGATCAGTTAAGGGTTGATGAGTACTCACACTTAACTAACAATGATTCCAAGGTGTGTCTTGATTATTGTGGATTTGGGTTAGAGGTCCAGCTTTCAAACTTTTAGCCGAATCATACCCTTTTAATACTAATAAGAGCCTATTACTAACCCAAGCACAATTGCTGAATGAGCTATCCAATAATATTTAGAAGCTTTTCTGGCTCACTTTATGTAACTGTCACTTAAGGTAGAGAAAAGCCTTCCAGTTAAATTTATATGCACTTACAGTAAAATAGCGTGGTTAGTTTGAAAAGTTAAATAAGAATGTTCTTAAAATAACAATTTGATTCCACTTCCCTTCTTGCTCTATTTGGTGAGAAACTTAAAACCTACTTTTTCATCCATAATTCAAGGCACACGCATGACATACATGCATTTATGGAAAAGAAGCATAACTGAACAGTTTTGACCCATTTGACCCTGAAATTAAAGCCACCTAAGCATGCATTAAACATACTGAACGTTTTTGACCCATTCGAAGAGGCGAGATACTTTTTGATTCCTGAATCGTGGCACTTAAAGTGGTCATCTTTCTGTTTGTGTTTGTCTGCCACGACTGCTCAACCAACTGCTAAATCAAGGGTTCGAATCCCATTTCCTCTGGATACAACCCTTGGCAACCCGTTATTTAAGGAAGCACAACTAACCTAAACGGCGGCAGAATGAATGACAAGGTTTGGGAGCCAAGGAACTGGAAGACAGACACGCGGTGGACTGACCTCTTTAGGCAAGGGAGACAGTAGGACGAGAGCCATTAGAAAGAAATTCAAAATGTTCCTGATGGGTGTGGCTATGGGTAGTTAAAGTGTCTGCAATTTGATTCCCTTCCCTGTAGATATGAGATATGGACATGGAAGGAAGTAAGAAAGTTTTGAAAGATCTGATCATAGAAGGACTGTTTAAGGGACTGAACCTCCACATATGCTATCAAAAACTCTCTTTTTTTCACTCTCCACTGCTACTTTGTAGTAGCCTAACCGTAACAAAACATCAGACCAAAAAGGGGATCTCTGCCTTCTGCAAATATGTTGGTACCTGGGCCAAAAAAGGTAGAAAAAGCAACCAAAGCGGAGCACTTATAGTCCCTAATAATGCCACCACCTGCTGCCATGTCATTCCTTGAAGAACCATCTGTGCTCAACTACAAAATACCAACAGGAGGATGAGCCCATTTGATCCATTTTCTTTTAGGAATATTAGGGGAGACACGAGTGATGTGATTATCACTCACTCACTTATTGAAAAGAGTGTTCATTTGTTACATCAATTAACGGTTATAGATTAACTATCGACTATCTTTCAGGTTCTACACACATATCTGCACAGCTTGTTAGTGAATCGTCTCAACATAACAATCGTCATCAGCACATTTGCAAAAGTAACACAAGAAGCAAAAGAGGTAACAATAAGAACAAGCAACCAACTATAATATACTGTATGAGCATATACAAGATAACATCCACAGGTAAGGGTGTGTTTGGATTTGCATTTTGAATTGATTATCTGATCTAATTTTTAGATTAACACGTTCTCCATTTCAATGACTGATACAATCAACTATACATTAAAACTAAATCATGAAATTAGAAATACAAAATAAAAATAAAAATAAAAATAAAAAGCTAAGAAAACAAAGATGCACTTATGAAGAACCACATGAACTTACAAGGGGAGTTTTGATACTATAATGTTTAAGCAGTTTTCTTGAATGTCGTGTATCCTCTGCAAGTATCACATTAATGTAATCTTAATCTAATGTCCCATTATAATTAAAGCTTGAATCATTTTCTGTAGTGTTATGTGGCAGCAGGTTCAAAATTTTTAAAGATAGTTATACCTATAACTTCAGTTACATGAATCCATTTAGATTTACCTCCGATAAATGCAAATTTAAAGTATATTAAATTAACTATTCCTATATTAGATTTCCAGTGAATTCACACAGCAACCGCATGTTTGAAGAATGGGCCCACCCCAAGAAGTATCCTCATGATCCAGGTACACCAGCGAAGTCACCCCTGTAGATCAATTTCATTAGTATTGTTGTTTGATAAATAACCTTTAGAACTTTTTGGCCGTGTAACAGGAGGTAAGCGCTTGCTTTAAAACTTTTTGGTTGCTTTATGATGTTTATACTTGAAGATCTGATTTCGACGAGCCAAAGAAATTGTAAATTGAGCATGAGTAAAACAAGTTATACCATTGTAACTGTTAAAATTAACACAACGCTTATTATCCGTCATTTTTTTCAAGCATTTGTCTTGAATAAACTTTGATTAGCTGTTACCGTAGTGAGTATAGTTTAAACAGTTTAGACCATGTTTTATGTTTTGTTTGTCAAGAGAGAAAATAAGTGAAGTGTGTTAAATACGTCACCACTGATTATTATGCGGTTTAGATTCGACTCAAATATAGGTTGACAGTGATACATAACATGTTGATCAGAGACACATTTAATTAAACATATATTAGGTGTTTGGTTTCAAATTGGATTTAAAAAAAGAGATGCCTCTTTAACTATTGTGATTTTTTTTATTAAAATAGATATCGAAAGAGTGAATACAAAGGTGGATTTTGCATTCGTGGTTGCGTTGATGGAGTTTATAACAGGTAGAAAATCCCTCGATGAGAGCATGCCTGATGAAATGTGTCATTTAGTAACATATTTTAGAAGGGTCCTTATCTCAAAGGGAAACATGTTCAACGCAATTAACTAAACACTTGAAACTGAAGATGAAGAAACGCTTGACAGCATATCCAAGGTGGCTGAGCTCGCAGGCCAATGCACAACACGTGAGCCATTTCAAAGACCTGAACAATATGGAGACCAGAGGGACAAACCTGATCCAATAGCTCCTAAAGTCTTCATTTTTATCTCGATACAAGATTTGAGTAGTTAAGAGTTCCAACTAAGTTTGAACTTTGGCAGGTTTGTCGTTGTCTATTTATGTTGCTTTTATATGTTAAAATTTTGTTTTATTGTAATTATGTTATTTGTGCAGTGTGATTGTATCTGCAAGAAATACCATTTACTTTCATTCTTAAAGTTAGCTTATTTTGATCTTTTTTCATGTAGGCCACCCGAGCTTCATTTGTATGGAGATATGTTTAAATAGCCGATGGCCCAAAAAGGCTAAAAATGCAATATTAACTTTGTTGGCTTTCTCTAAAAAAATCCACTATGGTAAGTTTGAAGCAGTAAAAAAGTAATGAGCTTCACCAATGGATTATGAAGCTGCAATTAAAGCACATGTATATACTCTCATTATTCCTTTGTGTTTGTTTATACTCTTCCTCTTATAATGAATTTTCAATTGGGGTTTTGTGTGCAGGATACGGGAATGCTAATGGCTCTGTAGACGTATCAGGCTGTGGAGGAAATGATACAAAAACTAATGGGTAAGTGGTCGATGCGGGGTTTGTAGAACAAGCACTGTTAGCCAAAAGTCGGTCTCATTATATGCTTATAGGTCCGTCTACTTAATAATGGATCAAATCATTCTTAAATGGTCTAACTATTTTTTCGTTTTTATAGGGATTTGACAATCTTTGTAGACGTACTTCCATGAAGGTGCTACTGAACAACATCCACAAAAAGGCTCCAAAAGGTTTCGTTTTAATTATATGTAATTTTTAGTTTTATGTTATGTGTAGATCTAACCATATTTGTACTGTTTTTTTCTTTTGTATTTTCTACAAAGTTAGCATGGTGAGGATCTTGATCAGAGAGTAATGTTTTGCTTTTGTTATGTAGAACTTGTGATTTGGGCATGTTTTAATGTTTACGTACAACATTTTTTTTAATCTTTCTTTGATGTTGGGATGTGTATGCCTTTTTGAAAAGCTTTGCGAACCAAAAAAAATAATAATAATAACGGTTTATTTACTACTTTTTTCCGCATTTTTAAATATATTTTATGGGTGTTGAACTGATTTTTGTTTTTATCTTTCACTATTTTTGTTAAAAGATTGATTATTTGAGGTTTAAAAAAGTTGCGTTTCTTTATTACTCCGTATTAGTGAAACATAATTATAGTTTAGATTTGAATTCAAAGCCTTTGAGACCTGTGACAAGATTTGAATTTTCGATTTAAGTTAAGGACAAAAAGCTGATCGGGCTTCGGAGTATATTTGAGAGGTGGGGAGAATTTTGTATACATTAACTTATAAATTTAAGAAGTTGGCTGTTAGTGATGGTAACATTCTCATTCCCACTGATGTTCAGTTTAATAAGCATTAACTTCAAACTTGAACGTTGCCAATAGTCCATTAAAGTAAATGGACAATTATATACCATTGTTGATGAAAAAAAAATACAAATCCGTATATATGTATCTTGCTATTTGTAAACTAATACATTCAAAGGATATTTACAAGTCATGACCGCGCATTGGGCGACTACCAAAAAGACGTTCAAGGAGAAAGAGCGTGGTGAATTACTCGGTTGTGACCGGAAATAATGCCAAGGAAATCCCACTGCTACCCTTTACCGAGGTATATATTTTATGGGCTTAATGTTGGTTTAGCGTCGGGTGAATACATAAAAATAACTATAAAAGATCATTATTAACCGTACATGATTAAATTAAAATGTAAAATTACAAGTCCAATTTTCTACATGTCCACTTATCCAGCCATTATCATTAAAATAATAATTAAGCACCCGTCCTTAAAGATGAAATTTCGTTAAGCAATACCATCAAAAGAAAAATTATAAGCCATGCCCGCCCATCGGGCGGGCTTAGAAATCTAGTATATATATATATATATATATATATATATATATATATATATATATATATATATATATATATATATAAATGCATATATTAATAATAAAACGACTACGAGTAAACGTTATAATAATATAACGATAAATATTGTACTATGCGAATAGTGCAATAAATGTCGGGAGTATTATTATAAATAAATAATTATAAATAATGACAAGAATTAATACGTTGGGTAATGAATAAATAAAACATTACTTTTTATAAACTTGGTAAACTTATCGAGTTATACGGGGTTGTGGTTACTTAAGTCCAAGTGGGCTTTATTATGTGACTTTTGTGTTGTCACGGATATATGACGATTAATATAACCATTTTCTATAACTATGTAACTTATTTAATCGACGGGTTAAATCGAGATTATTTAGCTACATAAAACGAGTATATTAATGGGCATCGTATTCCATGACGCCCATAGGTTGTGGTACGTGTATTAGGATAATAAATTACTATATATCTCGTGGAATTGGCTAAATTGACGAATTTTGCAAATTGGATGATATATATAGGGAATTTATTAGACTACGATATATACCATATAGTATTCTTTGTGCTATGTGATTTAGGTTGGGTATAATCTTGGAGCAATATATTACGTAAATAAATATAGGGGATTATAAAATCGACGGATTTGATAAACTTCGATGATTTATTTAAATAATATATTGGGCTAATATTAAACCTATAGATGGTTTATTATTTCTTTTTGTTGTGGCTTATTGGTTTGAGTTGTGTCGACCCTCCACCCATATAGATACCAAACGTCAAACTCCAAATTAATACGAGGATAATTCGAGAAATGGATATTTTTGGAAAGTTAAATGGAATACGTTCGGGATTGGGAATATTTGATTTTGAGGAAATGATTCTGAACGAGTTTGATATTGTTAGGAAGTGCCGAGTCTGTAGTTGCCGTTACTTGAGTTTGATTACGTCTTTCATCTATCGATATCTTTTGTGGATTTGCTGGACTTGAGGTGAGTCATAGCCCCACTTTTTCTCTTGAACTATGTTTTCAATACTTGGGGTGAGAAACGTGCAAATGTTTTACGTGGACTATTATCGCTTTTATATTCTTTTAAAACTTGCTATGCTTATAGAACTAGGTAGGATTTAGAGCGAGGCCTAGTCCCGAACTAGGTAAGCTATTGTTTAGTTGTTGAGCGAGGCCTAGTCCCGAACTAGGTAGGTTATTGATTGATTGTTGAGCGAGGCCTAGTCCCGAACTAGGTAACCTATTGGGTTGGTTATAGAGCGAGGCCTAGACTTGAGCTAGGTAAGCTATTGATTCGATTGATTTAAGCTATAGCGTGCACCTATAGGGTTGGATTATTTGGTTGGATTAGTTTGGTTGGATTGTTTTGGTTGGATGATTGAGGCCTAGTCTAGCTAGCAAGCGTTTTGCGTATATGTCCACTATATTGAATTATGAAGTTAAACCTATGATCTCACCAGCGAAAGCTGACTTTTAGCGCATTTTCTCAGGTAATTAAGTGATGCCCTTGGATGCTTGGATTGGAGGCTTGGCAATGGCACCTGGTTTATGGATCTATTTTCTGAAACTCTAATAAATAATTGTGGACCTACGTTTATTTCTTTGGGCCTTACTTTGGATAATTCTTGGGATAAATGTAAACTTTAAAACCCCGTGTGGTTGTGTTTTTCTTATGTTTACTTTTTCTCGTTCTTTCATGACTTTGAATGGATACCAATCCCCGTAGCACCCCGAAAGCTTGTTGAGTCTTCCGCTGTACCAAATTTTGGGGGTGTTACAATTCAAAGGTGTAGGAAAGTTAAAAGCACACTATTTTCTCTCACTGGATATGAAACATTTACAATGTTTTCAAATTCAATGGAAGTATTGTGTACTTATTACTGAATAAGGAATTATTGTAATAATCTTTAATTCAGTGGGAGTTACAAGCTTTGACATCTTGGTAGCTAAAAATAATTACTTTCTAAGTGTAGACACTCATACTTTTAAGGATAGTCTTGTACGTTTCCTTACTAGACATTGTTGTTCTATAACTAATTGTTATGCTAAAATCTATGACACAGTCATATTGATCACATAAAAAAATGCATGGCGTGTTATTTATCAACTATATGAGGTTGTTTCATGCACAAGTGGGAGAAATGTTTTCTTTCAATGTGTGTAAGAAACAACTCATAAAAATATGATTTAATGGATTCTCTTGACTACAAGGTAAGAGAATAACGTTCTAATATGAATTATACTAATCTAATTCAAGAAACACTTGGTGTTACAATTTATGTTATATGAGAGCTTAGCTAGATTGCAAAAACAAGGTGAATTTCATATTTTCATTACTAGCAGATCAACTGATGTAATTGAACTATGAGAATTTGCAGTTTCTAAATTAGATACCTATTAGAACATGTGTCAATATGATATTAAGACTACTTTAATTTGTATATTTATGAATTCATGAAATGACATAAATTAATAAAGTAATCTAATGCTGCTTCAATCTGAATATTTATGTGTTCTTGGAATGACATAAATAAATGAAGAAATAATGTTGTTTACATTATAGTGAAGTAATAAATTAACTTGAAATTATTATTGAACCAAAAGATGGTGTTCATAATTACTTTAGTTAAACATGTTTATATTTAACTGTAAAGATATAAACATAAAGTCTTTTAATTGTTACAAGACTTATAATAAAGTAAGACGTTATCTTGTTATGTATTTTAATTAAGACATATAAATGAAGTCGTTAAATTGTTAAATGACTTATAACGTATAGTGGGATTATAACAGTTTATGTTTTCTTGAAGAGACATGGACTTGAAGTGACTTTGTAAAAAGTACTTGTGTTATAAAGCATGTAATTGGCTTGAAAATTAGTATACCATTAAAATGAATTAGTTGGTAAATAGACAAGTCAAAAAAAAATATGGTTATCTTAAATATTGTTAGATAGCCTTACAATATTAATCTTAATGAAATGCTAAATGTTTATGGTATGTTCAGTTAGGAAAATCAAACTCTTGTTATATTGTTTGATTAAAGATAAGTATGACTTCTTTTCTTCCAAAAAGTTATCAAGGTTAGAATATTGAGTATGACTTGGACATACTTAATAAAAAAATAAAACTCCAACATAAAAGGTTAATAAGACATATGATGGAATGTGATGAATCACATTAAGTCTTAAATTGAAGTTCTAAATTTGTTTAACTGCTTATGAAGAGGTTATTAACAAAGTAAAGTCAGGAACTGTCAATACGTATTTGTAATATCCCAAAAGAGAACATTGTATTATTGCTTTATTTGATAAGTATTTAAAGATAGTCTTTAAATTACTAAAAGCAAGTGGGAGTTTTGATCTTTAAAAGATAAAATTACAAGATACATAATCTTCTAAAATACACTAGCAAATATCATGATGAAGTTTGACATTTGAATGTTAAATCTCAAGATGATAATAAAGTTTGACATTTAAATGTTAAATCTCAAGATGATGGAATTCTCATTCATAGAATAGCAAAATATCTCAGATATTTGATTAATATGTTGAGGACTATGATTTACAGGATTATTGTAAACCTGATAATCATTATGATACATTACCAAATATGAAATTGGGTAAAGTATACATGATATGAATGATTAAGATGCTGTCCATAAAGCTAATCAATTTTAGAAACTTGGTTTATCTTAATAGTTAGACTAGAAAATGAAGATGAGTTTCTTTAAAGATAAGGTAACCTTTGTGGTTCAAATCTTTGTATAGAAATCATATGAACAATATTGTGCACATATTTAATGCATGTCTTATTGTTGGTCCCTTTTACTTGGTCTACAGTAACTACAAAGCTAAAGTAACCAAGTTGTATGACTTTAAACAAAGATGTATAAAATGATTAACAATAAAGTAACGTAAATATAAGAGATAATATTTTCCAACGTTTAATTCTTTATTAGAAGTTAATCAAAAAGAATCATACCCAAGTGTATGCGGAATAACACTTGGGATTGAAAACGACAAGTATGGTATGGACTCCTCACTAAACTCTATCTATGTTGAGTGACAACTTTCAGGACCCACTGAGCAATCTCAGGGGTTGTGTTGTTCTTTGGAGGAGTAAAAGTGGTTTGTGAATGCTTTGCATTAATTGCACAAACTTGTCAACTTTTACTCCTCTCTTATGCTACCTATTTATACACAAGTATAGAACAACTAGTTATACATTGGACATAAAGCTTCCTTAACAATATCTTGAAAGATATTATTCTTCTGGCAAGGAACCTTCATTGAGTTAAGTCCAAAAGGCACTTTCTGATGACAGACTGGTTTTAACCATTTTGGGAAAGTTTGACATTAAAGTGATAAAGCACTTTAATAATGCAGCTCAAACTTTCCCGCCCAGTCCCGCCTAAACTCCAGTCTTCTTGTCATCAGTCTTCAGTACTATGAAGTTGTTGAGGAGTCATGGGGTTCAGTGAGTTATTGTCATCCTCACTGAATCCATCACCTTCTTCTTGGCTTAGATCACACTTCACTGAGTTCCGCCTCACTGAATGGAGAACCTTTCTTCTTAGGCTCGGTCTTAGCATCCTGAAGGTGACTCACTGAGTTACTGTTCACTCAGTGACTTGTTTACACTTAGGGGATTTTACGTTCAAATCCTTGTTAGAAAAAGATTGGGGAATTCAGTGACCCAACAATCTCCCCCTATTTGAACATACAAATAGCCTAAGTGTTTCTTGATTCAGCATGAGTTGTCAGGGTACTTCTTCTCTTGTTGAATGTTTGTTGTAATTGTAAGTAGGACATAACTTTTAAACAAAAAACATCAGTTTATTCATAGCTATTACATTTTCCTACAAATTACAAACAAAATAAAGATAGTTGTTGCAGATTAGATGTTCAGATGATAGCCAAGTCCCTCAATCTTAGCTTTCTTTGATCTCAGCAGTTGTTTCTCAGGATGCTTCTCAATCATAGCCCTAAGGTCCTGAAAGAACCTTTGGTGTTCAGCACTTTGTATAGGAGAAGCTAACATCAGGTATATTAACATTGCCTTGACCCCTGCCCTGTCCATGTCAGACCATCTTTGGAATCCAGGGTTTCCATACTCATCCATAAAGCATAGACCTCTTTTAGGGTGTTCAAGTACAACGTTGTTCACGAAGGTGATTCCTTTAGGAATGGACCTATCACAATCCAATCCTGGGACCTTGATCTCAGGCTCGGATTCAATGTGCTTCCTCTTTTTCTTTGTAGCTTTTGATGAAGCAGTTCCTGTTGTTGAAGCAGGAAGAAGGGAGGGAATATTTAGGGCTTCAGGCATTGCACTCAGTCTGTCATACCTTTCCTTCAGTGACTTGAGAAGGTCGTGTACTACAACATTGTTCTTCTTGGCAATGATGGGACGGAGTTCATCAAGTTCAGTAATCCCAAAGTCAGCAAATCTGAATGGGTTATGAATGTCAATAATTCTTTTATCAGCCCCCCTGAAGACAGTGACCATTGCGGGTTTGGTGTTCCTATGGATTTTAATGTCAGTGATGGTTTCAGGCTTCAACCTTTCCTTCATCACCCAATGATTCCTTTCAACCCTGGTCTTTCTGATTTGAGCATCCCTTTTCAACTTTGCTTCCCTTTCCCTTTTAAGAGCATTCATCTCTTCTTCCTGAGCCTTTTTAAAGGCTGCACCAGCTTGCTCATGTGCTAGTGCCTTAGAATCCAGACCAATCTTTTCAGCTTCCTCATGAACAACCTGTACCAGTTCAGGCTTGCTCAATCTCTCTTCTTCAGCTACCTTTGCCAATTTCTCAACTCTTTCCATGTGGGCTTGTATTTGGTCGCGGGTGAGTTGATAGACTTTTCCATTGATTATATACGGGACCCTGATTGGTTCATCAAGATCAACTCTGATCATTGTGGAGGCAGGCCGGAGCACAGTTGTAGGTTCAGAGGTGGTGGCAATACTTTTTCCTCTGTCCTGAATGAGAGTGGAGGAGGCTGGTTCCTCTTGAGGTGGAACTTCGGTGATTGGTGTGGCTTCAGTGACATGCTCCCCCTCAGTGTGAGAGGGCTGTCCAGCTTCTTGTTCATCAGTAATAGGGGTTTCAGGAACATTCTCCCCCTCAACAATTGCCGGAGCTGCAGTGATGGCAAGTGTTGGAGTTACTGAAGATGAAGTAGTGGTACCCTTGAAGACTTGAAACATTTCCGTCATCATTGACCTGATCTCCGCAGTATCCTGATGGATGATAGATACCTTGGAGTCAAGTGCAGCCTGAGAATTTTCAAGGGCAGTCATTCTGGATCCCATTGTCCATGCCAGAGAAGTGGACTTCAGGGATTGAGCTGTCACTAATGCTTCCAACTGAGTGAAAGAAGACTTGAGAGACTCCATTGTGGAGCTGAGATTCTGAACATTGGAATCCTTTATCAAACCAAGTAACTCAGTAAGAGCCACCGTGTTTACCTGGTATGTCTCAGATGCCTGAAGCAGTTTCTTGTTGAGCTCAGGGTCATCCTTGACTGATTCTTGAACCGACTTAACCCCATTAGTCAGCTCTTTAAGGGATTCCAAAAATGAGTTGATGTGAGAAGCCATTTGTGTCAGGGAGTAGGTGATAGTAGAATTTTGCTCCCTGACATCATCGTTGTATTCTTCAACAGCATCTTTGAGGAGGTGATAGTGGACTGCTTGCTCAGTATGCATGTCAAACACCTCTTCAGTGACCCCCCTGTACAAAACATTGGTCATTTTCTTGATAAATTTTCTGAAGGTTTTTGCAGTGAGAGGAGCTTGATTGTCTCCTGAGGTTTCCGGCTTGGACTGAGTTTTATCTTCATCATGGTTAGAGGCTTGAGGAGACTGAGTTACAGGTTCAGGGACTGTCTCCTCAACCTCCATATCATCTCCGACCGTGAAGACTTCCTCCTCACTGTTATATTCATCATCAGAAAATAGGACAGCCTGAGCATCTGCCAGGGAGGTAATCTGCAACAAGTGGAGGTTATCCGGCTCTTCTTCAAAAGAAGATTTGCCTTCGTTTTGGCCAGGTCCTGACCCCTCAAATCCGGTAGGTTGGGTTTTACCTACCTGGTCTTTAAGGCCAGTTCCCAAGTTATGCGCACCTCCGGGAGTGGTTATGGGTTCCATATCAGCGGGTGCTTTATATCCCTTTGAATCTTTGTCCCCCGTGACCCCTTCAGACACTGGTGGGTTTTTCTCAGTGTCATCCTGAGGAGTCGTTAATGTTGTGTCCTTATCAGCGGGTTGTTTGTTTCCCTCTGAGTCTTTGGGATGAGTTTTTGTGCCATCAGACAAAAGCGTTGTTTTGCGAATGTCCTCATCAGGCACCTGAGTGCTTATGTCCCCCTTTCCAACAGGCTTGTTCTGGCCTGTCGAAGATTTAGGAACGTGAACTCGCTGATGCTTGGGTTGTGACTGACCCGAGCGTTTAGCGGGATGTGATTGTTTTTGGACCCCCTTCTCAGTGGAGTAGTGCTGCCCCACCGAGGATTTAGGATCCCTTACTCCCTGAGACTCTGGTTGTGATTTGCCAGAGCCTTTAGCAGGATGTGAAGGTTTGGTTAGTTCCGGCTCCACTGTCTTGTTTATGACAGTAGAGTCTTTGGGAATGGGTATGCCCGAGGACACTGAGTGTGATGTCTCAGTGCCCTCCGTTGGCTTTTGTTGCAGGCCTAGTGACTGGGTTATTATTCTCATGGTGTCAGCAGTCAAGGGCGGTTGTGGTTGCCTCATGGTAGGCTTGGGATCTGAGGTCTCAGTGTCGAGTGACTTGGGTTGAGCCACCTTCCTGGACCCCTGTCCCTTCTTCCTCTTTACCTTCTTGGTGGGAGAGGGGACTGGTGAAACTTTATTGTCACCCTGGATAGCAGAACGCATATACATTGTTAGGGTGACAGGTGTAACCTCAAGAGGGTCACGAGAGTAATTTGCCTTGTGTAGGACATCAGGCTCAAAACCTGCGATGTCAGGCTTAACATACTCAGACCCAAGCAAGTCTTGTAGGGCACAGGAAACGAATCTAGGATATGACATGTGTTTTTGCCTAGACTCCCCCCCTAACTTTGCTATGAGGTCCCTGAAGATAATTTCTCCAAGGTCAATCATTTTACCCTCAATGAGACAGAACACTATCATTGCCTGAGTAGTGTTCAATTGTTCAGTAGAGGATTTATTTCCCTAGAGAACCTGAATGACATAAGTCATTAGAATCCTCCAGGGAGCTGGGAACCAGGTCTTTATTCTAGGGGCTTTGGATAAGAGGGACCCGGGTGTCACCTTAGGGTGATTTTTGTCATAGGGTCCCAGTTCCAGTAAGACCTCCTTCACCTCTTTCTCAGAGGGTTGGGCAGTGAAGGTCGTGGTGTAGTCAAGGCCTGTGGCTTTGACAAAAGTTTTATAGTCAAGAGTTAGGGACTTGGTTCCATTCTTGACTGTGAACTTTATTTTGGCCTCTTTTGGCGCATCAAGGTTTTCAACCACCGCTGTGCACCAAAATTCCCTCAAATAGTCATAATAGATGACTGAGGGGGTTTTTGTGAATGAGGTGGTCAGAAAGCAGTTCTGAAGGAACTTCACCACATCCCTGTATTCAGGGTACCCTTCAGGGTAGGCAAAGTTCCCCACCACATTGTTCTTGGTAAGGTCTACGCTTTCCATTTGGAAATCCACATTGGGTGCGTATTTTATGACCTTAGAAGAAGCCATTTGGGTTAGATAAAAGCCTGGTTTTTTTTAAAATTAGGTATCAGTGAGGGAAACACATGCAGTTTTGAAAATGATTTGCAAGAGTTTTGTTATGATTTTAAAAGCGTGTGTGTGTTCCCCTTTTTTTGTAGGGGTATTTATAGGGTGAGAATTAGGGTAGTGATGTTGCGGATACCAAAGGTTAATTTATTTAACCGAAACGGCATAATAATTTTGGTTTGATATCCGCATTAAATATCACGATTCCCATTACCCTATTTTCTCTCACATCGTGGATGAACAGTTGTGCGGCTCTGCAAATAATGCACTTTTGCAGAGTAGAAATTATCACAACTTTTGTGTGTGAGGGAGCACTTAATGCTCAGTGGTGTTTGGTGAGAGAGATGTGGGGGCCCAAGGAGTGGATGCCAGTTGTGTAAGTGACATATATTCCTAAATTTAATAGGATTCAGTTACCTACCTGGGACATTAACTAACTAAATACTTGGAGCATTTAGTTAGGGTATTCAATGCAATTTTTCATCCTGAGCCCCCTGAATGAATTATCACTCAAAAAAAATTTCAGGAAGGGTGTGATCAGGGACCTAGAGAATTTACATCATGTTGGAACACTTTTTGATTAGTTCCCTGATTCTATGTCCAACATGCCCAGTTCAGCTTTCAATCTTGTGAAAGTGGGTTCATCCAAAGGTTTAGTGAAGATATCAGCTAGCTGATACTCAGTGGGGATGAAATGTAGTTCAATTTCTCCATTAGAGATATGGTCCCTGATGAAGTGGTATCTGATGTCAATGTGTTTGATTCTTTGATGAAGTACTGGATTGTTTGAGATGGCTATGGCACTTGTATTATCACAAAAGATAGGTACCATCTTATACTGAATGCCATAGTCACTCAGTTGGCTCTTCATCCATAGTACATTTGCACAACATCCTGCAACAGCCATATATTCAGCTTCAGCTGAGGACATGGCTACTGACTGTTGTTTCTTTGTACTCCAACACACAAGTTTACCACCAAGAAATTGGCAGGATCCTGAAGTACTTTTCCTATCCATGTTACATCCTGCATAGTCAGAGTCAGTGTACCCTTTGAGATCAAATCCTGAACATTTTGGGTAATACAAACCAAGGTTTGGAGTACCCTTTAGGTACCTGATGATTCTCTTGACAGCAGTGAGATGTGATTCTTTAGGGTCAGCCTGGTATCTGGCACACAGGCAGACTGAGAATTGGATATCAGGCCTTGAGGCAAGTAAGTACATCAGGGAGCCAATCATTCCTCTATATTGGGTTTGATTCACTGATTTTCCAGTGAGATCAGGGCCAAGGTTGTTTGGAGGAACCATAGGAGTCTTTACTGAAGAGCAGTCAGTGAGCTCATACTTCTTCAGTAGGTTCCTGAGGTATTTTTCTTGGCAAATGGATATTCCTTTTTCAGTTTGTTTAATTTGGAGTCCAAGGAAGTATGTGAGTTCACCCATCATGCTCATTTCAAACTTTGTGGTCATCAATTTCTCAAACTGTTTGCAAAGTTTGTAACTTGTTGAGCCAAAGATGATGTCATCAACATATACTTGGACAAGAATGACATCATCATTTGTTCTGTAGATGAACAATGTGTTGTCAATTCTTCCTCTGAAAAACTTGTTTTGGATCAGGAAGGCTGAAAGAGTTTCATACCATGCCCTGGGTGCTTGTTTCAGTCCATAAAGGGCTTTGTTAAGCTTGTAGACATGGTTAGGGTATTCACTACTTTCAAAACCAGGAGGCTGTTGCACATAAACATCTTCTTTGATGTTACCATTC
This sequence comes from Artemisia argyi, assembly GCA_030686995.1. Classification (NCBI taxonomy): domain Eukaryota; kingdom Viridiplantae; phylum Streptophyta; class Magnoliopsida; order Asterales; family Asteraceae; genus Artemisia; species Artemisia argyi. Next base: position 215,453,690 of record CM060701.1, read on the forward strand.
AGGAATGCACTTTTAACATCCATTTAGTAAACTTTAAAGTTCATGTAAGTTGCATAAGCAAGGAAGATCCTGATGGCTTCCATTCTAGCAACTGGTGCAAAGGTTTCCTCATAGTCTATACCTTCCTGTTGATTATATCCTTTGGCAACCAGTCTTGCTTTGTTTTTAATGACTGTGCCATTCTCATAGGTCTTGTTTTTAAAGACCCACTTCATACCAATGACTAAAACACCCTGGGGCATTCAACAAGGGTCAGGCTGAGTTTCAATGAACTCACTGATAGGTGGTTGGGGAAGGTTGTGAGGGATGATGTAATAGGAGACGTCAGCATCAGCTTGGTATTAGGTTGAGGGATTGTTCTCAGGATGATACTCATCAGGAGGATATCTTGATGAGTCATCAATACCAATTTCTTCTAATGAGGAATTTGAGAACCTGATGGATTCAGTGCTCTCATCAACAGTAATGTGATAAGTTTTCTCAGTTTGTTGTCTCCTTGTGTTGAACACCCTGAAGGCTTTAGAAACCAGGGAATATCCCAGGAAGTATCCATCATCAGCTTTGGCATCAAATTTACCCAAGTGATCCTTGTGATTATGTATAAACACAGGACACCCAAATACATGAAAGTAGTTGATGTCAGGAATCCTTCCTTTGAACATTTCAAAAGGAGTCTTGTTATGCCTTTTCACAATGATTGACCTATTTTGAGTGTAGCAGGCTGTTTTAACTGCCTCAGTCCAAAAATGTTTTGAGAGGACTGAGCCATTCAACATTGTTCTTGCTGCCTCAATGAGTGTTCTATTTCTCCTTTCAGCTACTCCATTTTGTTCAGGAGTATAGGGAGAAGTGAAATTTTGAGAAATACCTTTCTCATCACAAAAACACTCGAGGTCTTGGTTTTTGAATTCAGTGCCATTGTCAGTCCTGATCTGTTTAACTTTGACATCATTTTGATTTTCAATGTTCCTGACAAATGACATGATGGTTTCAGCTGCCTGACTCTTCTTGGTCAGGAAGTAAACCCAAGTATATCTTGAGTATTCATCCACAATGACCAGAGTATACTTCTCATGGTGAATGGACATTGGACTGACAGGTCCAAAAAGGTCCATATGAAGAAGATGTAGGCAGCTTTTGATGGAAAAGGTTTGTTTGGTTTTGAATGATGCCCTGTGGTGTTTTCCTTTTTCACAAGCAGAACAAGGCTTGTCTTTGGTATACACCAGGGATGGAAGGCCTAGAACTTTGTTCTGTTTGGCCAGGTTGTTGATGTTTTTGAAGTTGAGATGAGAGAGTCTCCTATGCCATAGCCAGTTGATTGTCTCACTTGCCTTTGAGAATAGACAAGTCCCATTCTGAGTCAGGGATGACATGTCAAGGACATATACATCATCCCTTCTAGGGGCAATCAACACAACTTCCTTATTGGCATTAAAGATGGTCCCTCTCTTGTCATCAAAGTCAACTATGTATTTGGCATCACATAGTTGGGAAACACTTATCAGGTTGTACTTGAGACCATTAACATAAGCTATTCTTGTAAAATCTATACCATTGCAGTTTACTGAACCATAACCTTCAGTGGGAGCTGATGAGTTATCAACAAATACTACTTTGGGTCATGGTTCTTCCACATATTTGTGCAGAAAACTTTTCACACCAGTCATGCTTCTGGAGCATCCACTGTCTAGATGCCAAGTAGGATCCTTGATGTGTTTCTGCACAAACAGTAAACTGGGCTAGTTTTTCTTGTTGACCCACTTTCTAGTGGGCTTGGTCCTTAGGGACTTTTTGAACTCAGTTAGTGAATCATGGTCTGAAGTGGTGTGACCTGAGCTTCCACATGTTTTACATTTTGTGGAGGTTGATGCCTCAGGTGACTGAGAAGTGTTGATCTGGTTTTTCCTTCAGGACTGAATAACTTTGTCATGTCCCCTGGTTTCATGGGAGGGGTCTCCACAGATGTCACAGCAATCTTTCATCATACAATCATCAAGAAGATGATCATTGAAACCACAGTGAGGACATGGTGAGAAAGGCTTAGCCTTCAATATTTGTTTGGAAGGTGTGGCATACTGATAGCCTTGATTTTTGTATAGACCCCTTGCTTTTAAAGAAGCAGTGTGGGGGATGTGATCACAAGTTCTGTGGTCCTCTTGTTTGCATATCATACAAAGTAGGACTCTGTAGCATTTATCAGTTCTGTGATTTGGATAATTGCACAGTTCACATCTCCCTGAGGGTCTGGGTGTGGTTTTAGGTTTGGAGGAACCTGAGGATACTGAGGGCTTTGTAGATTTTGAGTCAGAGTTTTTCTCAGTAGACTCAATTTTCTCACTCAGCATCCTAACAAGTTCAGCAAGCTGATCAACCTTTGAATCAGTGCTTTCTAGCTTCACTTCAGTAGTTACTGAAGGTTTTTGGTGTTCAGTGGGTGCAGGAGTAGGTCTTTTCAGAATAGTCCTTCCTAACCCTGATTTCTCTTTAGGAGAATGTGGTTGATAGACTAATGGTGCAAGGTCAGAATTGGGTTCCGCTCCCTGAAGTTGTTTCAGTGGAGGGAGTGGTGAATCAGACTTAGACTCAGTGATGGACTCAGTAGGACTAAGTTCATCAGTGACTCCTAGCAGCTCCTTAATAGCCTGACTTTCAGGCTCCAGGATTCTTCCAATATTAAAATTTGGCATTTTACTGTCAGGATTGTTTCTTTCAATCCAATCACTGGGTTTGGGAGCAAGTTCTTTGCTAGAGAGTATGTTGGTTAATAGAAAAGTTGTAGAATGGCTACTCTCCCCAGAAACTTCAGTGAGTTGATCATTACCCAGACCTGCCTTTTTAGGGCTGGGTGTGAGACTCAGTGTTTCATAAAGTTTGGGGTTTTTCTGAGTCCATTTCCAAATAATTTCCTTTTCTTTCTTAAGTTCTTCCTAAAGAGCTTGATTTTGTTTTACAAGTTCAGAGTTTTGAATTTGAAGTGTAATACTTTCAAGCTTGGCTTGTTTTAAAGCAAGTAATTCATCTCTACAATGATTTAATTCAAAACTCAGTTTGTTAAATTTTGAAAACAAATTAAGTCTTTGCTCTTCAACATACTTAAAATCAACATTAATATAATCTAAGTAAGATTTCCAATCATCATTATCATCCATAGAAAGTAGAAGATTTACCTTCCTCATAGTGATGTTAACCCATTCACCATTTCTTGCATGACTCTTCCCCACAACAAGTTTTTTGTCATCTGACAGAGCCATCAGGGCACTGATGTGAACTTCATCATCATCAGAGGACACTTCAACCTCATCCCAGTCATATGTTTCAGCAACAAGCCCTTTGTTCTTGGCTTGAGTAGGCTTTGGAGCCTGAGGAGGCTGAGAGACTGTTAAGGATGATTCAAGAAGGGCAAGTTTAGCTTTTGCCTTTCTGTACTTGGCTTCAAAGTCAATTTGAGGGACTTTTTCAAATCTTTGACTAGACTGAAGCATTTTTGGTTGAAATTTGCTGGGGCCTGAAAAAGAGTTATTTCCTGAAAATTTGAAGGATGGTTCTGAGGTTGTTTTTGAAAAACAATCTTTAGCAAAATGTCCCATTTTACCACATTTGAAACATTTAGTATTATCATTTGCTTTTGAAGGGAATTTGTTTTTCTTAAAAAATCTTTTTGAATTAGCAAGGAGTGCTCTTTCATGAAATTCAATTTGAAGATCATTCAGGTACTCCTCACTGGTTCTTTGGTCAACCTCATCATCAGAACCATCCTGAAAATCCTGCACAACACCTTTAGAATAGAAAGCAGTTGATATGGGTGAAATTGTCAAGGCCTTTTTGGTCTCCTGAGCTTTACCAGGGTATCTCCTGGTGATAAGTGTGTCTTCATAGACAAACTTCCCATAGATAGCAGGGAGCTCAAGGTTCTGAATGTGGTTTGCATTTCTCAATCCTTGAGAAAGGTTTAATCACTTCTCAGGGAGACTGTTGACAAAACCAACATTGATCTCATGTTTTGACAGTATAACACCATCATTGGTCAGCTCATTCAGGAGGGTCTTATACCGAGTATAAGTCTCAGAGAGACTTTCAGAATCCTTGGCCCTGAAGGTATTGAATTCAAGCTTCAGGTCCATGATTCTATTCTCTTTGGTATCAGAAGGCCCTTCATAGCTATGAACCAGGTCAGTCCATGTCTGCTGGGCAGTGGGACAGTTGATCACTAATTCCATTATATCATCAGGAAGGCATGATATAATGATGCTTTTCAGGCGCTGGTCTTGATTGACCACCCTCCTTTCATCTGGGGTCCACTGAGCTTCAGGTTTAATTAAACCTTGGGCAGTTGTTGGGACATATGGACCATCATTAATCAACTTAATGTAATATGGTTCCATCCCAGTTAAGTAGCAAAGCATTCGCTTTTTCTACTTATTAAATTTGCCAACTTCAAGTCGAGGGGCAGTTGTTGATTAACTTTCACCCTTTTTGTCGATAAGTTGGGGAACATCTATGTCAGTCATAGTGGGATCTAGATTTTAAAAACTTGAGCACTCTTAAGTTTTGAAAACAGGTTTAAGTTTTACAAATCAGAGGCTCTGATACCACTTGTTGGTCCCTTTTACTAACTACAAAGCTAAAGTAACCAAGTTGTATGACTTTAAACAAAGACGTATAAAATAATTAACAATAAAGTAACGTAAATATAAGAGACAATATTTTCCAATGTTTAATTCTTTATTAGAAGTTAATAAAAAAGAATCGTACCCAAGTGTTTGCGGAATAACACTTGGGATTGAAAACGACAAGTATGGTATGGACTCCTCACTAAACTCAATCTATGTTGAGTGACAACTTTCAGGACCCACTGAGCAATCTCAGGGGTTGTGTTGTTCTTTGGAGGAGTAAAAGTGGTTTGTGAATGCTTTGCATTAATTGCACAAACTTGTCAACTTTTACTCCTCTCTTATGCTACCTATTTATACACAAGTATAGAACAACTAGTTATACATTGGACATAAAGCTTCCTTAACAATATCTTGAAAGAAATTATTCTTCTGGCAAGGAACCTTCCTTGAGTTAAGTCCAAAAGGCACTTTCTGATGACAGACTAGTTTTAACCATTTTGGGAAAGTTTGACATTAAAGTGATAAAGCACTTTAATAATGCAGCTCAAACTTTCCTGCCCAATCCCGCCTAAACTTCAGTCTTCTTGTCATCAGTCTTCAGTACTATGAAGTTGTTGAGGAGTCATGGGGTTCAGTGAGTTATTGTCATCCTCACTGAACCCATCACCTTCTTCTTGGCTTAGATCACACTTCACTGAGTTCCGCCTCACTGAATGGAGAACCTTTCTTCTTAGGCTCGGTCTTAGCATCCTGAAGGTGACTCACTGAGTTACTGTTCACTCAGTGACTTGTTTACACTTAGGGTATTTTACATTCAAATCCTTGTTAGAAAAAGATTGGGGAATTCAGTGACCCAACACTTATAACAAGATTATTAATCACACTTAAGCAATTAACTGTGATTGAATATTCTATTATAAACACAATAAATATATAAAGATTATGATTGTCATATTTAGTTTCATTAATATGAAATAGACAATGGAATATCAAAACTCTTTCTTGTATGATTACTTGAGCGAGGACGATAAGTGATCAAAAGGAGTTTATGAATTCAAATAAATCTTTGAAAGTGTACAAAGTGCAATAATCCATGGATGGATAAATGCGTGCATCTAGAAGATTACTCTTATGTCTAATTATTAAATCCATGTTTTGATTTATAATTAAAATAATATAATTTCTAAATATTCCTAAAAGCTAGTGGGAGTATTATGTTTAATTTCCTAAATCATATATGTTGTAGAACATATAAAAAGTAATATTCTATATAAGTAAAATGTTAAGTCTTCTATTGGAATGAAACTTTACTTATTTAGAAAATAAAACATATAACCTTGTAATGAATGTTTATTGTTGAAACATGTGTGGTAAATGAATCTAATATAACATGATATATCATTTAGAAAGTCTAGATGGATATGTATAACATGAATAAAATCTAAGTATGACTCAAAGATTTTTCATGCACATCATGTTTTGTAGTATCATGCTTGATTACAAGATGATTTGGAAATATTAATATCTAATTAGAAAGTTATTAGATAACTTGTGTAATATTATAAAAGAATATGTTTGATTATAGAATCACATCCTAAAATCTGGAACAACTTCCAAATTCTATAGATGAACAATTTTTCAATTGTTGTGAAAATTGTCTTAGCCAACAAACTTGAAAGTTTGAAGGGCATCAAACATTACACTACAGATATTAATATTTACGTGAAGTTTTTAAGAGCATATTATTGTTTGCATACAATGATGCTAATGAAATTGAGATGACACTCAATACTAGTTATGGTAATGATTTCATCTTTGGCTATATGTACTAGCTGTGATTAATAAGAGCATAGTTGCATTATACATTAAGAGAATAAGAATGCTTTAAACTTTAAAATGTTTAGAAGTTTGATTATCATAAATTGGTGGTTAAGGATGTCACACATTTTATGAAATATTATATGGCATAATCAAAATTGTTGAGTATGCACATATAAGAACTTCAATACACTGGTACCAAAAGTTGTATTGGTCACGCCAAAAATGTGTGACGATATGCATATAGTCACACACGTTTTTTTCGTTGTGTGTCACTAAAGGTCCCACCACCGTAGGTGGCATATGGTCACATTGTTGAGTTCGTGGCCTTTTCCATCGAAAAAGAGTGACCAAAACCCCGAATATGTGTGACAAATTAGGCACAAGTTTTGTTGGATTAGTCATTATCAGTGACCGTAAACACCTTATAGTCACACGAATGTTTGTTTAGAGTGACTATTGTTCGTCCTTTTGCCACATAAATATATAATATATGTGACATTTGAGATGATATATTCAAGTAAATGTGTATTTTGTGTGACTATTGATAATCAAATGGCCATATGAATATACAATAAATGTGACGTTTGTGATGATTTAGTCACACAATGGGTGTTATTTTTTTGGAGTTAGTCACATACAATTTAACACAAAGTGGCCAAAAGTGTGAATAAGTGTGACCATATGCTGTTTAAAGTGAAAAAATGTGTATTTTGTGTGACTATTGATCATCCAATGGCCACATGAAGTTTATGTTTGCGTGGCCTTTTGTAATATTTAGTCACACAAAGCATGTTTTTTTTGGGTATTTAGTCACATACCATTAAGCAAACAGTGGCTAAAAGTGTGAATAAGTGTGACCATATGCTGTTTAAAGTGAAGAAATGTGTATTTTGTGTGACTATTTATCATCCAATGGCCACAAGAAGTTTATGTTTGCGTGGCCTTTTGTAATATTTAGTCACACAAAGCATGTTTGTTTTGGGTATTTAGTCACATACCATTAAGCAAACAGTGGCCAAAAGTGTTAATAAGTGTGACCATATGTTGTTTAAAGTGAAGAAATGTGTTTTTTGTGTGACTATTGATCATCCAATGGCCACATGAAGTTTATGTTTGCGTGGCCTTTTGTAATATTTAGTCACATAAAGCATGTTTCTTTTGGGTATTTAGTCACATACAATTAAGCAAACAGTGGCCAAAAGCGTTAATAAGTGTGACCATATGCTGTTTAAAATGAAGAAATGTGTATTTTGTGTGACTATTGATCATCCAATGGCCACATGAACTTTATGTTTGCGTGGCCTTTTGTAATATTTAGTCACACGAATCTTGTTTTTTTTTGGTATTTAGTCACATACAATTAAGCAAACAGTGGCCAAAATCGTTAATAAGTGTGACCATAAGCTGTTTAAAATGAAGAAATGTGTATTTTGTGTGACTATTGATAATCCAATGACCACCTGAATTTTATATTTGTGTGGCCTTTTGTAATATCTAGTCACACAACGCATGTTCTTTTTGGGTATTTAGTCATATACAATTAAGCAAACAGTGGCCAAAAGTGTTAATAAGTGTGGCCATATGCTGTTTAAAATGCAGACATGTGTGTTCTGTGTGACTAATGTTAATCCAATGGTCACATGAATTGTTAATTCGTGTGGCATTTGGTAATATTTAGTCACACATCGAATTAAAGAAAAGGGTGACCAATGATGTTAGTATTGCTAGTACTAAGTTACTACTGCTGGATCAGAGTTACTACTGCTAGTATATAAATAAAACAGAATTAAAAACAAAAAGCAATTTCAAATTCCATACAATTCGAATGTATATAAATAAACAAAATATATATAGAATTTTAATGTCGCATGTAATGAAATTGTCAACTACTATAAGTTAAAAATTTTTGAATCTTCCCCGGACCACTAGCTTGCTTTTGCACTTCTGCACTAGAGACATAACTTCTGCGCTTCGGTTGTAGTTTTGGTCCAGGAATCAGTTCACTAACTTTTGGTTTCGTAGTTGGTGGTGTAACCTGTAATAAACAAAAGACGCTTGTATCAAACATTGAATTTAATATGAAGAATTTTATATATATATATATATATATATATATATATATATATATATATATATATATATATATATATAAGTTGAAAAAACACATGTATGTACCTCCTCATGATCAGTAAGAATAACTTGATCCTTTGGCCATGCAAAGAAAAAACCTACGCCTTCCCTAACTGTTTTTAACCCATTATTCCCTACGTCCGGTATGCATGCTGCATCCACTAACGATTTATCAATTGAGACACTGTAGCAATCATTTGGGAGTGGTTTATTATGTAGCATTTGTTTTCCTGGAATGTTGTGTATGCGACCCAAAGCAACAATATTTGATTTTTTTATGTGCCACAGTTTGCAATTGATTGTCAAAAAAAAAAGAATTTTTGCATACGTATATATCAGAAATTATTTAAACAAAATTAAGAATAACAAGAAGAAACATGTTGAAATACCTACTTGTGCTTGTGTTGTTGGAGACACATTATCCTACGATAGGGAAGCTGGAGACCCGTTTCGTCGTGACTTACCCATTTTCTTAGGTACAACATTCATAACAGGTTCCTATACGTATATATAAAACACGGTACATTATTTTAAAAATAAAATAACAAGAAACATGTTGCATGAAATACATACTTTTGGTAGTTCTTTTGTTGGAGATGCATCTCCTTGCGATTGGGAATCTGCAGACCCGTTTTGTCGTGTCTTTGGTGTTTTCTTAACATTGTTAACACGTTCCTATATGTATATATAAAACACGGTACATTAGTCATGTAGGTAAAATTAAAAAATCAAAGGGGGATAATGTTTTACTCCTTACCATTGTTTCCATTACCGGTTCCAAAGTTTCAATCCCAGCTGTAGGCTTCTTCTGAATTATCACATCTTTATCACGTGCACGTACACCAACACTGGACTGAGTTCCGTCAACCACCTGATGATCATTAGTGCTGATATCTATATTATCAATGGCCATTGGAGTCGTCACCTGCAATATAATTAAATTAAATTAAGAAATACATTGGTGTTAGCATTAGAAAATGAAATTGTTAACAACATAAAAAATGGCTTACATTTGAGTCTAATGGAAATGGAGATGCCATATCCAACTTAATCCCTTGTGAACTCAAAAGACTCAGCATTTTAGAAACAATTCCTTTTGTATCTGCCATCTCAGTGGACAATTGCTTGACCTGGTCATCTTTTTCTGGCATCTCGGTGGACAGTTTCTTGAGCATTAGATCTTTTTTTTTACGCTCGCTTCTCTCATTATCAAGTTGAGTTTGAAGTAACTCAATTCTTTCATCAGTTTGTTTTCTGGGTCGAGGAAGATTAAAATACCTCTTATATGTAACTCCATTTCCCACTCCTCTTGCATAACCTCCCTTTTCCTTACCAAACACAACTGTCATGGCATCAGTGCCATCATCAACAGCCAAGGTTCCTTCCTTGATCTTTTCATCAGCTTCTTTCTGCAAAAAAATATGGGAATTGTTGGTATTAAAAGTTACAACTGCTAGTATACAAGTTAGTACGGCTAGTACAAAGTTAATGCTGCTGGTATATAAGCATAATAATAGAATTTGCAGTCAAATTTACAAGTTTCTCTGCCACCGAACTAATCTCAGCATCTGGAGATTCTATGTCTTTGTTTTGCCTTCCTTTGACCCACAATACACCAGGCGGCGGTTTAACATCTGCTTCAATTTCTTTTTTTTCGATCTAATGGACATCAAGTGCATACACATATATGTAAAGTTAAACCAAGATAATCGATTCTGATCAATTAGTAAAACAAACAGTATGTATAACCTTACCAATTTCTCTTTAACATAAACATATCCACCTCGTCCCATTTTATGCTGATAAATATTTTTGGAACGCGACAGTTTAGCTTTATCTGATTTCTCCTAAAAAACACAAAATCATAAGGCATTTAGATATGCGGTAATGCTGGAAACTAAATATTATGAAATGACATATAAACTAAATAAAGATGACTAATTAAAACCTTGTATTCATTGGTGGTCGTGTAGGTTACAAACTCAACCCATTGTTCTTGTGTCATAATTGTACTATACTTTTCCGGCCTTTCATTCATTTTCTCAAGTGTATCTAGGTTGGGCAATATGTATTTTTCCCTGAGTTTCATTATGTAATTCCTTAGCAGTTGACCAAGACGATTCATTACCACCTTTTTGAATGTCACGTCAACATCAAAATATCGCTGCAAAGATTAACATAATGTTTTTAATTAGTTGTAGATAATTGATAAATTAAATATATATACTGTGTGGAAAACTAGAAGGGGGGGGGGGGGTTGAATAGTTTTACGTCATTTTAATTTTTATAAAACAAATTGTTTAAAAGTTTTCGTTGATTTATAAAATATAGATTCGATGATATATGAAATCTAGTTATACACAATATGAACAACACTAAGTATATATCTACTATGAAGCAATAATTATGTAAGTAATGAAATAAGTAAAGGATGGAAAGATCAAACCGAGAGACAAGCGATTTATAGTGGTTCGGCTACAAGGCACCTTCCTTGCCCTACTCCACTCCCCGAGCACCTAACTCGAGAGTTTTCTTCACTATATCAACAAGCTCCCTTATGGCGGAGAAAACCTTACACACCAATATACACACCAATTTACACACCAATTTACACACCAATCTTCACACCAATCTTCACACCAATATACACGCCAATCTTCTTCACACCTATCTACACGCCAATCTTCTTCACACCTAGCTTTTACACACCAATCTTCTACACACCTTCTTCTACACACCAATCTTCACAACTAACCTATTTCACAACTAATCAACTTCTACTATCTACACAACTATTCTCTAACAAATATTCACAACTAATCACACTATGAAATAATAATTAATGATGATGCTCAAACAACTTAGATGTGGAGATCACAACTAGTTGTAATACTTCTTGTCTTGAGGGATAGAAGTATTCTTCTCTTGCACTTGAATGGATTATGTATGGATCACTTTGAAACAAAGATTTAAGAATGTATGATCAAAGGATTTATAGATTGGAAATGGAGATCTAGAACAGAAAGTTCTGAAGTGCAAAAGGTGGGGAAAAAATCCAGGTTTAAGGTGGTATTTATAGGCAAAAGTTTCTGACAGAGGAGCGTGGCCGGTCCCCTTAAAGCATGGCCGGCCCCCTTAAAATTAAGGGGGCCGCCCCTTATAATTAAGGGGGCCGCCCAACTGTAACGGCCAGAAACTTTGTTTTTTAGTGGGGAAAGTTTATTTGGTGAAAAACTAACTGATTTTGGTTAAATATTTGAAATCATATATTTAGTATGATTAAAACATTTTTCCTTATTACCAAAAGTGTTTTTCAAAAATATATAATAAGATTATATAATTAAATAAACTTTGTATTAGTTAATTAAATACCCCTTTGATCATACATTGCACTAAACACTTTGTTTATTCATACCTTAAGTGATTTGGATGTAAAGAGAAATATTAATCACCAAATACTTGTTTATGTCATAAGTTTTAGTTCTTTGAGGTTATATTTTGTAATGATCAAAACATAGAGATATTGATAAAAACTTAATAATGTTTTTAAGGCATTATTTATGTCAACAATCTCCCCCTTTTTGATTATTACAAAACCTTAAACTCAAAAGATTTAAAACTTGTTATTAGACAAGTATTATAGAGTTTACCATTTCTCTTCTCCCCCTTTTTGTAAAATCAAAAAGGTTAGGCCGAATAATCTTCGTGAAAGAAGTTTAAACGGGTAGAGAACTCCCCCTTGATGTATGCTCCCCCTTGTTTGAGAGCATAAAGGGAACGAGCAATTGGAATTTTGGCTACAAAAATATTTTGAAGAGAACAACACACATATATATGCAAAAACAACAATTATGCAAATAAAAATAGATTCATTCAAGCATGATAGAAATAACTAGCATGACAACATTCAATATGCTTGTAGCATATTGATTACAATAAAACAAAATAAAAGATATAGTCCTATATTGCCTAAGAGAGCACTTGGACTTGCTTGCAACCCATGGTTGATTTGTTTTATTTGCTTGAAGGAAAACAAAAGCATGGAGCTTAGATGTTTGATTGAGGTGGATATGGGGTGTTGTATGGAGCGGAAGAGGTGGATCTCACGATGTTGTATCGTGTTAAGGGTGGTATTGGATGATCACGAGTGAGAAGATATTCAATCCAAGAAATATCTTCACTCAAGTAGAGGATTTGTTTTTGAAGGAATATGCAACAAGGGCAAAAGTGAATGTGATTTGTAACTTGATCCAAGTTAAGAGAGTGGGGAAGGCAATTTGCATAGGGTGATGATGGAGGTAGCCCTTTGTTGCGTTGTGCAAGATGCATAGCAAGGAGATCACTAAGATCATGGATTTGGTTTATTTCATCACGGAACTTTTGTTTTTCCGTGGCAATGTGGAGGGGATCATAGGTTTAGAGTAGTTGGAATTGTAGTTTGATGGTTCATCAAACTTGCATGGATCATTATAAGTTGTTGGAGGTTGAGGGGTGTAGTTTGGCTTGAAGGAAGATGTTTGGCCAATGTTGTATGGTTTGTAAAGTGGATCAAATGAATGCCTTTGTTGGTTTGATGCAAAGTTTGGGAAATAAGAAGTTGGTGGGGAGGAATGATTTCCAACTACATTTGTGATGATGGATTTGTTTCTAGGACTTTTTCGTCGCCAAACGGGTTTTTCCGTCATCCTTGCTAGCCTTGAGGCTTTTGATTTTGGTTTGTTTGGAGAGTTCATGATGGGATGAATGGAGAGCTTTGAGGATTGGGGATATTTATAGTGTAAGATTTGTGTGTTTAAGGATGGATAAAGTTTGTTTGGAGGATTAGGACAAAATATGTTGGTGAAAAATGGGAAATGTAGGTTGAAATGAGCTAAAAAGCAGAAAAGATTCTGTAAACCCGACCATCAGATGGCCGGTCCCCTTAATTAGGGGGCGGTCCCCTTAAAATTAAGGGGGCCGCCTTACATAATTAAGGGGGCCGCCCATCTGGTGATTTCCAGATTGCCAGAATTGGGTTTTTGGCAGAAAATTTGCAGAAAGGTTGTGTTTTTGGACTTGGATTCAAACAAGTTCAATTCCTTTAGGCAATATAGCATCTAATCTAACATTAGATATCATGCAAAAACACATAGGCACTAGAGCAAATAATCAACACATAATAAGCAATAGGAGGTAAGTAAATGCAAGCACACTTAAGCTTCCTAAGACACCTATCTTGAATTAAAGGCAAGGGCAATTAGTGAGTGAAAGACTAATGATGGATCAAGATGACACCATTACTAGTGAACTTGTCTTAGTGAGTGTCTATATGCAACAAATGTGGAGTTGTGATTGTTTCGACACCTAGAAGCAAAAAGAAATAACGATCCTAAGAAACAATCCAAATGATCTCCTTGATTCAATTTTTACTCGATCATGAATGTCAAAGACATATATTGGATTATATACCTTGACAATTTATGTGAGAGTTTATGCATGATTTTGAAATATAATGTTTTTAGAATTAGTCAACAATGCAAGGAAAATGGTTTTCATGAGGTTCCTAGATTGTGAGAATAATTTTTAGAGAAAATTGATTGAGTTTAAAAAAAATAAATTTATGCAACAAAAATAAATTTTCCCAATCTTTAGTTTTGTGCGAAATAGATTCCTAGACTCAGAAAAGATGAAATGGAAGAAAAATAAATTTCATGCAAGTATTAATTCGAAATATTTCAATATAATTTAGTCAACTTGTTCCATCATTCCTAATCCTAAACGCAAGTGGTTGAATAATTCACGCTTAAGGGGTTTTGTGAATATATCCGCAATGTTATCTTCCGATGCAACCTTTTCTATAGATATATTTCCTTTTTGTACATTATCCCTAAGAAAATGGTGACGTATTTCTATGTGTTTAGTCCTAGAGTGTTGCACCGGATTTTTACTTAAATCTATCGCACCTTTGTTATCGCACATAATGGGGACATTTTCTAACCTAATGCCATAGTCTATGAGAGCTTGTTTCATCCATAGTGCTTGTTGACATGCCTTTCCGGCGCTTACATATTCGGCTTCGGTGGTAGAAATAGCAAGAGCGGTTTCCTTCTTCGAAAACCAAGACGTTAGACAACATCCCATAAACGTGCAAATACCGCTAGTGCTCTTTCTATCTACGTAGTCTCCCGCATGATCCGAATCCGCATAGACAATGGTTTCTATGCCGGATTCCTTAGGATACCATAATCCTAAGTGTATAGTGCCTTTAATGTATCGGAAGATACGCTTAACCGCTTCTAGGTGAGAGGTTTTGGGATCCTCTTGAAAACGAGCACAAAGGCAGACACTAAACATGATATCGGGTCTACTTGCCGTCAAGTATAGTAAACTACCTATCATTCCTCTATACTTGGAGTTATCTACGGACTCACCTTCATCGTCCTTTGTGAGCTTTACCTCCGTAGACATGGGTGTTTTTATGGGTTTTGAGTCTTCTAGGCCAAATTTCTTAAGCATTTCCTTAATGTACTTAGATTGGTTAAAGAATATTCCATCTTCTAATTGTTTTATTTGTAATCCTAGGAAGAAGTTAAGTTCACCCATCATACTCATCTCAAACTCATCATGCATGATTTTGGCAAATTCATCACACATGTCTTGACAAGTCGATCCAAATATAATGTCATCAACATATATTTGAACAATGATGAGATTAGGGTCTTTCCTTTTAGTGAAAAGAGTGTTATCTACCATTCCCATGGAATAATCATGTTTAATAAGAAAAGCTTTTAATCGATCATACCAAGCTTTGGGAGCTTGTTTGAGTCCATACAAAGCTTTCTTTAACTTATAAACATAATCAGGTTTTGCGAAGTCAATGAATCCTGGAGGTTGTGCCACATATACCTCCTCATTGATAAAACCGTTAAGGAATGCACTTTTCACATCCATTTGGAATAACTTAAAATCTAGGGCGCAAGCATAGGCAAGTAATATCCTAATTGATTCTAGTCTAGCTACGGGGGCATAAGTTTCATCATAATCAATTCCTTCTTGTTGATTATAACCTTGGGCAACTAACCTAGCTTTATTCCTAGTAACTATTCCATTCTCATCTAACTTATTTCTATATACCCATTTGGTTCCTATGATGGTCATATCCTTTGGATTTGGGACTAGTTCCCAAACATCATTTGCCTTAAATTGATTTAATTCTTCTTGCATAGCTATAATCCAACTTTCATCTTTTAAAGCCTCACTAATATTCTTAGGTTCTATTGCTGAGAGGAAACAAAAGAAGTTGTTTTTATCTTGGGCTTGTGACCTAAGGGTTCTTTGGTTAAGATGTCCTATTATATTATCTAAAGGATGTAATCTAGATTCTTTAATATTAACGATTTCGTTATTTTCTAAGTGAGTTTCTTCATTGTCATTTCCTATGGGTTTTGTTTTACTAACCTCAATAGCTTCTTCTTCGACTAAGTTATCATCTTCTAAAGGTAGCGTTTTAGGAGGTGGTGGTGTTTCATCAAATGTTACATTTAGTGATTCCTCTACCTTCATGGAGTGTTTGTTAAGTATTATATATGCTTTACTATTTTGTGAGTATCCTAAAAATATTCCTTCATATGATTTTGGATCAAACTTAGTGAGGTAGTCCTTAGTGTTTAAGATATAGCATTTACTTCCAAATACCCTAAAGTAGCTTAAGTTAGGTTTTCTATTTCTTAATAACTCATAAGGAGTTTTTCCTAGAATTCTTCTAATTGATACCCTATTTAGAATATAAGTCGATGTATCTACGGCGTGACACCAAAATTTTTGTGGAATTGATTGTTCATTTAACATAGTTCTACTCATTTCTTGTAGTGACCTATTTTTTCTTTCTACTACCCCATTTGATTGAGGAGTACGAGGAGCGGAGAAATTATGAGATATTCCATTTAACTCACAATATTTTCCGAATTGTACTTCGTTATCAAATTCCCTTCCATGGTCCGTCCTAATGGCAACTATTGAGCATCCTAACTTATTTTGAATCATTTTGCTAAATATTTCGAATTTTTCAAATGCTTGGGTTTTGTCACTTAAAAACCTAGTCCACGTGTATCGTGAGTAGTCATCTACTATTACTAAGGTATACGTGTTTCCTCCATAGCTCCGCACAGCGGATGGACCAAAAAGATCCATATGTAATAATTCTAGGCACCTAGTGGTGGATACTATATTCTTAGCTTTGTGGCTAGCATGAGCTTGTTTTCCAACTTTACATGCATCACAAAAATGTTTGTCATATTTTAGATTAGGCAAGTTTCTAACTAATTCCTTAGAGGCCAAAGATTGTATTTGTTGCATGTTAGCATGTCCTAATCTCCTATGCCACGAAGTGGAATTTTCGTCTAGGGTCGTTAGGCATATCCTATCTTCAGGTTTGTTTCCTAGTTTCATAACATATACACTTCCTTTCCTAATACCTCTACCTATAATTTTTCCATTCTTAACTATTTCGCTATCTTCTTCAGAAAAGATAACTTTACATTTATTATCACATATTTGGCCTACACTAAGTAAGTTATATGTTAAATTATTAACATGTTCAACATTTTCAATAGTAAGTGAGTCTTGAGAAATCGTACCTTTGCCAATAATTTTTCCACGCAAGTCACTACCGAAAATAACGTTACCTCCATTGTATGCCTTATATGTAGAGAATAGCTTGCGATTCCCCGTCATGTGCCTCGAACATCCACTATCCTTGATCCATTCGTTAGGTTCCAAGTCAATTCCAAGGCATATTTCGTCGGTTGCATTTGCCACAAAACACTTTTCTTCTTTTGGTTTTTCCACTTCTTCTTTATCACTATCACTCCATGTTCCACTAACAAATGCGCTTTGATTTTCATAACCCGGCGGCTTTAAACATTCTCCAACGAGATGATTTGGACTTCCACATCTAAAGCACTTTCTTTTCACGTAATTATCACTTCTATTTCTTTGGAACGATTTTCTATCGTCATGTGATGACCTAGTGAATCTTCCTCGTCTCTTGAAGAATTTCTTGAATTCTCTTACGGCCATTGCATATTCTTCGTCTTCACTTTCGTCACTTGAATCATCATTATCACTAGGTTCCTTTTTGGCTTTTAGAGCAATGGATTTGATTTGTTCTTTCTTGACTTTGACCGTTTCCGAATCTCTTCTTATGATTTCTTCATGAACCTTCAAGTTGCCAATTAGTTCATCTAGTGATAACGTCATCAAGTTCTTTGATTCTTCAATTGCCGTGACCTTAGCTCGCCATTTTGGATGCAATGCCCTAAGAAATTTCCTAACACAATTTTTACTAGAAAATGTCTCATCAAGTGCTTTTAAACTTGTGATGATAGTGTTAAACTTAGCAAAAGCATTATCAATTGATTCCTCTTCCGGAATCGTAAATTGTTCATATTGTTGTACAAGAAGATCTATTTTATTTTCTTTGACTTGGCTATTACCTTGGTGAGTGATTAGTAAAGAATCCCAAATTTCTTTTGCGGTACACATAAAAATTCTTTCATATTCTTTGCGTGGTAACGCATTATAAATAACCATTTTAGCCTCATTATTTTTTGCTAGTTTCTTTTTCAAATCATCATTTTGTTTTTCAAAAGCTACAATTTCATCCATTTTGGTTTCAACATTATATTGAATAGGGGGAAAATCACCAAAGGTAATAATATGCCAAAGATCAAGATCTTTTGATTTCACATACGTTTCGAATCTATTTTTCCAATATAAAAATCCATCACTTTCAAATAGTGGTGGTCTTTGCATAGATTGCCCTTCTAAATATTTTAAAGATTCCATAGATCGTTACAAGTTTTAAAATACAATATATTTTAAAATTCTTGCTAGACGTGGCTCTTGATACCAATTGTGGAAAACTAGAAGGGGGGGTTGAATAGTTTTACGTCTTTTTAATTTTTATAAAACAAATTGTTTAAAAGTTTTCGTTGATTTATAAAATATAGATTCGATGATATATGAAATCTAGTTATACACAATATGAACAACACTAAGTATATATCTACTATGAAGCAATAATTATGTAAGTAATGAAATAAGTAAAGGATGGAAAGATCAAACCGAGAGACAAGCGATTTATAGTGGTTCGGCTACAAGGCACCTTCCTTGCCCTACTCCACTCCCCGAGCACCTAACTCGAGAGTTTTCTTCACTATATCAACAAGCTCCCTTATGGCGGAGAAAACCTTACACACCAATATACACACCAATTTACACACCAATTTACACACCAATCTTCACACCAATCTTCACACCAATATACACGCCAATCTTCTTCACACCTATCTACACGCCAATCTTCTTCACACCTAGCTTTTACACACCAATCTTCTACACACCTTCTTCTACACACCAATCTTCACAACTAACCTATTTCACAACTAATCAACTTCTACTATCTACACAACTATTCTCTAACAAATATTCACAACTAATCACACTATGAAATAATAATTAATGATGATGCTCAAACAACTTAGATGTGGAGATCACAACTAGTTGTAATACTTCTTGTCTTGAGGGATAGAAGTATTCTTCTCTTGCACTTGAATGGATTATGTATGGATCACTTTGAAACAAAGATTTAAGAATGTATGATCAAAGGATTTATAGATTGGAAATGGAGATCTAGAACAGAAAGTTCTGAAGTGCAAAAGGTGGGGAAAAAATCCAGGTTTAAGGTGGTATTTATAGGCAAAAGTTTCTGACAGAGGAGCGTGGCCGGTCCCCTTAAAGCATGGCCGGCCCCCTTAAAATTAAGGGGGCCGCCCCTTATAATTAAGGGGGCCGCCCAACTGTAACGGCCAGAAACTTTGTTTTTTAGTGGGGAAAGTTTATTTGGTGAAAAACTAACTGATTTTGGTTAAATATTTGAAATCATATATTTAGTATGATTAAAACATTTTTCCTTATTACCAAAAGTGTTTTTCAAAAATATATAATAAGATTATATAATTAAATAAACTTTGTATTAGTTAATTAAATACCCCTTTGATCATACATTGCACTAAACACTTTGTTTATTCATACCTTAAGTGATTTGGATGTAAAGAGAAATATTAATCACCAAATACTTGTTTATGTCATAAGTTTTAGTTCTTTGAGGTTATATTTTGTAATGATCAAAACATAGAGATATTGATAAAAACTTAATAATGTTTTTAAGGCATTATTTATGTCAACATACTGGGTTAAAAATTATTATATATGTACCGTGATTTCATCCCATAATTTTTGTCTTGATTCTTTATCCACCTTCTTCCAGGATAGAACCTTCAAACCTATGTGCTCACGAACCACATCTCCTAAAAAACTCGCAAACAGTGCTCTGTTTAACCCTGTAACCCTATTCAACACATCGATGGTTACCTTGTGCTTTACTTGACCAGGATGGCCATATTGAAGGCGAAACTTAGCTAGCCTGGTTATGCCCCTATTAGATATTTTTCTATTTAATTGGTTGTCATTTTCTTCATCAGATGAAGCATATGTTTCGTCCTCATACTGTACTGTGTTAACATCAGCTTCATCATCTGGAAGCAAAATATCAGTATCAATGTCTTCAACCATTTCCATGACGACTCTTGAGCAACAATGTGTAGAAGAAAATGATTATGGCTTGGAGAGTAATGGTGACTGAATATTTGATTTTTGTGTTTTGGTTGCAGTGTTTAGTTTAATTAAGAGACAAAACAGGGTATTTTCATGAATATGGGCTCTTATTTATGTTAAATTCCAAATAATTAGGTGATTAAAAAATTTTGGATCAAAATTTTGGCTCCAAATTCTAGTAAATTATTTTCAAAAAATTTCGCTTATGAACACAAAATACTTTTCTTTTCTCCAAGATCATGAGTACTATTGAGTCAGGCGGCTTCTTCGATCAGAAAACCGAGGAGAGTAATTAAAAGTTAAAACAGTAATCATAGATGATGATAAATACTAAGTCCCAATATTGTTGTTGTTTTATCCTTTAAGTCTTTCTTTTACAACTTTCACCTTAAGTTTTCTATCTTGTGTTATATAATACTTTTAGATGGATGGATTGTGTTTTAATTTAAATGTATTTTCATCAAATATTATACAACACAAATACAAATATTTAAGGTCAAAGTTATAAAAGAAAGACTTAAATTTTTTTTAACAAATCGGTTATAATTTTATTCGGGTCATAACACATGAATAAAAAAACGTGTAAAAACAAACAGAAATGGGTAAAAACGTATGAAAACGGATGAAAAGGGACTAAACGTGTAAATCGTGTTGTTGGATTAGTTCGGTCTCATTAAATCGGTTATAATTTTGTTCGGGTCATAACACATGCATAAAAAACGTGTAAAAACAAACAGAAATGGGTAAAAACGTATAGAAACGGATGAAAAGGGACTAAACGTGTAAATCGTGTTGTTGGATTAATTCGGTCTCATTAAATCGGTTATTTTTTTATTCGGGTCATAACACATGCATAAAAAACGTGTAAAAACAAACAGAAATGGGTAAAAACGTATAGAAACAGATGAAAAGGGACTAAATGTGTAAATCGTGTTGTTGGATTAGTTTGGTCTCATTAAATCGGTTATAATTTTATTCGGGTCATAACACATGCATAAAAAACGTGTAAAAACAAACAGAAATGGGTAAAAACATATGGAAACAGATGAAAAGGGACTAAACATGTAAATCGTGTTGTTGGATTTGTTCAGTCTCATTAAATCAGTTATAATTTTATTCGGGTCATAACACATGCATCACCACCACAACCACCAGCCACCACCACCAGCGGCAACCACCACCAGCCACCACTACCACCATCAGCCACTACCACCACCAGCCAAAACCACCACCACCACCACAACCACAACCAGCCACCACCACCACCAGCAACTACCACCACCATTAGCCACTACCACCACCAGCCACCACCACCACCAGCCACCACCACCACCACTACCACACCACCAGCCACCGCTACCACCATCAGCCACTACCACCACCAGCCAAAACCACCACCACCACCACAACCACAACCAGCCACCACCACCACCATTACCACACCACCAGCCACCACTACCACCATCAGCCACTACCACCACCAGCCAAAACCATCACCACCACCACAACCACAACCACAACCAGCCACCACCACCAGCAACAACCACCACCACCATTAGCCACTACCACCACCAGCCACCACCATCACCACCACCAGCCACCACTACCACCATTAGCCACTACCACCACCAGCCACCACCACCACCAGCCACCACCACCAGCCACCACCACAACCACCACCACCACCACCGGCCAGCAACCACCACCACCATCTTTTTTTTAGTCATCTTTATCATACGTATTAAATGTAGTCATCTTTTTTTTTACCTTTAATTACTAGAGTGACTAAACTATACATTAATTAAGACTTACATATTAAAAACTTAAATAGTGATTTGATTGATTTGCTTGAGAACATAAACAGACTGCATGGGAAGACTCAAAACTTTGAATTAGTACCCTGTTATTACTTTTTGCAGTGATTTAGTTTACACAGCCACATATATATGTTTGGAGAGTAGATTATTAATTAATTACTGTATCTATAAGTTTCATCCCTAGCCACATAAATCATCATCAAAAAACACAATTTCTTACTTAACCATTATCAAATCATCATCTAAAAACATGTTTGGATCTCCTAATCTCGATGAACTGAAAGATTTGTGTGGGTCTGGTAAACTTCACAAATGTCTCAAGTTCCTCTTCAGTCAAGAAATTCCTCTAAATGAAGTAATGATCCAGTGTTTGGGTGAGAAGCGTGATGAGCTGTGGATAAGTGCACCGAGAGAATGGCTGAGGTTTTAGATCTTAACTTTGATGAAGAAGAAGCTGCTGCTGATGGTTATGAGTCCCTTGAGGAGGTTCATGTGATGGAGCGCCGTTTGCTGGAGTCCCTTTCGGCCATTGTGGTTGACCTTTGTGCTCTGGTATCCAAGAAGGAGGAAGCCATTGACGATATGGATTTTTATGATCAGAGCTCCAGTTGAATGGTTGTTTAAGTAGGGTCTTTTTGGTAGGGTTTGGTGGTTCCTTTGCTTGTTATTTTTTTGGTTGTTGTTTTGAAGGAACTGGTACATGTAATCACCCTTCTTAATCTCTAATAGTAATAAATATGATTTAGGTTTTTAATTATGTCATAATCTTGTGTTTTTATTTTAAATATACTTTATTTATAAGCAGTTGAGTTACCTTATATCTCACACTATGAAATATTACACACAAAAGAAACACATATTGGTGAAATAGGTATCTTCAGCGAATTTAGGGGTTTCAAAATGAAGTAACAAAAACGAAATCAAGCAATAAATAATTAAAATAAACGCTCTATATAAGAGCTTGATTGTTTTATCATCATTACACGCATCCATTTGGGTGTTTATCAAGTCATTCATGTATTAGTTTTTTAATTGTATGCTAATAAGATTTTTAAGTTGATTAGGTTACGATTTTGTGTGTGGTTCAGATGGATTATTAAGGGTTGCTTGATTCTTATTATCTGCCATAGATGTTATAGAGTGTTTGGGATGGATTATTAAGGGTTCGGATGGATTATTAAGGGTTGCTTGAAATTGATGTATGGATATGTTTGCAAGTTAATTAGATTATTTGTGTTTAAGTAGCTTGTTTAGTTAGTACTCAGGTTGTGATAACTTTGCACAACTGTACTATGAAATTTTGTAGATTTCTTCAAGTAAATCATGTTCCATTGTGGCTAGTCTTCATTGGCGACTAATCTATTTATAGTTCTGTCAAGAATTATAATCATTCATCCCTGGCAAATGCTCGTCCCAATGGATCATGATTGGCCAGAAGATGTTGTGAAGGTTCAAGCCAGTCTGCATATAAAACTTTTACCCCACTTTTAGGAGAAACTGATGCTACTAGTAATGTTGAAGAAATGGCTAAGGTGGTACAACAGGACCAAGTTTCTACTGCTGAAGTTTCTACTACTGTAGAGGTTTGGATTGTATGTTATTCTTTGTATCTAATCTTGGGAATGCCCATATCAGCAATTGTTAATGTTGTAAAAAAACTTTTGGTAAGTAATATAATTCACCTTTTGTGAGATTACAACTGCTGTAGAGGTTTGGATTGTATGTTCTTCTTTGTATCTGATCTTGGGAATGCCCATATCTGTTTCTACACTTTTTTTTCCTTCCTGAAATAGTGAATTTTATTAATTAAGGAACCAGCAACTTACAAAGATTATACAAGCAGTCAAATTGAACACACTCATTTGACTGATACAATATAACAGATACATTCTACACAATCATTCACGAATCATGAAACTAATTGATTCAATATCTACCATTCTTCTAGACTTAGCAACTACATGCTAACATCTAGGCAACCATGGAGAAATATCCCTTATTGGCTACATTTCCACTAAACAAACACCCTTCCTAATTCCATCCTAGTCAGTTTCTATAGTTTAGTTGTTTAGATTTTTTAACAAAAAAAAATGGTCTATAAGAGGAATATAAAAATAGTCTATAAGAGGAATATAAAATACCTGTGGCTCCCTTTTTTGGTATGTCCTCCCCAAATTTTTTGAAAATCCCTCTATATTTTTTTCACCAAATTTCGAATTCTCCCACCACCCATTTCCATCTCCACCCACGTTTCTCACATTTCTCACCAATCACCACTCACAGCCACCAATCACCAATCACCAATCACCAGTCACATCACAGCCACCATTCACCAGTCACCATCCATCATATCACTTGTCGGTCCGGCCATCAACAACGGAGGGAGGTTCATTTAGATATAAATTAGGTACTTTTTTGAATTAGGAATTCATTATGTTGGAATTTTAACTTATTATTCATTTTCATTGTATATTTTATTTGTTATGGATTTGTTGGTTTCTTTTTCTTTGGTAATGTTAACTTATCGTGTTTTTTGCCGAATCGTTTAATTAACCAACAACACAATAAAGATAACATGTTGTAATTTACACATTTTTCTTAATACACGTTTTCATATTTGACATTTGAAGCTTAATTAGATTGATGCCCAATACATTCATTCCATTATGTTGTTGCAATTATTATTATAAACCTAGCTTATTAATTAGCTAGACACTTGTGACTTGACATTGGAACTTCATCAATCCAAATCTTCATATATGCTTATATTGGTTTAATTTGTAACTTGTAGGATATATACGTTATCATTTGACCTCAACAATAATAGTATGGACAAGTCTTGGATGACAACTTGTAGGACCAACAAAGAATATATTGATGGAGTAGCAGCGTTTATTAAGTATGCACTACACAACTTTTAGAAGATGAAGAACATCAACCCACGAGTTAATATATGACAGCTTAAGATGCCATGTCCGTGTACCACATGTTTAAACAAAATAGAGCAAACAGTGGATGACGTGAAGTACCATTTATTCTACTACGGGATTAATCTTAGATACAGAAAATGGGATAAACATGGAGAAAAGGATGAGCAAGCAACAACAGCCCAAATACCTGATAATGCAGAAACAGAGTTTGTTGACGACACGGATTTCGACATGGAGTCACATTCATAAATTCCAACAGATGGCCCAGCAACAGTAGAAATGGTTAATGCTACGAAAGAAAATTTTGATGAGGATGACCTTGCCAAGTTTCAAAAACTATTATTAGACGCGGAGAAGCCACTTTATAAAGGATGTCCTAACTTCACAAAGTTGTCCGCAATAGTTAAACTACTCAACTTGAAGGGTAAGTATGGAGCTTCTGATAAGTTCTTTTCTGAATTACTAGGATTGATAAAAAAAATGCTACCTGCTGGTAACGAAATGGTTGAAAAAACTTATCAGGCCAAAAAACTAATGAGAATGATGTGATCAGAATACGAAAAGATACATGTATGTAGCAACAACTGCATTCTTTACTGGAAGACTAACAAGGAGTTGACTGTTTGTCCAACTTGTGGGATATCAAGATGGAAGGTGGATAATAAGACACGTAAAGTGTATGAAAACATTTCGGCAAAGGTCATGTGGTACTTTCCAATTATACCAAGACTGCAACGACTCTTTAAGTTAGAGAGTATTTTAGAAGATCTAAGATGGCACGCCACAATGAGGGTAACAGATGGTGTTTTACGTCACCCTGCAGATTCACAGTCATGGCGTACCATAGATGAAAAATTCCCCCACTTTACTCAAGATCCGAGAAATCTATGGCTAGGAATATCGGCTGATGGGGTTGACATCAACACAGGAACCAGGCATCACAATGTATGGCCAGTTTTATCTGTCATATACAACCTTCCTCCATGGTTGTGTATGAAAAGAAAGTTTATCATGCTTTCGGTATTGATATCGGGATACCCGGGAAATGATATAGATGTATTTTTAGAACCGTTGGTTAATGATCTGCATACCTTATTCGAGGATGGGGTTGATACATATGATGCTTGTACAAAAGAAATGTTTAAACTGCGTGCCGCTGTGTTATGGACGATAAATGATTACCCTGCACTTGGTACATTATGTTGCTGCCCATACAGCGGATTCAAAGGTTGTGTAGTATGTAGGAAAGATACACACTGTGTTAGACTTTCCGCCTCATCCAAGCAAAGTTATGCTGGACACAGACAATATCTACCATACAACCATGTGTTCAGAAAGCAAAAGGCGACGTTTAATGGAAAAGAAGATTTTCAGCTTGCTCCAACTCCATTGACTGGGGAACAAATATACAACGAGGTACAACTAATTGAAAATAAGTGGGGAAAAGGAAAACGAACAAACAATAACACCTCAAATAACCAAGAAGATATGAGAGGCAGTGGTGGGAAGATTACAACGCAGAAAAGGAAAACAACAGAAGTAGAGGGTAGTGCAAGCCAAGTAAATGAACCATATTGGAAAAAATTCAACATTTGGTATCGAAAGCTAAGGTATTGGAGACATAATGCTGTTCCACATTGTATTGACGTCATGTATGTAGAAAAGAATGTTGCTGAGAGTCTAGTCAGAACTTTGATGAATGTTCCTGGAAAGACAAAAGATGGAATGAATGCTCGATTGGATCTGGAAGAGTTGGGGATAAAAAAAGAGTTGTTTGCTAGGAAAGAAGCAGACAAAAAAACACTACCTCCAGTAGGTTACACATTAACGAATGCTGAAAAAGACATCTTTTGTGAAACGTTAAACAACATCAGGGTACCACAAGGCTATTGTTCAAATTTCTCTAGTTTGGTCAGCCAAAATGATAAGAAGCTCATTGGCTTTAAATCGCATGACTATCACATGCTAATGCAAGAGTTTTTTCCCATTGCTATACGTTCAATCATGCACCCACCCACACAATTTGCTATTATCAGGTTTTGCTTTTTCTTTAAAGCTATATGTAGGAAAGAAATCATCTTGCAAGAACTAGATAAGATGCAACAAGAACTTGTTGTGACACTGTGCCTTCTCGAGAAGTTCTTTCCTCCCTCATTTTTTGATATTATGATACACTTGACAGTGCACCTAACGAGGGAGGTAAAATTATATGGTCCCGTATGCTTTCGGTGGATGTATCCCTTCGAAAGATGTATGAAGGTTATTAAAGGACATGTGCGAAACAGAAATAGACCAGAGGGATGCATTGCTGAGGAGACTATCGCGGAAGAAACAATAGAGTTTTTTAGCGAGTATCATAAAACCATGAAAACTATTGGTATCCCACCTGATAA
This sequence comes from Artemisia argyi, assembly GCA_030686995.1. Lineage (NCBI taxonomy): Eukaryota > Viridiplantae > Streptophyta > Magnoliopsida > Asterales > Asteraceae > Artemisia > Artemisia argyi. The sequence continues at coordinate 215,481,052 of CM060701.1, forward strand.
ACATGTAACCAATGAAAATGAGGATGGAAAGCCATTGTCGGCAGGCAAAACAAATGTACTTACCAGAGATGTCTTTCAGAAAGCACATTTGTATGTAATACAGAATACAGATGAAATTGTGCCGTATATCGAGTAAGTATTACTAACACATGTCTATTTCGTTGCTTAAAATGTTGTATCAAATATAATAATCAAATACATTGTTTTGCTTCAGCCGACACAAGCGATTTTTGAAAACAAAATATCTGGGTAGAAAAATGGCATTGCTGGAGAATGAGCACACTAAATCTTTTGCTAAGTGGTTACACGAAGAGGTAATTACTCGTATGTTGTTTATGCTACTTGTTTGTTTGTTGATAAATATAAGTGAGTTGTTCTTGCAATTTAAAGGTAATATATACTTGTAATGAAATTCAGATTGAGAGAGAGTTAGCGATATCCAAAGATAGTGTATCAGAAACTGTGAGGTGGATATCATTTGAACCACGCGCCAACGTTGTGAAATACAAGTCATATAACATCAATGGGTATACATTTCGTATGAAAAGTAATGATGGCATAGTTTACCAGAACAGTGGGGTTAGTGTTGAGGCAGCAGATCTTCACATATCCAAAGAAGTTGCAACCACAAGAAAAGCATTTTATTATGGTATTTTACAAGAGATATGGGTACTAGATTACCGTTTCAGGCAAATTCCTCTTTTCAAATGTGATTGGGTTAATTCAAAACATGGTGGGGCCAAACGCGATACTCTTGGTTACACATTGGTAGACCTGAATAATTTAGGCCACAAGAATGATCCGTTCATATTAGCCTCACAAGCATGACAAGTGTTTTATGTGAAAGACCAGGTAGATAAAAAATTGTCTATTGTCTTTAAAACACCTACCAAGAATTACAAAGATACGTATGACGATGTCGATGAGGAATTTAGTACAGTCATTCACGAGCAAAATGATAACATATTGCCGCGAATAAATCCACAAGCAAAAGATGCCTACTATCGAACCGACTGCGAAGGTATTGTTATACGAAAATCAAAGTGAAGCATGTGTCATTCTCAAGCTGTAACACTCTGTTTAGGGATTTATTTTTGTCTGCAGAACCTATTTAAGCTTTTTTTTTGCTGCAAATACTCTTTTAAAGGATTTATGTTGTTGTTGTTGTTGTTGTGCTAATTGTTTAGTTCGTACTTGCGAATACTCTTTTAAAGGATTCCAGATTATACAAAACTATAACTTCTGGCAGCATAAACTGTGTACTAGCAATATTAACTATGTACTAGCAGTAGTAAACACCCTGCATATTTTTGTTACAGTTGTCTTGTATATGCAGTTTTCATGTATGTGGTTATGCCTTTATATAGTGCAAAGTTGAAAAAAAAAAACAGTGTTTGGTATGAAAGATTCTCAATTTCAGGCACAATTTGTTGAAAAAACAGTGGTTGAAAAACTAGTCAATATGCAGTCATGACTAATAGACTAAACTCAATTAAGTGAATATCAAATTACATAAGTTATCAGAAATGTGTGACCATATTTATCGAATTGTGACTACGCTTAAGTAATGTGTGACAAAATATGACTATGATTTAGTCACACAAAAACTCAATGTGACTAATATCAAGGTTAATGATAACTCATGACTTCACACTTTGCTATAAATAATAGTCACATGAATATTTCACAATGTGACTATTTTGAATGTATTGGTCACATAAAATACCCTTATAATGTTGCCATAAACATCATTTAGATACACATTATTGAGAAGGTGTGACTATTGTAAAGCCTATAGTCACATGATCGTGCTTCAATTAAGTGTGACTATACACAATTAGGATTTGGCAAGCAAACACACACTAAAATTTAGAAACACATATTAACTTACGTGACCATATGTATCGAGTTTTCGTTACACTTAATTATGTTTCTATGGTTTAGTGTGACCATATATGACATTTGGTCACACTCGTCAAGTGTGTGACATATATTTGTCACTATTAAATGCATATCGTGACTAACGCTTCAAACTTACTTTTCCATTGTCACACATTTCAAACACTATGTGGCTAAATATTCAGCAAAGAATAGCAGTCACGTTTAAATAATGTGTGACAAACTTGACTATATAATTTAGCCACATACACAATTACCTCATGTGACCATATATCTATTTTGGTCACACTTTAAAATTGTGTGACATATATTTGTCACATATGTATATCTATAGCATGACTAATGTTTCGAGCTCATTTGTATCTGTCACACGTCTCGACTTAAAAGTGACTAAATAATCCAAAATATTTTTTCTAGCTACCTCTAGTAACATAAATATTCAAATGTGTGACAATAGAATTCCGAAATGGTCACACAAGTCGGATCAAGTGTGGTTGTTCATTTTATTCTCGTACATTTAGTCATGTATAAATGTTATAGTGAGACATTTCAAAATCGACCATGCGTGACCAATAGAACTTTTTGTACTAGTGATAGTTGAATTCTTGAAATAAGTATTCTTTAAATTCCGATAGATCAAATTTGGATGATTTATGTCTTGTCAACAAGTATGAATGTCATTACTTGAGACATTATTCATCAACAAGAGTTATCATGCATTGATCTATTTAGTATTTGGATAAGAGATGTTAAACAATTATTATAATAAATTTAAATACATGGTATGTTTAATTTATAATAAGTTGTATCCTATATTTGTATGTTTAATCCATGAATAAATGTTATTCTAAATTGTCCGTTGTTAGTTAATAATATGGGAATATTATTAAATCAAGACAAATCTGAAGGTTGGTATAATATACTTAAAGTATATTGATGCGTAGTCATGCCATTTCAGATGATATTCAATGATACCGAATATAGGACTTATCCCAACTACATGATGTTACTTTATGGATCTTGTCATTAAGTAAATCATGAGAAGTTATCCTCAGACTTGAGATGCAAGATAAGTGTCATAAATGTAGTACATTTTTGTGGAACAACTTAACGCTATACGTAACTGGTAGTCATAAGGGTTGTTTTTAGAAGTGTTACAAAGTTTGTGGGTTTTGCTTGTAGTCAAGATAGAATTTGTTCCTTCAAATTAATTTTTGGAGATTAATACTGCTGGGCCCCTCATAGGGTTGTCAAGATGTTTGCATGGTCGTGCCCAAGATCTTCCCTGAATATGTTCAGATGATTTGATAATCTTGATCAATCACAAACAACGAGAAACAAAATGGTTAATTAAGGAATGACTTTGATCCATATCCTTATTAACGTGGTATTAGAAACAAAAGGATAATAATAATGAGAAATCATTAAAAGGTTTTTCTAGGAGCCTTACTCGAGATCGTACTAGAGGCATCGGCATGTTGCAAGACGCTAACCGATGTGATCACACTATTAAGATATGTCCAAGTGGGAGCTGTTAGTTTATGAACATAAATTAATAGTTGTGTATTAGGATCGAACTCGAGATCATGGGATTGCACATTTTACGTATAAAGAGTAAATGAATAATTATTTATAAATGTTATATATAAATATTAATAAACACAAAACGAGTAACGACCGTTAGTATTTAACGAAGAATGACTAACGACCGTTAGACGGAGAAAAGGAAAGTAATACTTGTGAAAAATTGGAATGTCAAGAAGGTTCCGGAATCCCTTAGGGATGTCCATAACCGATCGGCCATAAGGGGGATTCCACCTCCTTAATGCCTTGGACTCCAAGTTATCACTAGTATATAAACAAACCCAAGGATTCATTGTTTCCTACAACTTGTACACATAGTTCTTGGTGTTTTTCTCTCCATCTTTTCTTGTCCAAATAATTGATCCATCTAAATCTTTTATAAAGGGATTCGATTTTAGTAAAGATCAAAATAGTTTTGTGTTTAAATTACTTGCATAATCTTTTACTTGAATTAGTACGTGTGTACAAGAACGTGATACAATCACACTATTGATTGTATCTTGGATTGAATAACAAAAGGGTAAGGGATTATTCTTACAATCCACATAAACCCTAATTAGGGTTCTTGAGTTGAAGATTGCATTTGATTCTTGTTCGGGTTAAAATCACAAAGGTATGTTTACTTTTATATTTGATTAATTAATTACATATTGTATGATCTTGTAATTGCTTCCGCTATGCTTACTTGATGTGTTTGGTTTAGTTATATGATTGTCATGATATTATAATTCCAACACGATTCTCATAGCGTATATTCTTCAAGCTAAGTAAAATGACATGTTTGAGCTATGGGTTTTTTAGATTGGAAGTATTGATACTTTTCTCCCTGAAAGATAAATAATGAACAACAATTGGTTCATAAGTTCCAGTTGTTCCTTTTGGATTCGGAATATATGCCTTGTACTTCTTTATACTAACCGTTGAATGAAGCTCGTGAAATGACATCTCTAGCCAAGTTATCTTCCGCAACACCACTTTTGGCTGTGTGAAGTAACCATTTATTGACCATTTCACTACAACTTAAACAAATTGCCGAAAACATACTCTGTGACATTAGATCCTAACAATAAAAAATGGGTATAAAGAACCACCAATAACAGAAAAATCGGTAAGAAGAACCACCAATACAGTTAAGTGACCTATGAATAAAGAGGTTATTGTAGTTCTCTAATCCATGATGTTTTAAGACAACAATGAAAAGAAAGGTCTAATGCAACAGCACAAAAATGAACTTTTCAACATATAATTGTTATTAGAATAAATCAAAAAAATTACAAAGTGTTTTCAAGGTAAGTACTTAATTAAATTACACTAAAGTTAAGATACAGACCAATTTGGCTAGTAAACTTAATAGCATTCTAATGAAGCTACCACAAGCTAAATAGATGCTCATTCATATATTTTCTTTTTCAATAGGCAACATGTATTCAAAAATTGGTTCACATGGAAGAACATTGAGCAGATACATTCTATCTTAAGAAGGATCCAGAATTTAAAAAATATATATATAAAAAAAATATAAATAATAAAAAAACAAAAAAATAAAAAATAAATAAAAATGTGTTTACTTAAGAAGCGGTATGCAATTTTTTTAAGTGAATTGCATATATATTTCCAATGAAAGTTGAATATGTGCATATCTATACTACCTATAATGTAAAAATGGTCAAAGTTGAAAAGTGGAATAGTCAAGAAAAGTGAAATGTTGAAAATATCTATACTACCTATAATGTAAAAATGGTCAAAGGTGAAAAGTGGAATAGTCAAGAAAAGTGAAAGGTTGAAAATATTGTTTGCCTATTCTACCCTTGAAACCTTGATAGTCAAAAGGGCATTTAGGGTTAATAAAGGAAATATTGATCTGGAATGGACCATGCGTAAAATTTTAAATTGATCACTTATTAAGTAAATAAGACTTTTTCTTAAATCTTCTCATGTAAGCCTCATGATACCAGTTGTAACCCACCCCAATTATGCATTAAGAAACGCACCAGGATTTTATTCATGCACAAAGTATCAAACCATCATTCAGAAAACCCTTCATCATCATCATCCAAAAATTGCCACTATTAAGCTTACCCAGGAAACCCTTCATCATCATCATCATTCAAAAATCGCCACTATTATCTTCGATCAACCATCGCCGACTTTTAACCATCGTCTAATGGTTACTAACCATCATGGACTTTCTTAATCAACCATCGCCTATTGTAGACAATACACTTTACGAACTCGGTGACGGCTACAAATGAGGATGTAGATGGTTAGAGGGAGCTACCATATTAGGGTACTCCGAAAGATATGAATACTTGATTTTACGGAAGTCCGAAGACAAAAGAACCGGATTAAATGGGATTGCCATAAGTTATGACTTACTTATCAAAGCTGCATGATGTGATTGCTAACCGCACGGACTCACAAGCTTGGAAACAAAGCTTCGGCATTAATGTTATTATGTTCTTGGAAGCCGGCCGATTTGTATATATCCAAAAAAGTTTGCATCTTAATATTTCTGATTGTCAAAAAAAAAGTTTTCATTTTTTATGGATAGTAATAATGACTATTTTTCTTACTTCACCATTAATTGCTCATTTCTAATTTCTATAATAATGCAAGGACAAAATTGAGTTTTTTTAATCAAAACCTGCATTCATTACACATTATATTTTCTACATTTTTTGTTTGTGGGCACTTTTTTTTTTTGAAACGGCGAGAGTACCTATCTATACTAGATGTCAAAGATCTGCTGTCTTGTGATGTTTGTTAATGGAAGTTAGGTTTGAAACCCTATTGTTGGTTTGCTTCTATTCATCTGGGTTAGTTCTTGCATTACAATTGATGATGGATAGTAGCTATTACTGTTCGATGGCAGATTCATGGTGCTTTGGATTTCAAGTTAATGTTGCATTGATTCTTGCTATTGTGAGTACCTATCTATACTATATGTCAAAGATCTGTTGTCTTGTGATGTTTGTTAATGGAAGTTAGGGTCGAAACCCTATTGTTTGTTTGCTTCTATTCATCTAGGTTAGTTCTTGCATTACAATTGATGATGGATAGTAGTTATTACTGTTCGATGGCAGATTCATGGTGCTTTGGATTTCAAGTTAATGTTGCATTTATTCTTGCTATTGTGGTTTTTGGTTCATGGAATATTACATGTTGAAGATCGCATGGATGTTTATAAGTGGATTCTTCATGGAAATTAAGGTGGACCGCCATGGTGATTTAGAAGGCTCAAGTGCTTTTCTTGAGTAGTATTGTCATGTTTTATGTACTTTTGTCATTATTGGTAGGTTCATTTTATTGTAAGTTATAAGAATGGTTTGTCATTCTTATATTCGAGTCTGTAAGTGTCCTAAAGGACTGAGGTGAGGGATATCACCCTCATCCTATATACCTCAACGTTTTTTGGAGTAATGCATTTTAACGGGGTGAATTAACCCTTTTACCCAAAAATCTATACTACCTATAATGTAAAAATGGTCAAAGGTGAAAAGTGAAATAGTCAAGAAAAGTGAAATGTTGAAAATATTGTTTGCCTATTCTACCCTTGAAACCTTGAAAGTCAAAAGGGCATTTGGGTTAATAAAGGAAATATTGATCTGGAATGGACCATGCGTAAAATTTTGAATTGATCACTTATTAAGTAAATAAGACTTCTTCTTAAATCTTCTCATGTAAGTGATTGAGTAATTTCAAATCAAGTTATATTAGTATATTATTACTCAAAGAAATACGAATAACCCGAGGTCGTAGTCCGTGTGAAGGGTGAATGGAATTTTGAATTCCCGGTCCGTGAAACGTGTCGTGAAAGTGGGAAAAGGTGATTTGAATGAGATTACACTAATGAATATGAAAATGAAGCACAATTAATCACTTAAGCACGTAATTCAAGTAATCAAACCAAAAACGTAACGTAAACTTAAAACCGTAAGCTAAAACGCGAAATAAACATTAACGCACAAAATAAAACGTGAAATTAAAGCTATACTACTCCTACGGACTTGAAAATAATTTTCTAAAGTCAAAAATTATAAAAGAAAATTTTGAGAAAAAGAAAATTATTTTTTTGACTTTTGATTTAATTTTTATGAATTAAAAACTAATTTAACTAATTAAAAATTAAAAGAAAATAGAAATAAAGTGAGAAAAATGCAAAATTAATTTTTAAAATTCTAAAATAACTAAAAACTATTTTTAAAACTGAAAATCTATTTTTTTGGCTTTTTGTATAATTTTTAGGAATTAAAAACTATTAAAACTAATTAAAAAATAAGAAAAATGCAAATAAAATAAATGGGAAAATTGCAAAATAAAGTTCTAAAATTCTGAAATAAATGAAAACTAATTTCTAAAATATTTTTGGATTTTTTTATGCTTTTTCTGATTTTTTTGGGATTTTTGGTAATTAAAAAGTATTAAAAATGGAATAAAAACTAATATTAAATAAGAAAAATAGCAAATGAACTTAGAAAAATATGAAAAATTCAGGGAAATTCTAAAATATTATTATAAGCCTAGGAAAAATTTTAAATCTGAAAAATAAGTTGTGTAGCTGTTGATGCTTAATAAACTGGTTAATGGAAATGCTTATTTATAAGCAAAACTTGACCAATCTATTTGAAACTTTGACCAACTGATATTTTGACTTAAATGAACTCAAATAAGCTGATGTAAAACAATTTTGATCTCAGAAACATAGATAAGGCTCAAGACAGATGAAATAAGCAATATTAGTGAATAAGCAGTGCACAAACAGATTCAGCAAATGGTAAAAACTCAAATGAAACAGCAACTTAAGGTACAAAGTAACTTGTATGAACCACAAAACTCAGATTATGAGCAATAATACTCAATTGCAACCCTATAAACTTGAATTCAAATCTTAAGTTGAAACACCCAACAAGACATGTCAAATAAGCAGTCCCAATAAGCTGTTTATTCAAAACTTATGGGTGCAAAACCTTGTCTAACCTGCTGAGATGCTAAATAGACCAAGAGAAATGATTTTAAATCCAATTTACTAGTCAAATTGTAGCCTAGAAAGTTGGTCAAAACCTTAGGAGCAGGGGAGCTATTCAACCAAACAGACAACTTATAGGCTAGTTTCCAATAAGCACTTGAGTTTCAAACTAACTTTTTCTTTCTGTTTATGTTTAACAAGCTGCAAAAGTCCACAAATCAACAAACAAAAAGTGTTTCCAAACACAATTGATCCCTAGAAAAGCTCTTAAAATTTTGACCAAAAACTGAGTACCAATAATATTTGACTTTTTGAATTTGTATGAAACTTTGACTAATTTGAATCTAAACCCATCTTAATTAATTTCCTATGTTGTAATAAGCTATTGTGCAATTAATTAAAGCTCTCTAATACTAATATGCAACTATTGATGAGATTATGCAACTAAATAAACCTATTTAACTAACTGTTATGTCTATATGAAAGTTATTTTGACTTTTGATGTAATATACCTACTGTTTTTATGTAAGATTAGACCTAAATGTACCTGAGATTGATGTCTAAGCAAACTATCACCTCTGTATCACAGGTTAAACCAGTGAACTAATCTCAACCAAACACCCTCTATATGACTGAATAGAACTTATCACCACTCAAATATATTCCTCAGCAATCCAAAACTTAACTATTGATCAAATACTTATCCAACAACCCACAACAAACACAGAAACTAAGAAAACAACCAGTAACACAGATCTGAGATAATGCAACAGTTAAGAAACAGACAGTCTCAAATAATAAACAAACAATTATCTAAATGAAATGCAGACTAAGATAAAGCTAAAATATGATGCAAATATCAATAGAGAAACAGAAATGAGCAATATTAAATAGATCTATACTATTGTAACTAAGCTTATGCAATAATAGAATTAAATGGAAAACTTACAAAGCAAATGCCCCCTCAGCTTAACAAAGGGGGTTCACTATGCTTGCCTGTCTTTTGTCAGGCCAAATGGTCTCCTTTTTGGCTGCCTTAAACTCCACAATAAGCTGGCTTATATGAATAAGCTATCAGTTGACTATATTTGACCTTTTTGTAATTTTGAGTATTAAAACTATTAAACCCACAGTAAGCTATGAGAGAGCTTATATGGGCTTATGAATGACAGTATAAACTATTTGAAGCTTGAAATTGGAATTGAAACTATATTTATTTATTTTTTTCTGATTTTATTTATTTTTTATTTTTTTTTATTTATTTATTTTTTTTTTTTTTGATTTTCAATTTAAGTGAAGCATAAACTTAATAGATATATTGAAGTAAACTAACAAACTAAAGTTGAAATTTAAGACAATAAGCTATAAATAAAAGCTAAATTATATTAATACTAAAAATTTTGATTACAAAGCTGCAATGGAAATTACAATTTATAAAACAGAAAACTAACACACCTTATATTAAAAACCTACTACAGAAAAACTACACTCTATCAAATGTGAATGAGAGGGGTATTTATACTTTCTGAGGGAGTGCTCTTGTGAAGGTTCTAGCATTCCACGTCACTGATCCACACCTCACTTGTGTTTCTTTGAGTGAATATAAGCCCTCAGATCAACCTTGGTCCCCAATCTTCTATCTCATCCCTTGGATCATCATTCACCCAATCATTTGACACGGTTTCCCAAGTAATAAAAGGGAATGGGCTTTTGTTTCTTGGGCTAGTGTGGACTGGATTCTGGTTTGTGGATCCGGTAGTGTATTTAAGAGTAATATTATTAGTAAGGACCAAATTGTAATTCTGAATTTCTTAGGGACCAATTGTGTAAATTTCTAAAAGTATCTTCCAAGGGCTAATGTTGACATTCTCTGATTCTTGGAGGATGCATGTTGACTTTTCATCAAATGTTTCTTCAAAGGACCATTTTTGTAATTATTTGGAAGTTCAGGGACTAAAGTTGCCAATCTTTCCAAACTTTGACCAGGGACTCATCTTGCAATTTTATGAATTCCTGAGGACTTCTTTTGACATTATGAGCTTTCTTTGATCATTAAGCTTCCCCGCTCCGGCTTTTGACCTTTTTCCATTCTCGTGCTCGTTTTTGTCGGTTTTGGATTTGTTTTTGTTCATTTTTCACATATCCGTACCTGCACATACACAAATACAAAAACACACATTCTCTTGGCATATTTGGTTAGTATTTGGTGTATTTGGTCTGATTTAAGGCCTAAAAATGATGTGTGAATAAGCACACATCAGTAAGCCTCATGATACCAGTTGTAACCCACCCCAATTACGCATTAAGAAACGCACCAGGATTTTATTCATGCACAAAGTATCAAACCATCATTCAGAAAACCCTTCATCATCATCATCATCCAAAAATCGCCACTATTAAGTGATGCGTGGGAATCGCAACAGGCTTTACCTCTCGAGGGATCTCGAGAAGCTTACAACCCCCACCAGGCAGTGTACCTGATCGTTGTAGTATAGTATAGTGACAAGTACCGGGGGATTGATCGTTCAACTTAGGAATAGTGTCGCTAGGATTAGAAAGCCTAATTACTAGTTCTAGAGATGAGGGATGATTCTTTTTGTGTTTTTATATTTTATGGAAAGCAATTAAAATTCTCGGGGTTTTGAAAGAGTGGGCGGAATTAGTTGCTATTCAACTAACCCAAAGCTAAGATGCAATCAAAATAAAATACTAAAAATGTAAATAAACTAATTATACTAAGGTTGTGAGCAGTAATTGGAGAAAATGTGTTTACTTAGATTTCACTACTCCCTAGATATCTTTTACATGTTAATTACTTGTTATAATTGCATGGATGACGGATTGTATTCCTTAATACCATTCATGGGGTGGCATACATAACTCCCCAATTCTATGAGCTCTTATCTCCTCCTACACCATGCCCAGCACAACTATAGGGATTGTAAACAGTGGCTCATGCATTAAATACAACCAATAAAGACCTAGTACGCCTCGGTTCATGTTTCTTAAGACGTTCAAGCATGTTACCATTTGGAGATCTGCCAGTTTTCTTAAGCCTAACATATAAAATCATTCATCCAAGACAAGAATAAACAAGTAATCAACACATAATCAATATCTAGGTTTCATTAGATCTAAGCAAACACAAAAGAGATCTAGCCTAGCATAATGGAATTGAGACAAGAACAAGATATAGACAACCAACACATAGACATATTGATTGAATTAGAAGAACACTTATCTCAATTACAATGCAAGGTATCAAGGGTTTGGAACCCTTGAAAAACCTGTAAAAGTTGCACCAAAATCGTCTTTAGGGTTTCTCCAAAACTTCTCTTTTTTAATGTAAAAAACTAGAAAACTATATATAGGAAAATCGGGGTGACGGCGTCAAGAACAAAGGTGTGACGCCGTCATCTCGCCGCCAAATACTTCCTCGGACGTCCTTGATCTACTTCTGATGGCCTGCGTGACGCCGTCATGAGCTACGGATTTTAATTCTTGGGGTTTGACGCCGTCATGAGTTTACTCTTGACGCCTTCATGTACTGTTCCAGCATGGAAAATTGAGACTTTGCCGTTTTCTTCACTTTTATGCTCCAAAAACGTCCAAAATGGCTTCTTTTCCAGAATTCACTCTCCAAGTACCTAAAATCACAAAAGGAACGATTTAGGGCAATATTTGATCAAATAAATTCGGATTCGGGCTTAAATGACCCCCTAAAAACGGATCATTTTTCGCCTCATCATATACCCTTACACTTGAGATTTGCTTGTCCTCAAGCAAATGCGCTTTTATTCTACTCAAAAGACAAGTTAGGGGTCATTTAACACTAATATAAAAGTAATTACAACAAATAATCATTCCACTAAAGACCAATAGACAAGCACGGAGGTCATATACTAGCACCTCACAAATAGTGTTTAGATACTCACATCTCTCGGGTGTAATAAAGTGTAAATTACAATATGGAAACGGAAGATATCTCTCACTACCTGTCATAGCAAAATAGATTACCATAGGCTTGGGAAAGGATCAAACCTCCACCACATGGCGTAAGCACCTAGGATAAACTATCAAAGAGGTCTTTTAAAGGGTTGTAACGTTAGGTATAGGGATATGAATTACACGGTTTTGTTGGATAAAGGAAGTTTTACTGGTGGCGAGTTAACAATCTTAGTTAATTACATGTACAATATGACGTTGCTAAGCCAAGACTAGACTCGACTTAAGCTAACAAATGAAAAATAACTAAAAACATAAAATGAACATAGAATGAAAAGGGATGGTAGTCCGTATGTTTTTTCTCTTTTTCTTTTTTTTTCATTTTTCTATTTTTTTCTTTTCTTTTTCTTGATTCTTTTTCGATTTTTTTTTTTTTTTTTTTTTTTTTTTTTTACATACACTCTTACCCTACCATCCAAAATAATACATCATAGGGGATGAGAGTTCCCCTTACACTTGAATCTTTACATACTTTACATTCAACTAATCTAATGACTCGAATTAAGAAAATCAAAACACTTGGAGCACTTTTAAGATTAACGCACATATGGGGGTAATAAATGATGTTCTTCCCCATTACTCCATAAAATAAGTACTTACCCATGAGTCCCAATCGTCCCAAAACAATATGTACAAGGATATGACTCGACTTAGCAACCATGTAATCAATTAGAAAGTTAACTTAGGGTTTAACAAATAACAATAATGCACTAAAAATGAGTGCATACACGGAAGGCTAAGGCGATTTGGGTGTACATTAAGTGGGGTGTAACAAATTCTTCCTTTAAGTAAAATGCTTAAAGTTAGAAACGAAAAGATAGGCTCGGAGGGGGTGTACTAGGGGTTTCGTGTACTAAAAATGAGTACAACGCTAAGGGTGTGGGAAAAATTAGTTGACTTAACTAGCCAAGTAATATGACTTAAATAGTCAAGTAATTATAATACGGGTTTAACACAAGGGTGATCATAATGCCTCTTATCATGTAGTAAATCCTACCACACGAATGTAGTCTCACTAGCGGTCTCGGGATGCATCACTAACGCAAGTTCTAGAATCTAAATGCTACCGGTACACTCATAAGCACTAATAGTAAATGCTTTTCCTATCAAATTTAAAGGCGAACCTCACAATTTTGGGTGGAAAATTTTTCTAAATATACGGTTATGTGCTAGTCATACAATCTCCTATCCATGAGACGCTTGCTATGGCTAAAGTTTCACTCCTAAATGTTGTAAAAAAATTTAAATTTGGCGCTAAAATTGCACTAACAAGTATTTCTCATAGTTTTATTACACATCTACTATCAAACAAGACAAACTCAAGCGAAAGTGCATATGTAAGGTATCATCTTTTTACCCTCCCCTTACACTTAAGATGAACATTGTCCCCAATGTTCAAGTAAAGAATGTAAAAGTTAAAAAGTAAAAAGAATGAAATCAAATACTCCCCTGATTCGCTCGGTATGGATAATAGGATAGCCAGGTTAAATCTTCCTCCAAGAAAATGAACAATCAAAGCTTCCCTTTCAGAATATAAATCATCTTCTTGTCATACATAACCTGTAAATCCTGACAAAAATAGACAAGACAACCTCGCATAAAATCGGCGGCATCCTATATAAGTTACTAAATCCTAGAAAACAAAGTAAGATATAATGCTTGTGGAATGAAGTTTGCAGATTTCCTGGAGATTATAAAACTTAATAATTCACAAAAACTATGAGACTCCGTTAGAAAAACAAAACCGGTAAAATTTCCAGATTTTAACTCCTGACGCCGTCAAGAGTAATCCTCTGACGCCGTCAGAATGGACCTGCAGAAATTCTTATGTTAAGTTTCCGGAAAATTTCTGGAAAAACTTGGTTTTACTTCCTGGAAAATCCTGCAAAACTTCATTATGACTCAATACAAGCATTTGACTCTAACAAATACTAATATACATGCTCATTTAATATTGTGGAGAATCATGATCGGTTTGTTTCTTAAAAACATATTTGGGGTTTCCCCTTACACTTATCTTTTGCAAAAATACTTCTAGGTGGAGTTAAGACTATGCTAAACAATAAAGTAAAGTATTTCCACATTTTAATTGAGAAACATGATCAACCAACAATAAAAATAAAACATGCATACGGAAGCAAATAACAAACAAACAAATTAAATCACATAAAACATGGGTTGCCTCCCAAGAAGCGCTTTTCTTTATTTACGAGTCTTGTAGCTAGACTCAAGGCTACGGGTTACTACGTGATTTCATCATTGGTTCCATTCTCTGATTGTAGATATTCCTTGTAGAAACCAATCACCTTTTTCTCAACCGCCCCCATAATCATTTGGGCAAATTCTTCATCGACTTTATACCTTGGTCCAAGGCCAAGCAATCTTTGTAATAAAGACTCCTTTTTTCCCATACATAATCCATGCCCTTTTTCTTATCCTCCTCATTAATATCCTCAAAAGCACCAACGTTGTCCTTATCAAAACGAAATATAAAGCGAAACTCTTTCATCCTATTAGGCATCCTATAAGTGATACAATCGGTGTTACTTGCAAATCGGATCGTGCCTTCTACCTCATCATATTCCAACTTAGACTCCTCAACAAATGGTTTGCCAAACACAACATTGGATAATCGACAATCAATAACATTAGCAAGATCCTCCACAATCATAAAGTCGGTGACAAAAGTGAAATTACCAATAAAGACACGTAAACCTTTAACTCTCCCGACAAAGTTACAAACTCCACTGGGGTACTTGGGATCCCTTCTAGGTTCAAGTCTTGTGTTCACTATATCATTATAAACCATTGAGGACATAATGTTGATTGGAGATTTAAAGTCAATATAAGCATTGCTAATGTGCCTATATCCAATCATACACGGTATCTTAGCATTCTTAGGATCGCCTCTCTTGATCTTAGGTTCAATTATGGTGAAAGGAGATCGCGGGTTATCAATAAGATTGTTATAATATGCAATCTCCTCCTTAGTGGGGTATAGATTAAAGTAGTCATTAAGCTTCGGATCTATTTCCTCCTCTTCTATTCTTTCAACAACATTCACAAAATCATTAGGCCCTAGGTCCTTATTTGAATACAAGGCGGTTGCTAGGTCACTAAATGTATGTTCGAGTTCAATCTTAATCAACCTATTAAGCTCTCTAAGCTCCCTAATCTCACTCTCAATTTGTTCACGTAACACAGCCACTTCTCTAGGGGACAGGGGTGGATTCGCGTTTTCCATAATGGTCAACGGAATAGTCAATGAGGTTAATTTACTAACAAAGGCACAAAGAAATGAGATAGACTAAAGAAAACCTAAAAATAAAAATAAAATCTTACTAGAAAGGAATCTAGCAAGTAGACCTAATAAAAAGAAATTCTAACCTAGACAATAACTATTCCCCGGGCTGCGGCGCCAAAAACTTGATGCGTGGGAATCGCAACAGGCTTTACCTCTCGAGGGATCTTGAGAAGCTTACAACCCCCACCAGGCAGTGTACCTGATCGTTGTAGTATAGTATAGTGACAAGTACCGGGGGATTGATCGTTCAGCTTAGGAATAGTGTCACTAGGATTAGAAAGCCTAATTACTAGTTCTAGAGATGAGGGATGATTCTTTTTGTGTTTTTATATTTTATGGAAAGCAATTAAAATTCTCGGGGTTTTGAAAGAGTGGGCGGAATTAGTTGCTATTCAACTAACCCAAAGCTAAGATGCAATCAAAATAAAATACTAAAAATGTAAATAAACTAATTATACTAAGGTTGTGAGCAGTAATTGGAGAAAATGTGTTTACTTAGATTTCACTACTCCCTAGATATCTTTTACATGTTAATTACTTGTTATAATTGCATGGATGACGGATTGTATTCCTTAATACCATTCATGGGGTGGCATACATAACTCCCCAATTCTATGAGCTCTTATCTCCTCCTACACCATGCCCAGCACAACTATAGGGATTGTAAACAGTGGCTCATGCATTAAATACAACCAATAAAGACCTAGTACGCCTCGGTTCATGTTTCTTAAGACGTTCAAGCATGTTACCATTTGGAGATCTGCCAGTTTTCTTAAGCCTAACATATAAAATCATTCATCCAAGACAAGAATAAACAAGTAATCAACACATAATCAATATCTAGGTTTCATTCGATCTAAGCAAACACAAAAGAGATCTAGCCTAGCATAATGGAATTGAGACAAGAACAAGATATAGACAACCAACACATAGACATATTGATTGAATTAGAAGAACACTTATCTCAATTACAATGCAAGGTATCAAGGGTTTGGAACCCTTGAAAAACCTGTAAAAGTTGCACCAAAATCGTCTTTAGGGTTTCTCCAAAACTTCTCTTTTTTAATGTAAAAAACTAGAAAACTATATATAGGAAAATCGGGGTGACGGCGTCAAGAACAAAGGTGTGACGCCGTCATCTCGCCGCCAAATACTTCCTCGGACGGCCTTGATCTACTTCTGATGGCCTGCGTGACGCCGTCATGAGCTACGGATTTTAATTCTTGGGGTTTGACGCCGTCATGAGTTTACTCTTGACGCCTTCATGTACTGTTCCAGCATGAAAAATTGAGACTTTGCCGTTTTCTTCACTTTTATGCTCCAAAAACGTCCAAAATGGCTTCTTTTTCAGAATTCACTCTCCAAGTACCTAAAATCACAAAAGGAACGATTTAGGGCAATATTTGATCAAATAAATTCGGATTCGGGCTTAAATGACCCCCTAAAAACGGATCATTTTTCGCCTCATCATTAAGCTTATCCAGGAAGTTTAAAGAAATGTGTTCACTTTCTTTGTTTCTACTTTCATGATTTTAATTGCATATTTTTTATTGTAGGCACTTTATAAAATACTAGTATAAAAAACCACATTGAATTCAAGCCCTTCAACAATTAGGTAACTCTTTTAGTTAATTTTTATATCACGATTGATTTGAATCATCTGCAATTTTAAGAAATTCCACAACGATTATTTTTTCTAATTGCTCACATGCTATGGTAATGTGTAATCAAGGCACACCCGATGTTCTTGATAATGTCTGAATGAGTTTGGTATGTGTGTTTCATTTAGGTGGTCTGTCATTTGTTATGAAAAGGTTTTTGCATTATCAGGAACCGGAACCATTAAAACTATAACCCTGTAAAGACTCAATCTTCTAATTTCATTCACTCTAACACTTTGAGCACTTTCTTTATTATGAAAAGGTTTTTGCACTTTTGAATCTACCATAAGCCCATAAATATACATCATGGCTAGAATTCTAGGCAAAACCCGTCAAGAAATGTCAAGTGGGTTTAGTTACCTGCTCCATGAGATATCACATTTAGTCCAGATCTTCTGTGGTTAATAGTCTTTATCAGTGATCACAGTTGGTCCAGCTCTTCTGTGGGTAATAGTCTATTAAGAGGACTAAGATCTTATTTATGTTAAGGATACATCATTTTCACGTTCATTGTTCACTCATTCATTAAACTGTTAGTCTATTGTTGTGTTAAAATTCAAGCGTAAATTTGTGAATATTGGTTGTTGATATTGTTAGATTATGGACATTATTTTAGTAGTCGTATGTTAGGACCGAACACGAGATCACGGGATTGCACACTTTAAGTATGAGAGTTAAAGTTTAATAATTAAATGTAAAAGTTTATATTTAATTATTTATTACACAAATATATATAATGATTATTTAGTATTTAAGATAAATGACTAATGATCATTAGATGAATATAAGGAAAGAATGTGTATGATTAATTGGTAAGTCAAGAAGCATCCGGAAGCCCCCTTGGACCTAGATCCGATCGGCAAACCCAAAAGGAGGGCACCTCCTTTGTTTTCTTGAGCTCCAAGTTTCATACACTATATATACAAGGCTTAGGGATTCATTGTTGGTATCTCTTGTGCACACACACAAACCCTAAACTTGTTTTCTTTTCCTTGTTTTTCTTGTAGTCGATCAAACAAACACCCTTAAAGGGTTGATCGATTTTCTATATTAAACAAAAGGTTTTGGTTTAATTTTTTGTTCTAAAAACTAGCATTACTTTAACTTGTTTTAGTACGTGTGTACAAGAACGTGATTCAAACATACTTTTGATTGATTCTTGGATTGAATTACAAAAGAGGTAAGGGGTAATTCTTATAATCCACATAAACCTTAATTAGGGTTCTTGATTTGAAGATTGCATATTGATTCTTGTTCGGGCTAGAATCACAAAGGTATGTTTACTATTTATTATTGATTAATTAATTACATATTATATGATCTTGTTATAACGCTTCCGCATATGCTCTCTTGATGTGTGTGGGTTATTTTATATGATTGTCATGATATCATAATTCCAACAGTGGCATCTAGAGCCGTTATAATGTGTAATTAATTATCGAAACGCATAAAAATTGGATCTTGATTCGTTTAGTTACATGTTTTTAGGGTTTTTAGATTCCTAACCCTAATTTTTTTATGGGACGATTTAGACCTTAAAGGGTTTTAGGGTTTTGGTTTTGATTTTTTAATATGATTAGAAACCCTAGGATGTCATGTAATTTGTTGTGCGTTTTAGTAAACGATCTTGGTGCAATATGTTAATTGTTAAGCTTAATCCATGAAAAATGCATATTTGCAAGGATTTTAATATGTGATAATGGTTTAAATTGTATATATAAATTAATTGTTAAGTTATATCGAAACATGTAAATTTATAAATAGATGTCGAATTGGGGAAGACTCCAATATTAAGTAATCAATTATGTGCTATGTGGTATTTGTTTAGTTTTGGCTTAGGCAATCGATTTATCGATGTATGTGGCTTTTTTACCTAGAAGAAAGCCTTAATTAAACAAATACGTTATACATCTAGATTTGATTATTAATAGGACTATTGAATAAGATTTGCATGTGGCTACATGTTTTATACATATTTAATTGTTATGTTATGTATATGTTTATTTGGTTGTTTATTTTTTATTTTATATTACTTGTTTTTGTTTATTATTATGTTAGACATGTTTATAAACGAAAAGGGTAATTTTTTAATAGAAAAATAAAATGGACTAAATAAATGGAGAAACTATTTTGGTTTTAAGAGTAAATTTCAAATGATTGGTTGATTGATGTTTTTGTACATAGTGTGCGAAAGGCGGACCGAATGTTGCCATCCAATGTACTTGTAGAGAAGGGTTTTTAAAGCTCATGCACCTACCGGTTCTCTACAACTTCTTGGTTGCCGACTCTAGACTTACCTATATCACTATATTACGTACATTGTCATCTTAAGGGTGAATTCACCACAATTCCACAATGATTATCCGAAACACTAAGCCTTAGGGCTTATGCAAAAGTACGATATAGTGGACGATAATTGTTGGTAATTCTTTAATTGGTGAACCCGATACCTCAATCAAAACTTTGTTATTTTACTCTTAGCAAATTAGTAATAAAAAGGTTTTGAAAAACCAATGTTATGAAGTTGTATGCATGCTTCTTCATACATTATTTTGATTACACGTCAAAATTTAATACCCTTATAAAATTAAGTCGAATGCCATCTAATTAAGAACACTTGAAGTTGTAATTTACGTCATGTGAGAACTTGGCGAGATTGCAATGGAGAGGTAAATTTCATAAATTCATTACTAGCAGATCAACTGATGTGATGGATTTATGAGTTTGCAGTTTTTAAGTTAGACGACTTAAATTGAGATCTTGGACTCAAGGCATTAAGATGGGGATCAAACATGCTTACATTATAAAAGTTCTGTGATTGTAAATCCCATAAATCTAGGAATTGCAATATGATATTGGCAATTATTGTTCGACAATTAACTTGTTGAATACTATCATTACTAGCAGATCAAATGATGTAATGGTACTATGTCAATTAGGATCCTAGCTTTAAGAAAATACTATGGTTTATATGAATATTTACCAATGGGTATTTTATTTTCTTAAAGATCTAATTTTCAAAAATACTGAAATTGAATTTTGTAATTCGTTTTAATGTATTAATGCAACGTTCAAACCGTAAACGCACTTTAGGCTTTGGTAAATTGATCAAGTTCTGTTTTCAAACAAATGTTTGATTAAGAAATATTTACTTAAAAGACAAAAGAAGTCTCCTTTCTATGAAGGAAGAGTGAGACACAGTCCTATTCCTTTTCATGAATGAGAAAGGATAATAGGAATATTAGATATGTCTAAATTATAATATAACTCATAGCAAATTTTTTAATAGTTAAGAAAATTGCGAATATTTTCCATAGGAATTTCATCATCCTCAATCGGTGATTAAATTCTCAGTAACAAATATGATATTTAGTTAACAGAAAATTATGTATGACATTTTATGAGTTATTATAATTAGAATCTAGACTAATTACCGCAAAATGTTTAAAGACAAACTAGTTGTTTTGACTATTTAAAGGTACTACATACATTGTAGGATGGTAGACCTATTAAGGAAGAAATTGCATGCCCAATTTTTCAAGTTAATAGCATTTGGTGGATAGTCCATCATTTACATAGTAGGATACACTCTTTAGTGCATAAGTAATTGTTACGTATGGACATTCAAAGGTGTAGGAAAGTTAAAAGCACACTATTTTCTTTCACTGGATATGAAACATTTACAATGTTGTCAAATTCAGTGGGAGTATCGTGTACTTATTACTGAATAAGGAATTATTGTAATGATCTTTAATTCAGTGGGAGTTACAAGCTTTGACATCTTGGTAGCTAAAGATAATTACTTTCCAAGTGTAGACACTCATACTTTTAAGGATAGTCTTGTACGTTTCCTTACTAGACATTGTTGTTTTACATCTACTTGTTATGCTAAAATCTATGACACAAACATATTGAACACATAAACAAATGCATGGCATGTTGTTTATCAACTATATGAGGTTGTTCCATGCACAAGTGGGAGAAATGTTATCTTTAATGTGTGCAAGAAACAACTCATAAAGATATGATTTAATGGATTCTCTTGACTACAAGATAAGAAAATAATGTTCTAATATGTTATGTGAGAGCTTAGCTAGATTGCAACAACAAGGTGAATTTCATATTTCATTACTAGCAGATCAACTGATGTAATTGAACTATGAGAATTTGCAGTTTCTAAATTAGATACCTATTAGAACATGTGTCAATATGATATTAAGACTATTTTAATTAGTATATTTATGAATTCATGGAATGACATAAATTAATTAAGTAATCTAATGCTACTTCAATCTGAATATTTATGTGTTCTTGGAATGACATAAATAAATGAAAAAATAATATTATACATTATTATGAAGTAATAAATTAACTTGAAATTACTATTGAAACCAAAAGTTGGTGTTCATAATTACTTTAGTTAAACATGTTTATATTTCATTGTAAAGATATAAACATAAAGTCTTTTAATTGTTACAAGACTTATAATAAAGTAAGACGTTATCTTGTTGTGTTTTTTAATTAAGACATATACATGAAGTTATTAAATTGTTAAATAACTTATAACGTATAGTGGGATTATAACAGTTTATGTTTTCTTGTAAAGACGTGGACATGAAGTGACTTTGTAAAAAGTACTTGTGTTATAAAGCATGTAATTTGCTTGAAAATACTATTACCATTAAAATGACTTAGTTGGTAAATAGACAAGTCAAAAGAAAATATGGTTATCTTAAATATTGTTAGATTGTCTTACAATATTAATAGTAATGAAATACCAAATGTTTATGTATGTTCAATTAGGAAAATCAAACTCTTGTTATATTGTTTGATTAAAGATAACTATGATTTCTTTTCTTCCAAAAGTTATCAAGGTTAAAAATTGAGTATGGCTTGGACATATTTAATAAAACTCTAACCTAGAAGATTAATAAGACATCATCATATGATGGAATGTGATAAATGTGATGAATTACATTAAGTCTTAAATTGAAGTTCTAAATTTGTTTAACTGCTTATGAAGAGGTTATTAACAAAGTAAAGTCAGGAACTGTCAATATGTATTTGTAATATCCCAAAAGAGAATATTGTATTGTTGCTTTATTTGCTAAGTATTTAAAGATAGTCTTTAAATTGCTAAAAACAAGTGGGAGTTTTGATCTTTAAAAGATAAAATTACAAGATACATAATCTTCTAAAATACACTAGTAAATATCATGATGAAGTTTGACATTTGAATGTTAAATCTCAACATGATGATAAAGTTTGACATTTAAATGTTAAATCTCAAGATGATGGAATTATCATTCATAGAATAATAATATGTCTCAGATATTTGATTAATATGCTGAGGGTTATGATTCACAGGATTATTGTAAACCTGATAATCATCATGCTACATTACCAATTATGAAATTGGGTAAAGTATACATGATATGAATGATTAAGATGTTGTCCATAAACATAATCAATTTTAGAAATTTGGTTTATCTTAAGAGTTAGACTAGAAAATGAAGACGAGTTTCTTCAAAGATAAGGTAACCTTGTGGTTAAAATCTTTATATAGAAATCATATGTACAATATTGTACACGTATTTAATGCATGTCTTATGACAAGATTATTAATAACACTTAAGCAATTAACTGTGATTGAATATTCTTTTCTAAATACATTAAATATATAAAGATTATGATTGTCATATTTATGAAATTGACAATAGAATATCAAAACTTTTTCTTGAGTGATTACTTGAGCGAGGACGATAAGTAAT
The DNA here is from genome assembly GCA_030686995.1 of Artemisia argyi. Taxonomy (NCBI): domain Eukaryota; kingdom Viridiplantae; phylum Streptophyta; class Magnoliopsida; order Asterales; family Asteraceae; genus Artemisia; species Artemisia argyi. The sequence continues at coordinate 215,504,242 of CM060701.1, forward strand.
CAAGAGGAGTTTATTAATTAAAATAAATCTTTAGAAGTGTATAAAGTACAATAATCCATGGATGGATAAATGCATGTATCTAGAAGATTACTCTTATGTTTAATTATTAAATTCATGTTTTGATTTATAATTGAAATAAGATTATTCCTAAAAGCTAGTGGGAGTATTATGTTTAATTTCTTAAATCATATATGTAGTAGAACATATAAAAGGTAACATTACATATAAGTTAAAAGTTAACTCTTAGTTTGGAATGAAACTTTAAAGATTTAGAAAATAAGACATACAACCTTGGAATGAATGTTTATTGTTGAAACATGTGCGGTAAATGAATCTAATATAACATGATATATCATTTAGAAAGTCTAAATGGATATGTATAACATGAATAAAATCTAAGTATGACTCAAATATTTTCATGAACATCATGTTTTGTTGTATCATGTTTGATTACAAGATGATTTGGCAATATTAATATCTAATTAAGATGTTATTAGATAACTCGTGTAATATTTTAAAAAGAATATGTTTGTTTATAGAATCACATCCTAAATCTGGAACAGCTTCCAAATTCTATAGATGAACAATTTTTCAATTGTTGTGAAAATTGTCATATCCAACAAACTTGAAAGTTTGAAGGGCATCAAACATTACACAATAGATATTAAGGGTTACGGGAAGGTTTTAAAATCATATTGTTGTTTGCATACAATGATGCTAATGAAATTGAGATGACACTCAATACTAGTCATGGTAAGGATTTCATCGTTGGCCATTACTAGTTATGCTTACTAAAAGCATAGTTGCATTATACATTAAGAGAATAAGAATACTTTAAACTTTAAAATGTTTGGAAGTTTGATTATCATAAATTGGTGGTTAAGGATGTCACACATTTTATGAAATATTATATGGCATTATCAAAATGGTTGAGTATGCACATACAAGAACTTCAATAGTTGAATTCTTGGAATAAGTATTCTCAAAATTCCGATAGATCAAAGTTGGATGAAATATGCCTTGTCAACAAGTATGAATGTCATTACTTGAGACATAATTCATCAACAAGAGTTATCATGCATTGATCTATTTAGTATTTGGATAAGGGATGTTAAACAATTATTATAAATTTAAATACATGGTATGTTTAATTTATAATAAATTGTATCCTCTATTTGTATGTTTAATCCATGAATAAATGTTATTCTTAAATTGTCCGTTGTCAGTTAATAATATGGGAATATTATTAAATCAAGACAAATCTGAAGGTTGGTATAATATACTTAAAGTATATTGATGCGTAGTCATGCCATTTCAGATGATATTCAATGATACCGAATATAGGACTTATCCCAACTACATGATGTTACTTTATGGATTTTGTTATTAAGTAAATCATGAGAAGTTATCCTCAGACTTGAGATGCAAGATAAGTGTCATGAATGTAGTACATTTTTGTGGAACAACTTAACGTTATACGTAACTGGTAGTCATAAGGGTTGTTTTCGAAAGTGTTACAAAGTTTGTGGGTTTTGCTTGTAGTCAAGATAGAATTTGTTCTTTCAAATTTATTTTTGGAGTTTAATACTGCTGGGCCCCTCGTGGGGTTGGTAAGATGCATGTGCGGCCGCACCCAATATCTCCCCTGAATATGTTCAGAAGATTTGGTAATCTTGATCAATCATAAACAAAGAGAAACAGAATGGTTAATTAAGGAATGACTTTAATCCATATCCTTATTAACATGGTATTAGAAGCAAAATGATAATAATAATGAGAAATCATTAAAAGGTTTTTCCAGGAGCCTTACTCGAGATTGTACTAGAGGCATCGAAGTGTTGCTAGATGCTAACCGATGTGATTACACTATTAAAATATGTCCAAGTGGGAGCTGTTAGATTATGGACATTATTTTAGTAGTCGTATGTTAGGATCGAACTCGAGAACACGGGATTGCACACTTTACGTATGAGAGTTAAAGTTTAATAATTAAATGTAAAACTTTATATTTAATTATTTATTACACAAATATATATAATGATTATTTAGTATTTAAGATAAATGACTAATGATCATTAGATGAATATAAGAAAAGAATGTGTATGATTAATTGGTAAGTCAAGAAGCATCCGGAAGCCCCCTTGGACCTAGATCCGATCGGCCAACCCAAAAGAAGGGCACTTCCTTTGTTTTCTTGAGCTCCAAGTTTCATACACTATATATACAAGGCTTAGGGATTCATTGTTGGTATCTCTTGTGCACACACACAAACCCTAAACTTGTTTTCTTTTCCTTGTTTTTCTTGTAGTCGATCAAACAAACACCCTTAAAGGGTTGATCGATTTTCTATATTAAACAAAAGGTTTTGGTTTAATTTTGTGTTCTAAAAACTAGCATTACTTTAACTTGTTTTAGTACGTGTGTACAAGAACGTGATTCAAACATACTTTTGTTTGATTCTTGGATTGAATTACAAAAGAGGTAAGGGGTAATTCTTATAATCCACATAAACCCTAATTAGGGTTCTTGATTTGAAGATTGCATATTGATTCTTGTTCGGGCTAGAATCACAAAGGTATGTTTACTATTTATTATTGATTAATTAATTACATGTTATATGATCTTGTTATAACGCTTCCGCATATGATCTCTTGATGTGTTTGGTTTATTTTATATGATTGTCATGATATCATAATTCCAACATATATAAACTATTTGTGAATATTAATTTGAATTTTACAACTAATTAATGAAATAAGACTTCGTAACAAAACTTCTCATGTAAGCTTCATAAAATTCGGGCCAGCCTCAAGATATACGGCCCATCCTTATCAAGTGTTTGTACCAGACTTTTTGGAAAGCTTTCAAAGTTTATTCATACCAAAATAAGAGTATGTGACACAATATCATTAAAAAAAAACCCTTCATCAGCATCATAAAATCGCCACACATTTTTAGCTTCGATTCTTCAGGATTTTAATCATAGATAAGATTTTATTTTTTCATCTTTTCTGTGTGATTCTCAAATTCTTGTGAATGTATCAACTCAATTATGAATTGTTTGGTGCATGTTTGTCAGCTTTATGCCATTTTTTTTTTTTTTTTTTGATTTTGAATGTGATATCAACATTTTAATATCGTTTATGTCAATTCTTATGGTGCAGTTACGATCAAGTATTTGGTGGTATTGAAATTCCAATTCACAGGTTCCAGATTCGCCATTTCCTTTACTCCACTCTTTTGTGTTTTGTTTTTTCAATTGTGTTGGTTTATTGCTGAGACTGATTAATTATTTATTTTTTCAATTGTGTTTTTTTTTCATTGCAGGCATGGTATGTGGGAAACTAGAACGAGTTAAAACATCTAAAATCAGTTAATTGTGTGAATTGTGTGCCCATAACATGTTTCAGGATTCATTAGCATCTGAACTCTTGACATTTATCATTGGCAGTAAACATATATGGCTATCTTGAATCATATTCTATCATGCTTATCATGTACGATTGTACCTTTCGTTGTATCTTTTCTTTAGATGTGTATCATATGTTTCTTTCTTATCCACTTTTTCTTTCTGGTTCAGATATTAAGAACCTGGCTGCTTGTGACGAAGGTGCACTTTTATTGTGAACGTTGTTCGACCAAGTTAATCAGAACGATTTGGTAGGTTCTTTTGAGATTAGCACCTTAGCTTCTGGATTCATTCAAACTTAAATGGTTTGATGCACCCAAATTGTTTAATAACATGACATTTTTTTAAAGGCGATATTGTCTAAAAGAAAGCTTGATTCTAAATCATATATGCAGAATTTTTTGGGAAATGCCATAAGTCAAATACTACCTGCACTACTCACTAATCTCATTGGTAAAAAATGTTGCTGACCATGTGTTAGAAACTAATAACGCCATAATAAAGATAGTTTCTAGGACCGTTTTGGCTCAAGACAATTAAGTCTAATCTAGGAATAATAATGTTCATAAGATAAATCATAGCGGAATAAGAACAATATTATTAGCAAGGTTTCTTCGTCATCATCTCTACTCTAACATACATCAAAGCCTCAATGCTACGTGATCAAGTATAGCACGGTTACATCCTAACAGCTATCTAAGATAGTTGAGGCTTAACATCAATCTACCTTAGGTGTTTCCCATAAAACACCTGTACACACAAGTCTAGGCGTTTCCAGCCCTAGACACACTCACACGTTTTCTGTGTATTACATTGTGGAAGACATATTAAAACCTATTCCCTGTATTCTGTTTATATAATACAAAATTAGGGTTACAATAATACTACGAAGGACTAAAATATAAATCTTCTTTTGGAAGTAAGTCCTTCTCCATATTTTGTAGTTTTCCTCTTTGTCTCCATAAGTCCCTCATGTTTCACATGTTTTGTCTTATCAACTTAATTGTAATTCCCAACACCATGTCTTTCAGGATGTGGTAACACGTTCCCATTGCAACAACTTATAATGCAACACCCCCTTCTGATTATGTGGAACAACCATCAGTTTCATCTTCTCGATCAGATAAAAGAGAACTTTTCACACATCATTTTGATTGTTTTATGTTTTATGTATAAACGTTACATAAAATACTTAACCATAATATCACACCTATAACTATTTGCCGCTAGAAAATCCGTTGCTATGCACGGGTACCCGTCTAGTCTATACTATTTACAAAACAAAAATGGTGAAAGTGAAAAGTCAAAAAAGGGAAATGTTGAAAAAATTAAAAAGAAAATGTTGAAACAATTAATTATAAACAAGTGAAAAGTTGAAACTATAAAAAGAAATGTTGAAAAATATGTTTCAAAAGGAAACTATTAATACACATCGAAAACAGGGTTGACCCGGGACGCTTCAAGCTCGGGGGTTGACCCTCTTTTTTACCCAATCCATCGGGTTGACCCGGTTTAAATTAACCCGGTTTTCGACTGGAACGGTTCAACCGGGTTTTAAAACATTATGTTTAATACCAAAATACTCAAACTTTTACTATTTTTTGTTTATAACTCATGATTTTTTTTTTTTTTTTTTTTTTTTGTCACTAAAACTATCTGCCGCTATAAATTCCGTTGCTATGCACGGGTACTCGTCTAGTTTCTCAAAAATAAAAGCTTTCAATCGACATGGTATGATACTATTTAATCATTTATAAGAAAATATGCAAATATTCAAAATTTCATGAGTATATATGTAATCGAATATATATATATATATATATATATATATATATATATATATATATATATATATATATATATATATATTATCAACATAATGTCTAGTTATTTTGCGAGCAAGGGAGGACCATGTTTTGAAACCTGGTTCGACCGGTTGAACCTATCCCATTTAAAAATGGGTCAAATGAAATTGGGTTTTTGTTTTGAAACACAGTTAGACCCGTCGGGTTTGAGGCAACCTGGTTCTCGAAACCTGATGAAACCTAGTCGGGTTCTAATTTTTCTTTACAAACAACACATTTGATTATACATAGTTGCCACAAAATTGTTGGTATTTTTCTAGGCTTATAATCTATACTACTTATAATGGAGGAAGGACTCTCTCCAAATAATTCAGATGTACACAAAATGATGCATGGTTTACAACACTTTAAAGCAAGCAATTTTCATAATTACAACAACTAAAGCATTGTGTACAACAAAAACTAGCATGAATCAAAATTCAAACCACTTTTCTTAGAATTCTACATTAATAGCATTAAAAACACCCCTACATCTAATATTACAATCATTTAAACACAATGTACAACCCTCATTCTACATTAATAGCATTAAAAATACCCCTACCTCCAATATTACAATCATTTAAACACAATGTACAACCCTTCATCTTAACCTAGACATGAACCTATGACCAAGACTCGACTCAATAAAACTCGACTCGATACACAAAGCTGTGACTAAGCAAATTTAGGTGTCGGAATGACATCCCGTGATATTTTTATTAATTTCATTAAAAATTTTTATTTCAGGGTACCCGCCGCTGCAACGCGTGGGTACCCTGCTAGTATATTATTACCTCCGTCTCAAAATTATTGTCTCCTTTTGACTTTTTTGGTCTTTACTTTTCAACTTTGACATTAAGTATTTTTGTTTATATTACATAATACTTGATACAAAATATATGAACGGATTGAGTTTTAAATGTATTTTCATTTGTTATAATTTTTATCAAAAATTGTATAACACAAATATAAATATTTATAATCAAAGTTGAGAAAAAAAGACCGAAAAAGTCAATAAGGGATACACTCTTTTTGAAAAAAAAAAAAAAAAAAAAAAAAAAAAAAAAAAAAAAAAAAAAGTGTCGACTAAAACCCGGTTTACAAAACATCTTCCCTCCCCAACAGAAATCGTCAGTTTCCTTCCTCAGCCGCCACCTCCCGGTGATTCTCCGGTTAGTAACACCGTTTCCTTAATTCTATTTAATAATCAGGTATCTGGGGTTTTGATATTTTAGTCACAATTGATTGTATACTAACAATTTGGAGGAATGTTTATTATAATATTTTTAAATGGGTTGATTCGAGAGTGAAATAATATTTTTGTTACTTACAATTGATTATTTGTTTTAGCTTACTTCATAATTAAGTTTTGATAAGCAATCCCAAACACATTCATTATTTGTTAGATTAAACAAGTTTATTTAGATTGAATTTAAGTTAGTTGCACTAGGTAGGTTCATTTACGGCTGACTACATTCTTGGAAGTTGAAACGCAAATTTTTGGGTACTTGTAATTTATAAAACTGTTTCTGTAAAGTATAGGTTTACACGCTCACAGAGAGATCAATCTTTGTAAACAATGCATAAAGTCAAATGCTTTTTAGAAGAATTTTGTATAATGGTCGTGCTTTTATTATTGTGCTGCTTCACTATGGAGGATGCTGAGGTGTTCTGTTTGTTGCTCGCTGCATATTATAACTAATGTGCAGGACATTTAGAATGACGAATAAAGGATCTTGGATCATATTGCTTTTAGTGAAGATAATGGAGAATAGTTTTGTTTGTGAATTGAAATGCGTATTGTAAATACGGACTGTTCATGTAAACAAGGAATAGCTCTTCTATAGATTATACAAGTAGTTAATGTTTGTAGCATATATCCTTGTAGACAACATATAGTATTAGAGCTCATAGACTGACTAAGCTCCAAGCCTAACTTGGGTTAATATGCATTTCAGGGAAAGATCATCTGTTTCTTTATGGGCAAAGGAATCTCGAGGTAGCAGATAGAGTAGTTAAATTGCAAAGATCACATTTTATGGCATGTTCGTGTTTTCATTGAAATAAACCTTACAACTCAAATGATTACTCGGTCGATCATTAAGCTTCGCAAACTTCATTCGGTCTTCATTTGCTCAACCTGGTACCATTCAGTTGCTACACTTGATTCTTGTAAAAAATCAGATCCACTTGATTTACGCAATCATAAAGACTGGTTAAGCCCAACTGAAGTCATTAAGATCTTTGAAACCTTAAAAGACCCAAATTCCACCCTCAGTGTTCTTGATCAGCTCTCGAAACGTAAAGATTACAAACCCAACGAAGGTCTTTACACGTCTGTTATAAATAACTTAGCAAAAGCCAAAAACTTTGATGGGATTGAGCAGGTAATGAAAAGAATCAAACTTGAGAGAAGGTGTAGGCTTTCTGACGGGTTTTTCTACAGTGTGATCAGGGTTTATGGGCTTGGTGCCGGTAGAATAAACCGAGCGGTTGAAACCCTTTACGATATGCCGAGTTATAGTGTTTGGCCGACACCCAAAACGTTTAATTTTGTGCTGAACTTGCTTGTGAACACTAAGAACTTTGATTTGATTCATGAGGTTTATGCGAGTGCTACGAGATTAAGTGTTGAGGTTGATGCGTGTTGTTTGAATATTATCATCAAAGGTTTGTGTAAAAATGGGGAGATAGATGCTGCTCGCCAAGTGTTCGATGAATTTCCTAAACAGGGTTGTAAGCCAAATGTGAGAACCTTTTCAGCTTTGATGCACGGGTTATGTGAAGTTGGTCATGTTGAAGAAGCGGTATCATTGTTAGAAAAGATGGAAATCGAGGGTGTAGAGCCTGATACAATCTCGATAAATATATTGATTTCCGGTTTAAGGAAGAACGGTCGAGTTGAAGAGAGTATTGAGCTTTTTAATAAGATGTTGCTAAAAGGGTGTGAACCAATTCCGAGTAGTTACCAAGAGGTTTTGTATGCTTTACTTGATAGCCGAAAGTATGTTGAGGCTATGAATTTAATTCAAAAGATGTCATCCAAAAGGATGGTTCCAAGTTTCGAGTCGTATAAATTGATGATTAGCGGTCTTTGTGAAGAAAGGCTAGTGGGAGATGTAGATTCGATTTTGAAGCAAATGATAGACGATGGTTTTGTACCAAAAATGTCGATGTGGAGGCAGATCCTCGAGTGTATAGCATCTCAGAAGACTACCATGGACTCTGATTAAATATTAGTTGCAACACACCTTTATTATATTCTATGATAATACATGGTAAAGTCCATATGCTTTTATGAATAATTGCTACTAGTGTTTATTACTTACCATGTAAACATGTAGTAGTTGTATATAACAAATATACCATCATATGTTATGTAATATCAAGGGAGCGCCATACTGGGGTGGAAGACTGAACATCGCAAAAGGTGAATGTTTGTAAGATGGAGAAAGCTCGAAGGAGAATCGTTGCATAATCTTTGTTAAAGCCACTTTTGCCTCCGTCAATGCAAAGTTTTGCCCAATGCAAATCCTCGGGCCACCACCAAATGGCAGAAAAGAAGCAGACCCTCTTCCCTTTGTCGCATTCGCTACTCCTTCTGAGAATCTTTCAGGTTTGAACTCTCTTGCATCATCTCCCCATATGTCATGGTCATGTTGAACATGGAGTATGGGTAATATTATATTGATGCCAGATGGTAGTGTCATGTCTCCTAGCTTTGTATCCTTGTGGGTAGCTCGTAAAACCATAGGTGCTGGTGGGTATAGTCTAAGAACCTCGTTTAGTATCATTGTCACAATCTTGAGATGCCTTAGGCCTTCGAAACGTAGTTCACCTGTACCAAAAACTTGCATAATCTCTTCTCTAGCTTTGGTTTGCCATTCTTGATGCAAACTTAAACAAACCAAGGTCCAGAGTATCAAAGTCGAGGTTGTTTCGGATCCAGCAATGTAAAATAGCTTGCATTCTTCTATCACATCTTCTATGGTCATTCCAACTCCGTGTTCTTTGGTTTCTTTTGAATTTGATTCGAGTAAAATTCCAAGCAAGTCATTATTTTTGGCTTCTCCCATCTCGATTGCTTTCTTCCTCTTTTCGACTATACCCCGAGCCAAATCTTGAAGCTTGTTGCGGTTTTTTTGAAACTTCTTGTTTGCTCTTGTTGGTATAAACCTACATATAAGACGAGTTGCGGGTTACGTATTAGGTCTAATTGGTAATTTTGAAAAGTGGGTCAAAACGGATTGGGTTGACCAACTCACCAACAAACATATTCTTTACCCATTCTTTTGAATTTTTTAGAAATATTTATGCATTTGAATGATTATAAATTTCAACTTGTTTGACCTCTTTTCTATCAAGTTATATTCTTCAACCTAAGTTATTTGACATGTTAGAATTATGTTTTTTTTTTTTAGATTAGAAGTATTGATACCTTCCTCCAGGAAGATAAATAATGAACAACAAACGGAGCATAAGTTCCATTTGTTCCTTTTGGATTCGGAATATCTTTTGTGCTTCCTCATAAGAACCGCTGAATGCTGCTCTTGAAATGACATCTCCTGCCAAGTTGTCGATATATGGCCACACATCAACTTCCGCAACACCACTTTCAGCTGTGAGCAGTTCCCATTTTTTGATCATTTCACTACAACTTAAACAAATTGCCGAAAACATACTCTGCACACATCAAACCCCATAACATTACATTAGATCCTAAAAATGGAAAACGGGTAAAAAAAAACAACAACCAATATGACTAACAATTGACGTGCAAGTATTTTTTGTTCGGAAACAAAAAAGAACCAACCTTGATACTATTGAGATGAAATGCTGGATTGATTATGTGACGATGTTTGGTCCATTTTTCACCCTCAGAAACTACTAGTCCACCGACAACACTATCCCTGAGTGGCTCATGTTGTGGCCTTTGAAAATCGTTGGGTCTTGATAATATATCTTTGATTAGTTCTGGGTCCCTGATTAATACCCTTGGTTTTGGCCCGAACCACATATACACTTTTTTTCCTGTCACACCATGACGAATCTAAAAACTTTAGAGCATATGAATTTTTAATAGCAATGATCAAGAAAAGTAAGGGATTGTTTGGGATGTCTAATTAACTGTTTAAATGTCTATTGTGTTTTGACACAACACATAAATTGTTTGGGTATGCTTAAGCTTCAATAAGCAGGTATCACTAAAAGATTTGAATATGCTGCCACCAGTTTTGAACCGACTGTTAGTGAGTTTTGAATAAACAGCTTTATTATACTGTTTACTTCAAAAGACAATAAGGAGATAAGCAACTGTCAAACGGATAGGATGTTTTAAATTTTTAAATAGCAATCCCATGCACTGCTATAGATATCATAAAACTGTAGTTTAAAGCAGGATATCAATAAAATTACCATATTTGTTTAAGATGTGATGTTCATAAGGCAAGACATGTTGAGTGATATCATGTGAGATTGACATTGGCTTTGATTTCGCTTCCTTCGTCATCTTTGCAAGCTCCATGGTGTCGCCTATGATCGGTTTGTATGAGTTACCTTTATACCCTTGTTCGCGCAACAACTTCTCTAGCTTCTTTGGTGTCAACCATGCCCAGTTTAGTAATTTCCATCCCAACTTCAGAACCACAACTACAACAATGGTGATCACAACTTTAGTCAATGTTGCTGTCATTTTTTTGAAGATGAAATGAGTGTATCATCTCCTGTTGACTTATATAGATCAGAGTCGTGTGGAATTTTGAGGTGTCAAATAGATACTACTAGAGTAATTGACTGCTAATAGCTATTTACAATAGTAGCCCCTTGCTTATTAACAACACATGACTCTAGTCCAATAGTTTCATCTTTTGCACTTTTGCGCCGAAACCTAAACTGATTCATAACGTGGTGAAGCCGGGTTCGTTTATGTTCGATGCCGAATATGCAAGTAAATTTCATGATTAAATGTTTCTAGTCCAGTTATGATATAAACAAGGGGGACCTAGGTGGTTTCAAGGGTTCACGGGAACCCGATGGATGTTGCCGCATAGTGTAATTTTTGTTAAAAATCCTGATATCTCCGAAATGAACATGGTCTTGAAATTTTGTGTCACACAAATACATGTGTTGTTTAGTTAATTCACTAATATTTCAAAAGAAATACATATCTTCTTAATTTGTTTACTAGATTAATGAAAGCCTACCTTTTAGTTAATTTTTATTTCTTTTATATCCGTAAAAAGAAATTTGTGCACATGATACACCTAGAGTTCTGGTCCCCCTGTCATATAAATGAGACATATATGCAAGTTAACTCACCCTCCATCAATGATAATAAGTGTATGTTTAAAAAAGGTTTTGTGGTTGATTGGGTGACATATGACTACCAGAAGCATAAAAAGATATGTATAGTTGGTTTAGACAGTCTTACATAAAAATAACTATAGCAGTTGAGAATGCATAAAACATTCTCTAGCTACAACATCTTTCAATTGATGGTCGTCTGATATTGTACATTCTTTAACCAATCATTCTGCACTAATTATTATTATTAATATAGCAATTGTCTTTGTGTATAAAACATCCGATTTAGCTAATCGAATAATCGACAATAATGCTGTTAAGAAGCAAATTGGCAAATGATATTCAGAACAAATATACGCTGTTTAAAGCGCTCCGTCGTAACGCTCGGCAGCCCAAATCCTCATTGCAGATAATGATAATTTTTTTCTTTTTTTCCTTCACCTTTTGTTTAATTTGGGCAATTGAAAAACTTGATATATTTTCATTTGCGAGAATTTCGTTTTATGGGATGAATACTTTGTAATAAAAATATAGATAATCAATAGAAAATTCAAAGATGTATTTTAGTTCATTTTAGTTTGGTTTAGGACGAAACTTGCAACCCAAAGTTCCCTACTACTACAGGATGGTGTACGCATTTTCGAAAAGATAATGACAAAAACTGTAGTTTAACCAAATAATAGGGACGATTTTTGTAATTTACTCTTTTAATTTGCTCCTTTGACTTTTTCCCTCCCCAACAGAAGTTTCCTTCCTGAGCTGCGCTGGCGCGCTGCCCAGGGACGGAGCCCCGCTGCCCAGGGATGGAGCCAGGTAGGGATGTAAACGAACCGGACGAACACGAACGGAGCCCCGTTCATGTTCGTTCATTTAATTTTAACCGGACAAATAAATGGACATGGACGCTTAAACGGACGAATTTTCTTGTTTATGTTTGTTTATTAAGAAAATGAATTGTTCATGTTCGTTTATGTTCGTTCATTAAGACACTAAACGAACGCTAAACGAACATAAACGATCAAATATAAATGAAAATAGACAAACAAATATAAACTTTATTGAATTCTTCACAATATATTGTTTTATAAGTGTTGATTTGTTTAAACAAACCAATTTTTAAAATTATAAAATTAAAAGATATGATATATGAACATAAATAGATAAATAAACATAAATGAACTTTAACGAACACATAATCGGACGTTCACGAACATAAATGAACGAACGAGACTTTTGTTTATGTTCGTTCATTTAACTAAACGAACGTAAAATATTGTTCATGTTCGTTCATTTAATAAACGAACGAACATAAACGAACTTTTTACCGAACGGTTCATGAAATGTTCACTGAACGTTCAGTTCATTTACAGCCCTAGAGCCAGGAGGTGTCCCGCGGGTGCCCGGGACACCTAGGATTTTTTCGACGTAATTTTAATTTTAAGAAAAAACATCAATTTTTCCCAAATAAATCATAAATGATCCCGGTCTATCGAAATGTGTTTTTAGTCTTATTTAGTTAGCATCTTAAACTCTATTATATTATGGTTAAAAAAATTACGTGCACCCGGTCATATTTGTTCCTGGCTCCGTCCCCGGCGCTGCCTGCCTGTGATTCTCCGGTAAGTTCCACACAGTAAATTAGTTTTGCGGTACTTTCCAAAAACATACTCCAAATGCTTTATGAATAATCGCTACTAGGTTTCTAACTTATAATCTGGTATATAAAATCAATACCATCATATGTTATGTAAAGTCAAGTGAGCACCATACTTGGGTGGAAGGCTCAACATGGCAAAAGGTGAATGTTTGTAAGACGGAGAAAGCTCGAAGGAGAATCGTTGTATGATCTTTGCTAAAGCCACTTTTGCTTCCGTCAATGCAGTTATGTGATTGTAGTCAGGTTGTCTTTTGTATTTGTTGGTTAGCACACAGTTGCGGACTAATCTTCTGTAGCAGTAAGTAATAGGATCACCAAGAGGTGGTTGGTTGGGTGATTAGTCTTGTGTTCTTTACCATTTTTACAGTTGCATTATCGTCTTTTGCAATTTTATGATATAAAAGTACAAACCTGTATCATAACAAATTCACTAACGTATAACCTGCGCGCGTCTTCCAAATTTAACATTTTACATGTTGTAACCCAACAGTGACCAAGACACAATATGACTACTCAATCACCTTTAATAATACAAACATTTTATGCTCTAATAATTTCTTATCACTGAAATATGATGTTCTATGGTACAATTCCATGAAAATCTCTTTCAAATTTGACAAAAGCCAGTAGTTTGACACAAAAGTCATAAAACTAGTTTAGGTTTGATGATTTCATCCAAATGCAGAGATTATTTATGTATATAAAACTAGTTTATGATCTTAGATCACTTATAACACTTTCATAAGTTTATTTTTAACATGATCATCTCCAACCTTTTTATCATAGTCCCACACTCCCACCATTTTCATCAGTTTGACTTTCTGAACAAGTCAACTGTGTTTTCAAATAAAGTTCAAATTCTTTATTGATTTAAAGTAATAAGTACTAGTACAGCATCCAAGTTTTGAGTCATATAAATTGATGATTAGCGGTCTTTGTGAAGAAAGGCTAGTGGGAGATGTAGATTCGATTTTGAAACAGATGATAGATGATGGTTTTGTAGCAAAACTGTCTATGTGGAGGCAGATCCTCGAGTGTATAGTATCTCAGAAGGCTACCATTGACTCTGATTAAGTATTAGTTGTAACACACCTTTATTATATTCTATGATAATACATGGTAAAGTCCATATGCTTTTATGAATAATTGCTACTAGGGTTTATTACCTTATGATGTAGTAGTTGTATATGACATATATACCATCATATGTTATGTAAAATCAAGTGAGCACCATACAGGGGTGTAAGACTGAACATCACCAAAGGTGAATGTTTGTACGATGGAGAAAGCTCGAAGGAGAATCGTTGCAGAATCTTTGTTAAAGCCACTTTTGCCTCCGTCAATGCAAAGTTTTGCCCAATGCAAACCCTTGGGCCACCACCAAATGGCCAAAATGATGCAGACCCTCTTCCCTTGGTTGCATTCGCTACTCCTTCTGAGAATCTTTCAGGTTTGAACTCTCTTGCATCATCTCCCCATATCTCATGGTCATGTTGTGCATGGAGTATGGATATGATTATATCGACGCCAGATGGTATTGTCATGTCTCCTAGCTTTGTATCCTTGTGGGTAGCTCGTAAAATCATAGGTGCTGGTGGGTATAGTCTAAGAACCTCATTTAGTATCATTGTCACAATCTTGAGATGCTTTAGGCCTTCGAATTCTAGTTCACCTGTACCAAAAACTTGCATAATCTCTTCTCGAGCTTTGGTTTGCCATTCTTGATGCAAACTTAAACAGACCAAGGTCCAGAGTATCAAAGTCGAGGTTGTTTCGGATCCAGCAATGTAAAATAGCTTGCATTCTTCTATCACATCTTCTATGCTCATTCCGACTCCGTGTTCGTTGGTTTCTTTTGAATTTGATTCGAGTAAAATTCCAAGCAAGTCATTATTGTTGGCTTCTCCTATCTCGATTGCTTTCTTCCTCTTTTCGACTATACCCCGAGCCAAATCTTGAAGCTTGTTGCGGTTTTTTTGAAACTTCTTGTTTGCTCTAGTTGGTATAAACCTACATATAAGATGAGTTGCGGGTTAAGTATCAGGCCTGATTGGTAATTTCGAAAAGTGGGTCAAAACGGGTGGGGTTGACCAACAAGCATATTCTTTATCCATTTTTTGAATTTTTAAGAAATGTTTATGCATTTGAATTGTCATAGATTTCAACCTGTTTGACCTATTTTCTACCAAGTTATATTCTTCAAGCTAAAGTTATTTGACATGATAAAATCAAGTTTTTTTTAGATTGGAAGTATTGATACCTTCCTCCAGGAAGAAAAATAATGAACAACAATCGGATCATAAGATCTATTTGTTCCTTTTGGATTCGGAATATCTTTTGTGCTTCCTCATAAGAACTGCTAAATGCAGCTCGTGAAATGACATCTCCGGCCAAGTTGTCGATATATGGCCACACATCAACTTCCGCAACACCACTTTCGGCTGTGAGCAGTTCCCATTTTTTTATCATTTCACTACAACTTAAGCAAATTGCCGAAAACATACTCTGTGCACACATTAAACCCCATAAAATTACATTAGATCCTAAAAATGGAAAACGGGTAAAAAAAAAACCACTAATGTGGTTAATTGTGGTGTCAACAAAGAGGTCATATATCCGTTTATGTGCTAACAATTGACGTGCAAATATTTTTTGTTCGTAAACAAAAAGTGTCAACCTTGATACTTTCGAGATGAAAGGCTGGGTTGATTATGTTGCGATGTTTGGTCCATTTTTCACCCTCAGAGACTACTAGACCACTGCCGATACTATCCCTGAGTGGGTCATGTTGTGGCCTTTGAATCTCGTCGGGTCTTGATAATATATCTTTGATTAGTTGTGGGTCCCTGATGAATATCCTTGGTTTTGGCCCAAACCATATATACACTTTTTTTCCTGTCACGCCATGAAACTTTAGAACAGAAAGTACTTTGCATAGCTATTGATAGATTAAGAAAAGTACCCTATTCCTTAAATATATAGGGTGATCAAAGGGCTTAAGTGTAAGGGGTTATATAGGATTTCTTATTGTAACTAATATGTTTGTTGTGTTTGATACAACACATCAAGTAGTTTTGACGTCCTCAAAAAAGTTCAGGTTCAAACACCTGACTAGATAAACATCTTGGGGGTGACCAGGAAAACGGTTTGGAAATGAGTCAAAGAAGCCTCAATAAGTAGGTGCACTAAAAGTAGAGAAATTTAAATTAGCATGTAAAAATATGATTTTCCCCTCTAAATTTCAATACATGCTAGCCAGTATAAATACAATAAATGATAAATGGACCAAGCCCATAAACAGTGAACCAGACCAAACTATAATACCAGTATCCAATTATCCATATAATACTAATCTCCACTAACAGCTTGAACTGACTATTAGTGAGTTTTGAATAAATAGCTTAAGGAGATAAGCAACTGTTAAACTGATACTATAAAAACATGCGAGCTAGATGAAATTAGTTTGTAGATGAAAATACCATATTTGTTGAAGATATGATGTTCATAAGACAAAGCATGTGGAGTGATATCATGTGAGGTTGACATAGGCTTTGATCTAGCTTCATTCGTCATTTTTGCTAGCTCTCTGATGTCGCCTATGATCGGTTTGTATGAGTTACCTTTATACCCTTGTTCACGCAATAACTTCTCTTGCTTCTTTGGCGTCAACCATGCCCAGTTTAGTAATTTCCATCCCAACTTCAGAACCACAACTACAACAATGGTGATCACAATTTTAGTCAATGTTGCTGTCATTTTTTTGAAGATGAAATGAGTGTATGATTATCACCTGTTGACTTATATAGATATTATTACTAGAGTAATTGACTGCCAATAGTTAGTTACAAAAGTAGCCCCTTGCTTATTAACAATACACGACTTTAATCCAATAGTTTCATTTTTCTTGCACTTTTGTTTTGAAATCAAACTGATTCATAACGTGGTGAAACTGGGTTCGTTTATACCTAGTCGGCCAAAGCATGTTGGATGACAAATATAAGTTAATTTCATGATTAAATGTTTCTAGTCTGGTTCTGATATAAACAAGGCGGACCTAGGGGGTTCACGGGAACTCGATAGATGTTTGCCGCATAGTGTAAATTTTCGTTAGAAACCCGATTTCTCTGAAATGAACATGGTCTTGAAATTTTGGGTCACACAAATACATGTGTGGTTTAGTTAGTTCACTAAAATTTCTAAAGAATTACATGTTTTCTTAATTTGCTTCACTATGGAGGATACTAGGTGTTTTGTTTGGAGCTCACTGACTAATGTGCAGGGCATTTAGAAAAGCAATCTTGGATCCATGATAATACAACATAGTAAAGTCCATATGCTTTTATGAATAGTTGCTACTAGGGATTATTACTTATGATAAAGTAGTTGTATGTAACATATATACCATCATATGTTATGTAAAATCAAGTGAGCACCATACTGGGGTGGAAGACTGAACATCGCAAAAGGTGAATGTTTGTAAGATGGAGAAAGCTCGAAGGAGAATCTTTGCATAATCTTTGTTACAGCCACTTTTGCCTCCGTCAATGCAAAGTTTTGCCCAATGCAAATCCTCGGGCCGCCACCAAATGGCAAAAAAGAAGCAGACCCTCTTCCCTTTGTCGCATTCGCTACTCCTTCTGAGAATCTTTCAGGTTTGAACTCTCTTGCATCATCTCCCCATATTTCATGGTCATGTTGAACATGGATTATAGGTATGATTATATGCACACCAGATGGTATCGTCATGTTTCCTAGCTTTGTATCCTTGTGAGTAGCTCGCAAAACCATAGTTGCTGGTGGATATAGTCTAAGAACCTCGTTAAGTATCATTGTCACAATCTTGAGATTCTTTAGGCCTTCAAAATGTAGTTCACCCGTACCGAAAGCTTGCATAATCTCTTCTCGAGCTTTGGTTTGCCATTCTTGATGCAAACTCAAACAAACCATTGTCCAGGGTATCAAAGTCGAGGTTGTTTCGGATCCAGCAATGTAAAACAATTTGCATTCTTCGATCACATCTTCTATACTCATTCCAACTCCATGTTCTTTGGTTTCTTTCGAATTTGATTCGAGTAAAATTCCAAGTAAATCATTAGTTTTACCTTCTCCCATCTCGATTGCTCTCTTCCTATTGTCGACTATACTCCTCGCCAAAGCTTGTTGCGGTTTTCTTGAAACTTCTTGTTTGCTCTCGTTGGTATAAACCTACATATAGACAACTGATCTTATCATTCATAAATTAGTGGTGGTATAAGGAGCGGGTTATGCGGATTGAGTAATAAGTGAAAATGAGTAGTTTTTAAAGCGGGTCAAAACGTGTTGGGTTGACCTATAAATATGTTATTTTTCCCATCTTTGGATATTTCAAGGAAATAATGTTGCTAAGCATAATTTTATGTAATTATTAATTAATATTATTTGCCCTGTTAATTTAAAAGTTATTTATGCATTGAATTGTTATAAATTTCAACCTGTTTGACCTATTTTTTTTTATTAAGTTATATTCTAAAGCTAACTTAATTGACATACGGAGTATTATAAGTTTCTTTGTTTTATAAATTGGAAGCGTTAATACCTTCCTCCAGGAAGATAAAATATGAACAACAATTTGAGTGCAAGTTCCATTTGTTCCTTTTGGATTCGGAAAATGTTTTGTGCTTCCTCGTGAGAACCGCTAAATGCCGCTCGTGAAATGACATCTCCAGCCAAGTTGTCGATATATGGCCATACGCCCATACATCGATTTCTGAAACACCACTTTCGGCTGTAAGCAGTTCCCATTTTTTGATCATTTCACTACAACTTAAACAAATTGCCGAAAACATACTCTCTAAACACATCCAACCAGTAGCGGAGCTAGAAAATTTTTTGTGGGAGGGCCGAAGCAAATTTTTTTCAGGAAATACATTAAATGGGAGGGCCGAAATAAAATTTTTTCCGAAAATACACATGAAATCGCAAATAAATACACTAACGGGCTTGGACCTAGGGGGGCGAGGACCCTCCCTTGTCCTCACATAGCTCCGCCCATGCATCCAACCCCATAACATTATATTAGATCCTAAAAATTGATATATATATATATATATATATATATATATATATATATATATATATATATATATATATATATATATATATATATATATAGGGTGAGGTTATTTTCAGAACCAAATAAATTGCGAGAACTGCGAGAACCATCATCAACCAATCAGATTTTTTTGAATATTAAAGTTTATTATATATATCAAAAGGGTATAATGGTAAAAATACCTTTTTATTTTATTTATGATTTTTTTTACAAAAAAAAACGTTTTTTTTTTTGTTCCCTAAATTCTAGGATTTTTTTTTTTTTTTTTTTTTTTTTTTTTTTTTTTTTTTTTTTGGCATTATACATGTTAAAAAAAACATTATGTGCACATGTGTTTTGCATTATGAGACAATTGTAGTTTTCGTTTTTGCATGGGTGTATGGTATTTGCACATGCATCTTTAAAAAATATTACATAAATATGTACACAAACAACAAAACTTTATTAATAGATTTATGCAATTCTATACAAACAACAAAACTTTGTTAAAAAATATTACATAAATATGTTTTATTACAAATATATAGAGCGTGCACATGTGCGTAATGGTTCATCTTTTAGGCGTGCACGTGTATTCCTCGCTTGGTTCAAGAACCCATGAAATCTACACACGTGTTTTTAATCCTTGTGCGTATGTGTTTTTATCGTCTCACTCATCTTAGCTAATACAATTTTGTGCCACCAGCCACACGTCAAGTAACCTGCAACCATCAATATCAAATATTATAAAATAGACTATGAGCAAACTTTTATTATATAATTCAGCTTATACATGTGCATTTTATACATGTGCATTTGTATTCTTCACCTTCACGATAAACCTCAAAATTTGCATCAAATATTAATAATTTAGTACATAATCAAGAACAAATAAAAACATAAATATAAACCTGAAAATTGGATATATACAAAAAGTTCAATGACTTAAACACATGTGCATTCGTGTCAATTCATCATTTTCATTACGTAAATACATGTGCATTTGTTTCAAATTCTCATGTTCATGACGTAAAAACACATGTGCATTATTTGACCGACACATATTCAAGAGCAAACACAACAAAATTGAATCTATATCAAGTGATGTAAAGGAATTTTTAATCATAGAAATTAGCATAACACATATTCACAATATTTACGTACATCGAAATATATAAATACATTGTACATGTACATTGTTAGCCAAAACACATATGCACAATATACATATAGTATCATTCTTATTATCTTAAAAAACTTGATCAAGCGGCATTCAAATGATACTCAAACATACATGTTAGAAGTAAATTAACCATATCAGATACATATATTAAAACATCATTCGAAGATTCACTATACATATAGATTCCATATGTCAAGACCAATAAAATGAGATGAACAATTTTGAGACCAGTGTATATTGATCCAAACAACAAAAATACTAACTAGATTTAAACATGTTAAAAAAGGTAACAAAATAAATATCTTTCTACAAAAAGCCTGATTGTTTTCTTCTTAGTCAACAATAGAGAACGCATTACTACTCTTAATAAAAACAATTATCTATTAGTAATCTTATAAATGTCAACCAACACAATTGTATTCATCAGAATACTATATTAATAAAAATAAAGCCATCAAATACCTTATCACAACTGATTTTTCCATCATTTTTTCCCGATCTAACAATCAGACAAAAACGAAAATTGACGAAATGAAAACTGAAAATAACAAGGGTGTGCATATGTGTTTTTAGAAAACTAGTTCATACCTTTCTTTCGGATCTGACGTCATCAACGGATCTTACTGTTTCGGATCCGCTTTTCGAAGATTTTTCGCCCCGTCCCGGATTTGGTTGACGGATAAAATTGTTTGGCGGTGAGAGGTCCACGAGGCGTATGAGATGTTTTTTCGGGTGTTTTGAAGGTCAAGTTGTCCAGATCTGGTGGTGGTACCTCCTGTTTCTTTGTTTTCGACGAATAGAAAGATGATCTACCAAGAGATGGTGGTGTTGATTCACCTAATACATGTTATGAATTTATTTTATTTAAATAATACAATGATTTTCAGGAAAGAAAATAAACTCAAAAGAATCAGATAAATTTTTCTTTGTAGTGATTTTCGTTGGATCCACAAAAACAAGAAAGAGGCGGCCAGGGTTTTATTTGGGTGGGAGAGAGAAATGAAAACCGAAAATAAGATGCAGGTTCTCTAATTAAAGTGGGACAGTTTTTAATATCAGTTACCAAAATACTTGAATGTTAAAATACCAATTTTGCCCTCCACTTTCAAATAAAAGTAGAAAAATTAACATATTTATTTACAAAAATGCCATGTGCAATCTCAACCATTGATGATATAATCCAAAGGCTAAGATTGGTTCTCGCAGTTCTCGCAATTTATTTGGTTCTGAAAATAACCTTACACTATATATATATATATATATATATATATATATATATATATATATATATATATATATATATATATATATATATAAACAAAAAATAATAATAAAAAAAACAAAAACAAAAAATAAAAAAAACAAACAAACTGCCAATGTGGTGGTTGTTTACTAAATTAAGTGGTTTAGAGACATGTGTAGATTAGCCACTTAATTGAAAGAGATGGTTTTTGTGGACAGCCCAATAAGATAAAACAAGGATTTGGGCTCACTCATTAAGTGAAAAGGAAACTCCCCCTTAAGTGAGCTATCAACAAAGAGGTTATTATCTGTTCATGTGCTTAGAAATGACGTGAGTGTTGGTTTTTTCAGAACAAAAAGTACCTTGATGCTTTCAAGATGAAAGGCTGGGTTGATTATGTGACGATGTTTGGTCCATTTTTCACCCTCAGAGACTACTAGTCCACCGATGATACTATCCTTGAGTGGCTCATGTTGTGGCCTTTGAAACTCACCGGGTCTTGATAATATGTCTTTAATTAATTCTGGGTCCCTGATGAATACCTTTGGTTTTGGGCCGAACCATATAGACACTTTCTTACCTGTCGAGCCATGATGAATCGAGAAACTTTAGAACAGACATTACATTTTAATATTAAAAGATGTTAGAATATTAGTGTGTAATAGTTAGGATATAGGTTTAGGGGGTTAATTGTATTTTTGCTCAAACTTAAGGAGGTTAGTCATGTATTAGGAAAGTTCATAACCTCCTCAATTGTAGAATCCTTGTTCACCAAGGATTAGGTTTCTCCCCCCTCATTCTCTATAAATAGGGATGAGAGGGTAATGTTTTATTTGTACCTTCTTTTCTTACTCACGTTTAATAAACGTTTGAGTGTAAAATATCTCGTGTGTGTTGGTGCCACTCGGCATTAAGGGATCATAACCCTTTGCCGAGGTCTTGTTGGAGTAGTTCTTGATTCGTGGTTCAGCTCTAGAAATCGGTTTGTTGGATTTCTTCCAACAATTGGTATCGGAGCCTTGTTCGAGAAGAACAAATCACACAACGTGGATCAGCCAAAACAAGATAAACGAGTGAACCGGGTTTGGTTCGTCGGTTACTGCGCAGTCGCGGGAAAATTGGCTCTGCGGGTTCGTTAACCGTTGGATTTCTACAAAATTTGAACCGTAGGTTGAAGACACATAGATCTAGGATCTCACCGGAGGGATCTTGCATCGGAGCTTCCAGGAAAGAGATATAGGTTGTCGAATTTTCTGGTTTGGTTGTTGTGTTCTTTGTCATTTTCGGTTATTGTTTGGCTATCGTTGTGTAGATTACAAGGTTCAAGGTTTCTAGGTTTGCGAGTCAAGATTACTTGGGCAACAAGGTTCTTGAAGTTATCTTGCAAGGAGGTAGATCGATTATCCTAGGGTTATAGGAAATCATTTTCTTTTGTCACAATGTTCTTGGAGTTTCGGTTTTGAGCTTCAAAAGTGACAAGGTTTTGCAAGAAGTTTCAACTTCAAGTTTTCGGTTTCTTGTAATTCAAGTCTTGGTGGTTCTTGGAAGACAAGTAAGGTTTAGCTTTGTCTTGGGATTCAAGAAAAGTGATTACTTGGAGTACAAGGTATATCAAGGTTGTAGACTTGAGGTGGAAAGATCGAAGCTTTAGGGTTTTTCTAAAAGGTTAGTAGATCAAATTATTACAAGAAAGCGGGTTTAACACATGGCTTGTGAGACTTGTCGGTAAAGTTGGTTAAAAAGCAACTTGACAAGGTTTGTAGCAAGGTTAAAGAAGAGCTAGTATGAATACTAGGTTAAACATCGAAAAGCTCGATGGGAATAGTGTACAAAAGCATGGAGGTTCAAAACAAGTTGGATTCAAGCAACTTGGTAATAAACAAGTTAGGTTCAAACAACTTGGTCCTGGTGTTAAAACAGGAGTCCATGGAGTGCAGGTTGATAAACGTGTTTGGTTTGAGGTGGAACTGCAGGGAGCTCAGGGGAATCGTGAAGCTGAGGATGTTCAGGTTAGTAACGATGATGCTGCAGTGGCTCAAAGACAGTTGGAGGACAAGCAACTTGAAGAAAAGACAAACACGGACTGCTTGGTAAAAGAGAAGGAAAAGGTACACCTTGGTATAAAGGTGGGGTCAGACATTACGGTAACCGGAGTACCTGGTCAAGAGGGTGCAGAGGGTAATGTTGCTGAAAGGTATAGAGGTGACAGTAATATGGCTGCTTTAGGAGTTGCTGGAGTGATAAAAGAATATGCACATGAGTCATTAACTTTCAGGGATGCAGTTGCTTGTGAGGTAATTTCCAAGAGGATGGCTGTAATGAAAGAAGATATGGATACTCGGTCTGGTATGTGTATGCTCAGCAACAGTTTCAGACAAAGCAGTGACGACAGCTTCATATATTACTGGAATTATGCACCAGGTTTGTTCATATATCTATTCCTCTATATAGATTATATGGGGTTTACTTGTGAAAGCAAGGCTGAGATTTGGGTTATCAAGGGTTTGCTAGATCAAGCAAAGGAAATTATACTTGGCATGAAGATCTTCAGGACTCAGAGTGGTAATACTCCAAGGGTGTCACGATTCAGGTTTTCCAATGGGATTTCGGTTCAGATATTGTTGGGGAGACACTCCACGCTGTCGTTAGAGGGTAGTCTGTCAAGGAATCGTGATGAAGAAAAGAATAGTAAGGGGTCATGTATATATGCAGTTGGAAGTCATAAGTATCAAGTTGTCTGCATGAGACCTGACATAGCATCTACGGATGTGGGAATGTTGGATAGGTTTGATCGTGGATTACAGATGGACGTATAGGATTTTGTGGATTATGACTACATCATGGGTAGATCAATCATAATGTACGGGTTTATGATACAGGAATGTGCGGTGAGCTGGGAAGCTATGTTGTGGCACATGATGACTTTGTTAACAACTAAAGCGGAGTATATGACACTTACTGGAGAATTGAAGGAGGATACATGGCTAAAGGGATTCTCTATAGAGTTAGGATTTGAGCTAAGGTTAGTAGCGGGTATTGCTACTGGTTCCTTGACGAAGGCGGTCCCCGGTCCGAGGTTCCAGCACTGGTTGAAGCTGCTACGTATCGGAGAAGGCTAACTATTACCACTAAGGTGGAAATTGTTAGAATATTAGTGTGTAATAGTTAGGATATAGGTTTAGGGGGTTAATTGTATTTTTGCTCAAACTTAAGGAGGTTAGTCATGTATTAGGAAAGTTCCTAACCTCCTCAATTGTAGAATCCTTGTTCACCAAGGATTAGGTTTCTCCCCCCTCATTCTCTATAAATAGGGATAAGGGGGTAATGTTTTATTTGTACCTTCTTTTCTTACTCACGTTTAATAAACGTTTGAGTGTAAAATATCTCGTGTGTGTTGGTGTCACTCGACATTAAGGGATCATAACCCTTTGCCGAGGTCTTGTTGGAGTAGTTCTTGATTCGTGGTTCCACCCTAGAAATCGGTTTGTTGGATTTCTTCCAACAAAAGATTAAGAAGAGTGACCATATTTCGTACGTATATAGTGATCAAAGGGATTAAATGTAAGGAGTTCTTTGGGATATATTAGTATGATTGCTTATGTGTTTATTGTGTACTGATATACCACAGTTTTGAGGGTGTTCGGTATGCTTGAGCAGAAGATGAAGAAACTTCAGTAACCAGGTGTGGCTAATACAGTACTCCCTCCGTCCCAAAATTATTGTCCCTCGACAAAAAACACACAGTTTAAGATAAGTACATTTATTACAACTTTCTCTTTCTTACTTTTTGACAGAATGACAATTTTGCCTTTAGGTAATTAATTAAAGTCTTCTTTAGGGTATGTAATAATAATTTTAAACAAGGGTAATATAGTAAACTTGGTTAAATTTCCCTATCTATTTTTAGTAGTGGACAATTAAATTGGGACATACCAAAAAGGAAACGTGGACAATAAAATTGGGACGGAGGGAGTAGTACATAACAAATTTAAATAAGCAGCTGTCAGTATTGACCTAACTATAGAGACTTCTAAATAAAAAGCTTAAAACATTAAAACTGTTTACTTTAAAGGGACAATGACAAAAAAATGTATCTATCCCATTTTTGTTTTTCTATGTACCTAGCATTTTTTTAGCATTTTTTTTTCTTAAACACAAACCTTTCAAATTTGAACTTTTGTGTGTATTTTGTGCCTATTTCACTCTTACGTTTGTTAACCACCCTGTTAACATCGAAGATCGAAGGGAAAAATGGTCATTATATGTGACACTTAACAGTAAAAATTTGAAAGGTTTGTGTTTTAATAGCATTTAAAAAAGGCTACATAGAAAAACAAAAATGGACAAGTTAAATGTACATTTTTTTGTTATTATTATCCCTACTTTAAAAGACACAGGGAGATAACTAGATAAGCAATTTGAAATGGATTAGGATGTTATAGTTTCAAGCATCCCTATATATATATATATATATATATATATATATATATATATATATATATATATATATATATATATATATATATATATATATATATATATATATATATAGAACCTTAGTTTAGACAGGTTTGTAGATGATAAGTACCATAGTTGCTGAAAATATGATGTTCGTAAGGCAAAACATGTGGACCTATATCATGTGAGATTGACATAGGCTTTGCTCTAGCTTCCTTTATCATCTTTGCAAGCTCCATGGTGTCTCATGTGATCAGTTTGTATGAGTTACCTTTATACCCTTGTTCGCGCAACAACTTTTCTAGCTTCTTTGGCATCAACCATGCCCAGTTTAGTAATTTCCACCCCAACTTCAGAACCACAACTACAACAATAGTGATAACAATTTTACTCACTGTTGCTACCATTTTTTTCAAGATGAAATAAGTGTATCATCACCCGTTGACTCTTATAGAGACATGTATGGGGACTTTGGGGTGTCAATTATAGAGTATATATAGCTAATTACAGAAGTAGTCCATTGTCTATTTAACAACACACAACAACTTTAATCCAATAGTTTCTTTCTCTCGTACTTTTGCTCCAAATCTCAATTGTTTCATAAGGTAGTGAAGCCGGGCTCGTTTCTACCAAATCGGCCAAAAACATGTGGACTGACAAATAGGGGTGGAAATAGCCGAACCGCTCGTGAAAAGCTCGGGATCGTATCAGTAAAAAGCTCGAACGAGCTGAGCCTAAAAGAGCTCGAGCCTAAGTTTAGGCTCATTTACTAATCGTGCTCGAGCCCTAGCTCTATACAAAAATATCAAGTAGGCTCGCGAGCCTAAACGACCCCAAGAATTATATACGTATATATATTGTCTATATGTATAGCTGTGTATAAACGAGCTCGAGCCTTGTATGATTAATAAGCTCGAGCCTTGTGGTTAACGAGCCGAGCTCCATTTGAACTTTGTTTTCTTCAAAACATCATATAAATTAGTCGAGCTCGAGCCGAGCTTGAGCTTGTGAAAATTTTCACGAGCCGAGCTCAAGCTCAAAATATGAGGCTCGAAATGAGCTCGAGTTTGAGCTCGAGCTTTATATATATAAACTAGTTGAGCTTGAGTTCTGGCAGGCTCAGGCTCGGCTAGGCTCGTTTCCACCCCTATTCACAAATATATGTATGCAGGCTTAAAGGATCCATTTATGGATGTCAAAACTATCTTCTTAAATGGTCGTATAGATGAAGACATCTTTATAGCGCAACCTGAGGGATTTGTCAATCCAAAACATCCAAAGCATGTATGCAGGCTTAAAGGATCCATTTATGGATTAAAGCAAGCATCAAGGAAATGGAATAAAAGATTCGATGAGGAAATCAAGAAATTTGGTTTCTCTCAAAATCTTGATGAGCCATGCGTATACCAAAAGTGTTACACCCTGTGCCCACTTTGACTAAAAATTAAAACTTTTTGCGCGGAAACGCTTGACTTTGATGAACATTATGTTACTCTTTTGACAATTTACAAAAATTTATAAACATTCAGACCTTGAGACTATTTTTAAACTAAACTAGACTCAATTGCCTTCAAAACACCGGGTGGCACGACCCGTGAAGACTTACGGTTTAAAAGATATGATTTTTCAAAAATTGACAAAATCTGAAAATTGCCTCCCAACCGCGGGTTGAGATTCCCAAACGCCCGGTTGGGTTTTCAACCACCCCGGCTCAACGACTTCTGATCCAAACACTTTCTCCCAACCGTCGGCTGGACCTGCAGTTCCCAAAAACATGTCGTTTGACCTATTTTTACAATATGCCGCTTATACCACTTCCATATTACATCAAACTTAGCCAACATAATTAATTTAACAGGTTAAAACATTTCCATACTCGTTTGACCTGTTTACAACCCAAAATGGGTACATTCATACTTTTTCCAAACACCCCCTTAAACATTGACTATAGACCCTTAAACACACTTTGACATGCCGTTTAACCACCAAATCGTTTTAACAACATTAACATACAAATTAACACTTGACTTCACATTTCAACCATTTAAATGACTTTCGGGGGCACAACTTCGACCTGAGCTCGGTATTCTACCTAGCTCTACTTTCTAACATTGCATATATCTAAACCTTGATCATTAATCCAAGCCATAGCATCACACATGAGCCTAAAAACATTAAACACTTAAACCGCAAGCACGAATGCTTAGTAAGTAAAGCGGATATAACTTAACATTATACTTCATTTAACGCATTACACATTAAACAACCATTAATCCAAAACAACATTAGACATAATCACATACCTTAACCACATAAATCCTTAACCTTCCTTATTCCTCATTCCATTCTTGACTAACACCTAACTAAACTTATACTTACTTTAACATAAACACCTTTACAAGCTAATCATAACCCTTAACACATTAAGCCACATAACACATAACGCATAGAAATCAATATAACTTCACATCATAACCGTTTAACTTACTTTAGCTTCAAGCTAAGTCTATTAAGGACATAAGCATCATCTTCATCATCATCACTATCCTCCATCATCATCATCATCATCATCATCATTCTTACTTCCTAACCATAACCTCAACATCAAGACTCATTAACACAATACATCATAATCAAGGGTTATATAACCCATCAAGCATGTTCATCTTCCTTTCTATATCATTATATGATCATACTTTGATCATATAATGAAATCCTACTTAACCCATAGACCTTAGCCTCATTAATAACAAGATAGAAATAGTTACTTGGATTACCATTGCTAGAACATAACCTTTAATAAGGAACTCATCTCCTTAATATTTTCATCATCCAAGCTCTATTTCCCTCTCTTTTCTCCTCTCTAAAACCGGACCACAAACACCCTTATCTAAATAATATGAGAAATGCCTAAAAAATTCTAGGCATATTGGCAATTTTAGTCCCTCATGTCCCTTTTCTCATAGATTAGCCACATTAAACGTATAACCTATATAGCACATAACAACTTTAGTCCTTAAAGTCTATTTCCTTTCTATTTGTGCCACATAATATTTCCCATAACCTTATAACACATTCTTTGACCACAAGGTTGACTATCGGGTTTGACAACAATGAAACATTCGTTGACTAACCAATCACGTCAAGTCCTTGGTCAATTTCATTTAGGGTGGGGCCTATTTGTACCCGGATAATGGGTGTTACAAAAAGGCTAGTGGGAGTAATGTTACTTTCTTTATCTTATATGTTGATGACATATTAATCATGGGTAATCACATTCCAATGTTACAAGAAGTAAAATCCTACCTTGGAAAGTGCTTTGCTATGAAATTGGGGAAGCAGCGTATATCCTTTGAATCAAGATCTACAAAGATAGATCTAGGCGGCTAATTGGACTAAGTCAAAATGCTTACATTGATAAGATCTTAAAGAGATTTAGAATGAAAAATTCCAAGAAAGGAAATATCCCAATGCAAGAAAGACTTGACTTAAATAGTACACAATGTGCTTCTATGCCTGTTGAGGTAGAGCGTATGCAAAGAGTTCCTTATGCTTCGGTTGTAGGATCTATCTTGTATGTGGTAAGATGCACTAGACCTGATGTGGCGTTTGCCGAAAACCTTACAAGTCGGTTTCAACAGAATCTAGGTGAGAGTCGTTGGACTATTGTGAAATATATTCACAAGTATCTAAGAGCTACTAGAGACATGTTCCTTGTTTATGGTGTGAATCCTGAGGCGGAACTTAAAGTTACTGGTTACTGCGATTAGGGGTGTTATCGGGTCGGGTTATCAGGTTTGTCGGGTCGGGTTGAGTCGGGTTTTGAGTTTTTAAAAAGTCACCCGCAACCCGACCCGATAAGTAATCGGGTTATCGGATTCGGGTCGGGTTATGTCTGGTCGGGTGATTCGGGTTATCGGGTGACCCGATTAAGTAACACTAAGTAAAAAACATCAAGTACTTACACAAATTTTAAGAAATGTATACATATTTCATTTGAACACATTTGAACACAACACCAGCTTATTATACAGGCACTTCTCAATACTAAAATGGTACAACCTATCTAAACTTTGTTCAATGGAGTATACCATTTGAACACAAGACCAGCTTATTAGAAACGGATTTTCATAACTGGAAGATACGACAAGAAAACAATAGCCAGTCAATAAAACCAGTAATAAGAAAAACAACATAATATCTATTATGCAGAGTCATAGACATTAAAGAGACTGCATACAATAACAATCTGAACAATAATTTTTGGCTATTAATTAGGATAGTTTATGGTGTGTTGCAGCATTACAGAACCCATTTAAACTTCAAGACGAAGGCTAGCTTGAGGTTCAGTTGAGTCTTCAGTGTTATTTCTAATTTGCTATAGTGACAAAAACAAAACTTCTTTACAGCAACACACATGTACTAAATAAATAATTCACTTCAAAAGGTCACAACTTGATGACTAATTATGACCATAAAAATTCCAACAACTAAACTAAATTGGAATCTGATTTCCTAATTCAAAACACAATGTGTAGTCCTATATGTTTGTTATGATACTGTATGCAAAGGAAAGTGATACTAACTAAACTGACTAGCGCAGACATGAGACATTGAGCTCTAAAAAGTAATAATTAAAAAAGCAATAAGTGATTGTCGGGTCTTATCGGGTTGACCCGATAACCCGATAGCATTATTTTTTTAACCCTAACCCGACCCGATAACACTATCGAGTTATCGGGTTCGGGTCAAAACAACCCGACTATATTTTTTGACCCGATTAGACCCGACCCGATTAGCCTTATCGGGTTCGGGTTCGGGTTCGGGTCGGGTCAACCCGACCCTGCTGACACCCCTAACTGCGATGCTGGATATCAAACCGATAGAGATGATAAAAAGTCTCAGCCAGGATATGTCTTCGTTGTTAATGGAGGCGCATTGGATTGGAAGAGTACCAAGCAGACCACTACTGTAATGTCTGCAACAAAAGCTGAGTGCATAGCTACTTCAGAAGCTCCGATGAAAGCTGTCTGTATTAGGAAATTTGTTTCAGGGCTGGGTGTTGTTCCCTTAAACGAACAACCTATGGAAATGTATTGCGGCAATTCTGGACCAATCATTATCGCCAATGAACCTGGGTCATGAAAGGCGCCAGACACTATCCTAGAAGATATTACTATGTTCGAGAACAAATTGAAATTGGTTAAATCAATCTACTCAAAGTTCACACAAATGACAATGTAGTTGATCCTTTTACGAAGGCTTTGCCTAAGGGCAAGCATACTTAATATGTTGAGAGCATTGGACTTTGTTTAGCTAATAGTCTCATGTAAATATGTGTTTAGTATTTGGATAAGGGATGTTGAACAATTTTTTTTTATAATGAATTAAAGTACTTGGTATATTTGTTTTTATTTAATAATAAGTTGTATCCTATATTTGCATGTTTAAATTTGTGAATGATTTCTTGAATATATTTAACGCTATCCGTAACTGGTAGTTATAAGGACTATTTTCAGAAGTGTTGTGAAGCACATGAATGACATGTGTAGTCAATCAATCAATACAGAATTTGTTCCTTTAATTAATTTTGAAGAATGATGCCACTGGGCCCCTCGTGAGGTTGATCATATGTTTGTGTGGCCACACTCAAAGGAGATCAGGTTATGTCCCGATGAATTCAGTAATCTTGATCAATCATTGAAACAAGAAACAGAATCGTTAAATTATGGAATGACCTAGATCCATATCCATATTTAATACGGTATCGGAAACAAAGGGGTAGTAAATGCTTAAATCATTTAACTGAGACTTTACGAAACTACACTCATGTATTTCTGAGAGCATTGGCGTGTTGCTAGACGCTCACCAATGTTATTACATTTATTTGGGACATGTCCAAAGCTATTAGGATATGTCCATATCACAAATAATGTATGTTCGGAAATTACGTGAGCCTATGGGGTCATACACGTTAATACGTTAGAAACAATTAATGTAATTAGTATATTAGTTGTAGTATATTAATTATATTTAACGATAAGTGATTATAACAGTCGTTAACTAACTTGTTGCTTAACGGAAATTAACTAACGGTCGTTAGTTATTAAATAGAGGGACCCAGATGTAAAATGAAGGAAAGGAAAGATCTAGAAACAAACCCCCCCCCCCCCCCCCCGGCCACCCTGGTGTAACCGGTCAGCAATCGGTTTCCTAAACCCATTGGGATAGCTTATCTTGCACTCCAAGTTTCCATGCTATATATTGAACCCATTGGTTCATTATTTGCATATCTTGGAAACCCCAAGCTAATCTTTTCTTCTCCTCTCTTCTCCCTCTCTTGTGGCCGGTCGTATACCCCCTCTTAGGGCAAGTTTTCGACCTTGGTTTTCAAGAACAAGTGAATTGTTTAGCTTATTGTTAACAAGTACTAGGATTCTAATTGTTTGCTATTAAAACATGTTGTGTGTGAAACCATAGAGGAATCATACTTTTGATTCTTCATTGTTTTCATGTGGTTTCATAAAGGTGAAATTAGTACTTGTTCGTTGACTCGTTCTTGATCTAATCCGTTACAAAAAAGGGTAAATAAGGTAATCCGTTTGCTTAATTAATGCACACTATATTTGATCTTGCTTCCGTTGTCTACTCGTGTGCTTATATGTCCTATATTACAGGTCTAATATGTTAAGATTCCAACAGTAATTTGTAAGATTTGTGTTTTAATAGCAATAAAAAAGAATGCTACACAAAACAACAAAAATTGACAAGTTATGATACATCCTTTTGCTATTATCCCATAATATTATATTAGACACTTTTATAAGCACACTACAACATTCACTGCTTTCAGCGGGGACTTCTCCCCGCCCAACACTTTCGGCGGGGACATGTCCCTGCCGAAAGTCCGTCGGCCAAAGCCCTTCGCTGTAAACTTTCGGCGGTGACGGACAACACTTTTGGCGGTGACACGTGGGACCCACACTGCCAGCGTGGACAATTTTGGTTAGGTCAAACATGCCAGCGTGGCACTACTTTCGGCGGGGACATGTCTCTGCCAAAAGTGTTTTCTGTAGTTGTAATTAGCCCCTTAATCCTAGATTTAAATAATAATTCACACACTTTCGGCGGGGACACGTCCCCGCTGAAAGTGGTTTACATAGTCAATGGGTCACCCTTTTGGCGGGGACACGTCCCCGCTAAAATTTGTATCCACATATATTGCAGCAAACTTTTGGCGGGGACATGTCCCCGCTAAAAGTAATTGACCTATTTTGCAGCAAATTGCTGAAAAATGGGTAATTTTCAGAATTTTTTCGGAAAAAATCTACATGATCACTACAAATTCACAACCTGTATATGCTCTAATTACAACACCACAAGACACTCAAATCACAAATTCGCCAAACATAATATCATACATATCCAAATTTGTTAAAAATTGACCAAATCATGTGATTGTATCCAAATTCGCAAAATACGGTTCAAAAACCGTTATGACATGATCACTACATAAGCTAGCTATCCGCTATACGCTACAAAACTATACGTGGGAACAATGTAGCGGGAATCCTAACACATAAACCACATAAAGACATAATAATCCATGTAAATCTCTATAAATTTGTCCATAACCCCAAAACAAATATACACCGTCCTACGATTTGTTGTAGTGGCAAGAGATGGTATACTTTGATGCTTCATTGCTCAGTTGAGTATCCATCTGGCACTGTTATTGGATGTCACACTTCATCAACAAGAGAGTACGTGCTGCGAGGACAAGATAACAGTAGCATTAGAGATTTCACAGGGTGAAACCTAGGAGTTCAATCCAACCACCAAACATTGGATCCTGCTCGCTCTGAGGCAGGCCTCCATCTGATTTCTCATACATGATGGAGTCATTACGAAAGAAACATATATTCAAATAAAATGGTTATGTGACGTAGTCCGAATAAGGTAGTTAGCTGTAACAAACTGAGGTGCAGTTGGAAATAGTGGTAGCCTAAATAATAAGTTGATAGATGATTTTGTACTATAACTGTCGATGTGGAAGCAGATCCTCGAGTGTGTATAGTCTCTCAGAAAACTACTATGGACTCTGGTTAGATATATTAGTTGTAACACATCTTTATTAGAATTTATGATAATACATGTAAAATCCATATGTTTCATGAATAATTGCCACTAGGTTTATGACTTATGATGTAGCATATATAATATATATACAATCATATGTTATGTAAAATCAAGTGAGCACCATACTGGGGTGGGAGGCTCAACATGGATAAAGGCGAATGTTTGTAAGATGAAGAAAGCTCAAAGGAGAATCGTTGCATAATCTTTGCTAAAGCCACTTTTGCTTCCGTCAAGGAAAAGTTTTGCCCAATGCAAATCTTTGGGCCAGCACCAAATGGCAAAAAAGAAGCTGACCCTCTTCTCTTTGTCGCATTCGCTACTCCTCCTGAGAATCTTTCAGGTTTGAACTCTCTTGCATCATCTCTCCATATGTCATGATCATGTTGAACATGAATTATAGGTATGATTATATGCACACCAGATGGTATCATCATGTTTCCTAGCTTTGTATCCTTGTGAGTAGCTCGCAAAACCATAGCTGATGGCGGGTATAGTCTAAGAACCTCGTTGAGTATCATTGTCACGATCTTGAGATGCTTTAGGCCTTCAAAATGTAGCTCACCTGTACCAAAAGCTTGCATAATCTCTTCTCGAGCTTTGGTCTGCCATTCTTGATGTAAACTCAAACAAACCATTGTCCAGAGTATCAAAGTCGAGGTTGTTTCGGATCCAGCAATGTAAAATAGCTTGCATTCTTCTATCACATCTTCAATACTCATTCCATTTCCGTTTTCTTTGGTTTCTTTTGAATTTGATTCGAGTAAAATTCCCAGCAAGTCATAAGTGTGGGGTTCTCCCATCTCGATTGCTTTCCTCCTCTTGTCGACTATACCCCTCGCCAAACCTTGAAGCTTGTTGCGGTTTTCTTGAAACTTCTTGTTTGCTCTCGTTGGTATAAACCTACATATAAGACGAAACATGTTAACAGTTATATAATAAAGGTAGTAATGTGGTATAATGAGCGCGACAAGCAATTATGTATCAGGTCAAACTCGTAATTTTGAAGAGCGGGTCAAAACCGGTTGGGTTGACCAACACCGATATTCAATGGCGGAACTAGAACATTTTTCTTGAGGGGGCCGAATTTATTTTGGGGGGGCCGAATTGGAGATTTGTTTGTAACCTCAACTAAATTACCCCTAAAACCTATAATATTTACACTAGGTGTCGCAAAATTTGGGGGGGCCGGGACCCTCCCCAGCCCCTTCATAGTTCCGCCATTGCCGATATTCTTCATCCCTTATGTGGACTAAACATGATTATATAATAATTATCATTATTATTATACCCTGTTTAGAAGTCATATGCATCTCAATAGTTATAAATTTCAAGCTGTTTCACCTAGTGAATTAGTTATATATAGGGATAATTACGTGAAAATGTATTTAACTTGTCATTTTTCCGAGTGGTGTGTAGCAAACTATTTTTTTTCTATTGTATACCCAAACTTTTGAATTTCAACCTTGTGACCATTTTTCCCCTGCGTTTCTTTAACCAATATTAACAGCAATGGGTAAATTGGTCATTACATATGAACAAACTACATACAAAGGTTGAAATTCAAAAATTTACGTGCACAACACTCGAAAGAAGGTCATGTTAAATACGTTTTTCGGTTATTATCCCTTATATATACTAGTATTTATTTCAAGCTAACTTGTTTTACATGTTAGAATTAAGTTTAATTTAAAGTGGAAGTGTTAATACAATACCTTCCTCCAGGAAGTTGAAAAATGAACAGCAATTGGATCATAAGTTCCATTTGTTCCTTTTGGATTATGAACATCTTTTGTCCTTCTTCATAAGAACTGCTGAATGCAGCTCGTGAAATGACATCTCCAGCCAAGTTATCGAGATAAGGCCACACATCGACTTCCACAGCACCACTTTCGGCTGTGAGTAGTGCAAATTTATCAACCATATTACTACAACTTAAACAAATTGCCGAAAACATACTCTGTGCACATATCAAACCCAAAACATTACGTTAGATCCTAAAAATGGAAAAGCGGGTAAGAAAACCCACCTATGAGGTAAAGTGACCTTAGTTCATATGCTAACAAGTTGCGTGTGAGTATTTTTTTCAGGAAAAAAAAAACAAAAAAAAAAAAAAAACAAAAAAAAACAAAAACAAAAACAAAAAAAAAAACTACCTTGATACTTTCGAGATGAAAGGCGGGGTTAATTATATGGCGATGTTTGGTCCATTTTTCACCCTCGGAGGCTGCTAGTCCACCGATGATACTATCCCTAAGTGGCTCACGTTGTGGCCTTTGAAACTCTCCAGGTCTTGATAATATATCTTTGATTAGTTCTGGGTCCCTGATGAATACCCTTGGTTTTGGTCCGAACCATATATAAACTTTTTTGCCTGTCACGCCATAACAAATCTAGAAAGCTTAGAATAGAAAGTTTTCTTCTTTAATAGCTACTATTATACTCGTAATAGATTGAGAAAAGTACCCTATTTCTGACATATATGGTGATCAAAGGTCTTAAACAGTTAAATGTAATTAAGGGGTTGATTGTGATATTAACTGCTTATATATACATACGTGTTTGTGAAATGATGCCTACTTTATAAAGTAGGAAAGTTGCCTACTTTCCTTTATAAAAAAAATGGGGAAAACATGTATTTGTAATATAATAAAAGGGCTTAATTGTAAATATTTTTAATTTTTAACAAAGAAAAGTAGATAACTTTACTTCTTGATAAAGTATGCATCATTTCCCGTATATATATAGAGTCGCAATCCTCTAAATGTATTAATAAAAGAAAAGTGTAAAAAGTAATATCAACCGGCCAATCTAACCAACCTTCATCTAACGGCCTAAAAAGAGAACAACAAAATTTTTGGTCGAAGGGTCAGTTTGGTCATTTGACTTATTTTTTAATTTCACCTTTAAACTTCAAATTGTCATAACTTTCAAATAACAAACTTTTACAAAAAATCGATTTCATCATAATTTCTAAAATTTAATCTCTTTAATTTGGTATAAATTTTGATATATAAATCGAAATTCATATCCAATTAAAGAAAATTAAATTATGAAAATTATGATGAAATCAATTTTTTGTAAAAGTTTATCGTTCGAAATTTATGACATTTTAAGTTTGATAGTGAAATATTTTGTCTAAATTTGAAATAAAGTGTGCCCATATCTGCCTTTTAAATCTCCTATGAGGTTTTGATCCAACCGCTATAATTACTTTTTTGACTTTTTAATTTTGGTTTCACTTTTCAAAACTACCTATATATCTATTGTGTTTTGATACAAAACATCATTTTTGACTTTCTAAGGTGTTTGCGTATGCTTGAGTAAGCAATCCCAAGTACCCCTATAGACAGTGACGCAACCAGGGGTTGTCCCGATGGATTTTTGTTGCGTAATGTTAATTTTGTTGAAAAAACTTTGATTTTTCTTAAATGCACCCGGTCTCTAAAACTTGTATCTGTAGTATTGTTTATTTTATTCTAAGTGAACCTGGTCATTTTGTCTTCTGGTTCCGCCCCTGCCTATAGATATCATAAAACTTTAGTCCAAAACAGCATGTAAATAAAATTACCATATTTGTTGAAGATATGATGTTCATAGGTAAAAACATGCTGACTGATATCATGTGAGATTATTGACATACGCTTTGATCTAGCTTCCTTCGTCAACTTTGCAAGCTCCATGATGTCGCCTGTGATCAGTTTGTATGAGTTACCTTTATACCCTTGTTCTCGCAACATCTTCTCTTGCTTCTTTGGCATCAACCATGCCCAGTTTAGTAATTTCCATCCCAACTTCAGAACCACAACTACAGCAATGGTGATCACAATTTTACTCACAGTTGCTACCATTTTTTTTTCAAGATGAAATGAGTATATTCATCGCCTGTTGACTTATAGAGGCGTGTGGGACTTTGGGGTGTCAATTAAAAATTAGTAGTCGTTCGTTCAAAAAAAATTAAATACTAGTAGAGTAATTGACTTTCAATAGTTAGTTACAAAAGTAGTCCCTTGTTTTTAATTAACAACACACCATCTTAATCCAATAGTTCTATTTTTCTTGCACTTTTGCTCCTAAACCTAAAGTGATTCATAACGTGATATGATGAAGCCAGGTTCGTTCATACCAAATCGGCCAAAACATGTTATAAGAAAAATGTGTATTATGTTTATTAAAAAGTAAAGGCATTTTCATTGTCAAGCATGTTACTGGTCTAGTTTTGATATAAGAGAGACCAGATATATGCGTAGATACACTTTTCTCAGAAATGTTTATATGCCTGCTATATGACTGCTTGGATTGTGACAACTTTACACACAAATAACTATATTGCTAGCTACAACATCTTTAAAAGTATAATAGTCAACTAACATGAGGATGCAAACTATTAGATATTACGTAAAATCAACTTAGCACCGGATTGAGGTGGAAGAGTAAACGATGGGAAAGGAGAATGTTCGTAAGATGGAGCAAGCTCAAAGGAGAAGCGTTGCAAAATCTTCCCTATGGCTACTTTTGCTTCTATCATGGCAAAGTTTTGCCCTATGCAAACTCGAGGACCACCACCAAATGGGACAAAAGAACTTGATCCTTTTAACTTGGTTGCATTCGCAACTCCTTGTGAAAATCTTTCTGGTTTGAATTCAGTTGCATCTTCACCCCATATCTCCCGGTCATGGTGGACATGCATTGTAGGTAGAATTATATGCACACCTGTTGGTATCACCATGTTTCCTAGCTTTGTCTCCTTTGTAGTAGCTCGTAACATCATAACTGCTGGTGGATATAGCCTAAGAACCTCGTTTAGTATCATGGTCATAATCTTGAGCTGCTTTAGTCCTTCATAATGTATATCTCGGCCACCAAAAATATTCATAATCTCTTCTCGTGCTTTTGTTTGCCATTCTTGATGCAAACTTAAACAGACCATAGTCCAGACAATCAAATTTGAAGTTGTTTCAGATCCGGCAATATAGAATAGTTTGCATTCTTCGATTACATCGTTCATACTCATTCCAACTCTATCTTCTTTAATCTCTTTTAAATTCGATTTGAGCAAAATCCCAAGTAAGTCGTCACTGCTATCTTCTCCCATATCGATTGCTTTCTTCCTCTTGTCGATTATACCCCTTATTAGGTTCTGTATCTCGTTGCAGTTTGCTTTAAACTTCTTGTTTGCTCTGGTAGGTATAAACCTACATTCAACATGTAACCAACTTAACAACTATATATATACTCTTTTAACTGACTAAGAGGGTGTTTAGGATTCCTTATTCAAGAGTAGATAAGCACTAAAAAGTAAGTTGGTTGTTATATACTCAATCCTTAAGCATGTAAGCAGTATAAAATAAGAAATTGCAAGCACCCTATAAATTATCTTTGTCGTTACCTTCCTCCAGGAACATAAACTATAAACAACAACTTGAGAATAAGATCGATTTGTTCTTTCTGAATTTTAAATATTTTTTGTCCTTCCTTATAGCAACTACCGAATGCCGTTCTTGAAATAACATCTCCAGCCAAGTTATCGATAAATGGCCACACATCGACTTCCACGGAACTAGTTCCATTAGTTGACAGTTCCCATTTATTGATCATATCATTACAACTCAAACAGATAGCCGAGAACATACCCTATATACAAACACACATTATACCAAATAATTAATCCAGCAAAGTAGCGTTAGACTAAAAAGATGAAAAACGGGTCAGCTGACCTTGATGTTTTCAGTATGAAAAGCTGGGTTGATTATTTGACGATGTTTCATCCATTTGTGACCCTCATATGCTAGAAGTCCACCAATGATGCTATCTCGTATTGCATCAGGGTGCGTCTTTTGGAACTCGTTAGGTCTCGATAATATCTCCTTTATTAATTCTGGCTCTGTTATGTAAATCCTAGGGATTGGCCCGAACCACATAAATGACCTCTTCCCTGTCAAGCGAATCCATATGCATCATAATGCAATAAATCAGATAAAAAATCTTGTAAATAAAGAAAAATTTATGATATAAAGAAGAAAAAAATACCATATTTGGTGATTATCTGATCATCATATGGAAGACAATGTGAAGTGATATCATGGGTGATTGGAATTGGGCTTGATTTAGCTTCATTCATCATTGTTACAAACTCTTTCATATCACCTATCAATAGCCTGTATGAATTACCTTTATATCCTTGATTTCTTAACCACTTCTCTAGTTTCTTTGGCTTCAGCCATACCCAATTAAGTACTTCCCAAAACCACTTCCCTATCACAACTATAACAATGGTAATCACCACTTTACCCATAGTTATCACCATCTTCTCAATATAAAAGAGTATAGAAAAGATTAATCACCTATTTAGCTAGCATCCTCCTTATATATATGTAACGACCGGCGATAGTAATTAAATATTGACCTTTATAATATCGCCGAACTATTTCAAATGTTTGGTAAAATGTTCATTTCTTATTTCAAGTTGTCACTTATTAGGCCAACTTTGATGTATTTAAGTATGTGTGTTTTTGTATTTGCATACGTGTCTGGGTTAGGGAAAGGTATCAACGGGAACAATAATAAGGGTGCGTTTGTTATGCTCACATGAATGACAATGGGTATGAGTTTGATAGTAGTGGTAGGTCCCCCACCTATGAAAGATCCATACCTATGTCTCTTGATGTATATGGAGTATAAATTATATTTATTATTCATTACCATAATGGTGGGTCCCATCATTTTAAACAAACACTTTGAATAACTTTCATAGTCATAGACTTATTCTCATAGTGGGATACTAAACACACCCTAAGGGGGCGTTTGGTTGGGGTAAATTGAAGGCAATTGAGGTAATTTGAAATTAAAATTGCTCAAATATCCTTGTTTGGTTCATAATAAACACGTGGGCCCGGTAATTTTAATTGCATTAATGAGGCTAAAAGTGGGCTAATTTAATTTCCTTCCACTTGAGAAGCAATTAAATTTGCTTAGAATTTTAAATAGCATCATTTTCATATCTTGAACCAAACGCCCCTAAGTTTAATATGTTATTGTCATTATCCACCTTCATGAGATAACTGAACACTTTAAAACACTAAGCTGTATTATTGCCAGATACCAACACTTAAGGTAAAAAACAATCAAATTAAATATATTTTGTTGAGGTTTACCAATTACTCCGTATAAGATTAAATAATAATAATAATAATAATAATAATAATAATAATAAAAAATAAAAATAATAAAATAATAAAATAATAATAATAATAATAATAATAATAATAATAATAATAATAATTAAACCCTTTTTTACCATCATTTTGTTTTCATCTTTCATTCGTAACTTTCAACTAGAACTCAAATAGATGGAACTTTTTCATAGCCAACAACCATTTCAAGGTCATGTGAGTTTGTGACAATGAAATACAGACTATCAAATGTCACGTAAAATCAAGTGAGCACCAAATACAGGTGGAAGAGTAAATACAGGGAAAGGAGAATGTTTATAAGATGGGGAAAGCTCAAAAGAAAAACGTTGAAGAATCTTTGCTATGGCTGCTTTTGCTTCTATCATTGCAAAGTTTTGCCCTATGCAAACCCGAGGACCACCGATGAATGGCAAGAAAGAACTTGATCCTTTTCCCTTAATTGCGTTTGCTACTCCTTCTGAAAACCTCTGAGGTTTGAATTCAGATGCATCTTCCCCCCATACTTCACGGTCATGGTGGATACTCATTATAGGTAGTATTATTTCCATATCCGATGGTATCATCATATCTCCTAGCTTTGTCTCCTTGGTGGTAGCTCTTATAACCGTGACTGCAGGTGGGTATAGCCTAAGAACCTCGTTTAGAATCATTGTCACAATCTTGAGGTGCTTAAGTCCTTCAAAATTTAGTTCTCGAACACCAAAAACATGCATAACCTCTTGTCGAGCTTTGGTTTGCCATTCTTGATCCAGACTCAAACAAACCATTGTCCAAACAATCAAATTTGACGTTGTTTCTGATCCAGCTACATAAAATAGTTTGCACTCCTCAATCACATCTTCCATACTCATTCCAACTCCTGCTTCTTCGATCTCTTTCAAATTCGATTTTAGCAAAATTCCAAGCAAGTCATCACAGCTACCTTCTCCTACATCGATTGCTTTCTTCCTCTTATTGATTATGCCCTTCATTATAGCTCGAAGCTCATTTCCATTTTCTTTGAACTTTTTGTTTGCTTTTGTAGGTATAAACCTGCATTTCAATATGAAGTAATTACTTAACCTACAATTACATATGTAATTATCTTTACTAAGAGATCATCATTGTTACCTTCCTCCTGGAAGATAAAGCATTAGTATTTGTTGGATCACAAGTTCCATTTGTTCCTTCTGGATTCGGAATATTTTTTGTCCTTCTTCAAAACAACTACCAAATGCTGTTCGTGAAATAACATCTCCAGCCAAATTATCAATAAAAGGCCACACGTCAACTTCCGTTGAACTGGTTGGGGCCGTGAGCAATTCCCATTTGTTGATCATTTCGCTACAACTTAAACAAATCGTGGGGAACATGCTCTATGTACACACCAAGCAACATACATACTCGCCAAATGAATAGGCTTCTTATATTAAAGTTTGAAGATGAACAAAATGATAGTAGCTAAACAGTACTTACCTTGATGTTTTCAAGATGAAAAGCCGGGTTAATTATTTGACGATGTTTTGTCCATTTGTCACCCTCGGATACTACTAGCCCACCGACGATGCTATCACGTATTGGCTCAGGGTGGGGTTTTTGAAACTCGTTAGGCCTTGATAATATGTCCTTTATGAGTTCTGCGTCCATGATGTACATCCTTGGGATTGACCCGAACCACATATAGGACTTCCTTCCTGTACCAAACACAAGTGATCTACAAATTTAGGATCCAATGTCAATACCAAAGTGTTGACACTTCAGTTCATTGATCCAGGTTTTAGACTCTTCAAACTTGTTAAGGTGAATTTTCTAACCCAAATCAGCAATTAAACAATACAAACAGACTTTATTGAAAGAAAAATGATTTAGCCTTCTAACAATCTTTCTGATGTCACGTGTCACCATTTTATAATAAGGGTATGTTTGGCAAAATGGATTGGGGCTTATATTATAAGCCAAAACTAGAAATTTTATTTTCATAAACTTGTTTGGCAAATTAGTTTAAGTTGGAGCTTATTATTGTAAAATTACTAAAAAGGACATATAATTAAATTAAAATGTGTATATATTAGATACTTTTGTGGGTAATTAAGTAATTTCTAACATATTATAAGCCCCGTCTAAAAGTTTTAGCCTCATTTTCGGAGCTGGGGCTTATGATTTCAAAAGCCTCCTTATAAGCCTCTGCCAAATGAGACTTAAGAAGAAAATGGTCCACTTTCTTACATTCTAGTGATCTTGATGATATGGTAGCCGAAGGACAGAGCATATGGAGTGATATCGTGTGAGATTAACATAGGTTTTAATCTAGCTTCCTTCATCATTTTTTGCAAGCTCTTGTAAATCACCAGTTACCAACTTGTATGAATTAGCTTTACACCCTTCATTTCTCAGCCACTTCTAGGGAGTGTTTGGTAGAGAAAAAATAAATAGAAGAAATGAAATTGGATTAAAATTCATTGTTTGGTAGAGAGAAATAAAAAAGTGGATAATTGATGGAGAAATAGAGAGAATTTGGGGTGTAATTTTGTTAGCCTCATTTCCATTATTTTGGTGAAGATTTTGGAAAAATGGGTTTTTTTTTTTTTTTTTTTTTTTTTTTTTTTCTTTTCGCTTTTTTGTAATTTTTATATTTTTCTTCGTAATCACTTCAAACTATAATTATATTAAAGAATGTACTTTGTTAATAAAATTTTATGTAAACAAATTACGTGTGCAACATCAGGTGCTCAAAACATTTTGGAAAAAAAAATGTTGGTGAAATTATCATAGTATAATCTTTGTTTATTTATGGGTAATTTCATATCTCCCCTCGTTTTAATTAAAAATTTCATATACACACAAACATGCACTAAAAATATTTCGTGATTATTTTTTATTTCAAAGCTAGGTGAAATTCAATGAATTTCTTGTTCAATTCCATTTCTTTGAATTATATTATCTATTTCATTTCTAATCCTTAAATTTCCTTTACAAAACGTACCCTAATACTGTGTTCCCGAGTTTTATTTTTGAAAGAAAAGAAGAGAAGTGGATGGTAAATTAAAAAAATTTGTGTTCCTGAGTTTTCTTAAGAGAGAAGAGAAAAGAAGAGGAGTGGAAAATTGCCTAATCTTCTCTCCTAAACTTTCTTCCCAAATGT
Organism: Artemisia argyi; assembly: GCA_030686995.1. Taxonomy (NCBI): domain Eukaryota; kingdom Viridiplantae; phylum Streptophyta; class Magnoliopsida; order Asterales; family Asteraceae; genus Artemisia; species Artemisia argyi. The sequence continues at coordinate 215,548,862 of CM060701.1, forward strand.
GAGATGATTTGGAAGGAAAGTAATTATGGAAACTAATTATAATCAAAATGTCTTAAATGCCATAACATATAACATAAAATATATCTACAACATAGGGCATTATTGTAAAATCATCATTTTAATTTTTGCTCTTCTTTTCTTTTCTCTCTAACTCAAGAACACGAATTAAAATTTTAATATCTCTTCCTCTTCTCTTCTTTTCTGTCTATTTTAACCTCTTCTCTTCTTTTCTTTCATATCAAAACTCAGGAACAGAGTGTAACTTCTTTGGCTTTAACCATTCCCAATGTAGTACTTTCCATCCCAACATCAAGGTGGTTATAATTTTAGCCATTGTTTCCATCGGAGAAAGAGGAGTATTAGAAAGAGTTGACTTCCTAGAACATCAACATTAGACTAGAGACTAAGGAGAGTGAAATTTTACCTTACATCTCAGTGTCACTTCAGATTTCTTTCTCCTCTCACTTCCCCTCACACCCACTCACTTTTTTGTGGACATAGTCACCTTAACCTCACCTTTCATTAAAATACCCACTTTATAAAAATATATCTCACTAAATGCTCAACATATAGTCACAAACTAAATAAAAAACAATAAAACAAAACAAGATGTCCCACGTCACACCACATGCAACTAGGTGACCGGTTCACCTTAGTCTCTCACGATATCAACAACTCGCGTATGACTTTGGTATAGGGACAAGGGATCAACCCGGTGAATTGGACATTCACATTGCCAAACTCACACCCTTGGTCTCTAGTCTTACATGTGAAATGGCATTGATCAGTGTGCGTAAAATAATTGTGTGTATGTATTAAGATAATGAGTGCATTAGCAAAACATACCTCAAGGATTCACTAATTTGGAGGCTTGCAGCTCTAACCCAAGAAATTAATTTATTTCAAGTGACGGTCCTCCTTACATCAAATTTATGAGAAAATTATGCTTCGTTTTTTTATAAAATAAGCTACTTTTATATATATATATATATATATATATATATATATATATATATATATATATATATATATATATATATATATATATATATATATATATATATATATATAAAAGCCTTATTTTGACACTTATCAAAGATTTTAGAAAAATAATTTTCTCTAATATCATAAATTAAATGCTACCTAATGTAGCTTACAAAAATAATCTTTAATGCTCTATCTCCATCTACAACTACATCTTCATTTGAACAATAGTTACTTTTGCCAATTTAGTGTTAATTGCATAAAACAAGTGCTTACTGTGTACACTATAAATGATATATATGACGTTGGTACTATTGTGATTTGTAGTTGTCGTGTATCAAGTACCCTTTATATTTTTGTGCGCAAATCACCTCGCAAATAGAAACCCATCTATGCTAAGTTGTGGAGGTTGATTGTTGCTGCATCACCGTCTTTGTAACTCAGCAAGAGTTTGAGGGTTTCGTATGGCCTAGGCAACAAACAGCCCATTCCCTAATATAGATCATGACTTAGATATATACATATGGTTTTGAGAAATAAGATTGACTCGCTATTATGGTCGACCATGAACGTATGCCAACAAAATTTGTTGATCAAACCAGGTGTACGTACACATGTACTTTTATAGCTTTTTTTGTTCAGTTTACGTTCAATAGTCTTTCTATGGTATGTTGATGGCTTAAATTGGAATAGGAGGAAGAAGACTAGATATCTTTTTATGCGATTCTCCCTTCATTGTTTGTTGATGAATGTAAGAGAAGTGTGGATATTTTTTAAATTTTAGCAATCAAATTCAATTAATAAAGCAGAAGCTTTATTCAAATTATCAAATCAAATGCAAACCAAATTCAAAAGTACCAAATATATAAAGTACAAAATTATAATTCAAATATTAAAAGAAATCTAATGTTATTGATCTTTATTTATAAGAAAACAAATGACCTAAAAATATTACAAACTCATAAATAGGGATGGCAAAAAACCCGTACCCAACGAGGACCCGATCCCCAAACCCGATTTGACTCGGGAATCCCCGAGTTGACCGGGGATGGGGAGAGGGGACGGGGAATCCCCGAATTATGAAACCGGATATAGGGCGGGGATGGGGATAGCATAAATCCTCGACCCCGAACCCGGCCACGAACTTTTTAATGTATAAATATGTATAAATTATATGTATATTAATACTAAATGTACTTGTATATGTATATGTTAGTGAGTATTGACAAGTATTATACTTGAAGTATATTTTTATGTATATGTGACATTTAATGGATCAAAACATCAAATATTTTTTTAAGAAGGATTCTTGTGGCTGCCACTGTTTACTTCATATGGAATCAGAGAAATAAGAGACTCTTTGACAAAACCAAGAAGGATGCTGCAACTGTTACTGGGATGATTGTTGAATATGCTAAATTGAAGCTCATGAGCATGAAAGTAAAAGAATCTGTTCAAGTCAGGAAGGTTGAAAGGGAATGGGATATAGTGATGAAGTGTAAAGATTGCTCTGTGAGGGGTAGCTGCAGTGTTGTCTTTATCCCACCTTCATGAAGGAAATGTAGTTGGTGTAGAGGATATATTCTACGAGGAGGCCTTTTAAATCTTCTGTGTGTAGTTTTTCTATACTGGAAAAGCTGCATATAGGGGGATTGTTAAAGGAATGTAGTTGTTGTTTGTGTGACTATGAAGAATTAGGCTGTAATATTGTTGATTTAGATCAGATTGGTTTTTCTTCAGTTTGTATGTTTGTTAGTTTGTTGATGGTCCATGAGCATGTTCATGTGTCCCAGCCTGAATGTTTGTAATCATTATTGGTGTATTAATACATCTTCACAGTTTCACAAACAAAAAAAAATCAAATATTTTAAAATGTTAAGCACTAACTACGTATTATCTAACCAATATTTTATCCGAATACACTCTCGATGCACTCTATTTTTATATTATATGGGATGTTTCAATTTATACAATGCTTTAAAGTTGAATACATTTAATTAATCCAACTATATACAATGTACGCTTTTTAAGACATTTTATAGGTCAATTCTTTATATTTTTGATTAGTTATGTACTTTTTGTGCTTAATTCATAAGGGTCAAAAATTCCCGAATCCCCATGGGGATCCCCGATCCCAATGGGGATGGGGATGGGATGCAAAACGATTCCCCGATTGGGATGGGGGCGGGGACGGGGATGAGAGTAAGAAACGAGGATGGGATGGTAAATATGATCACCGATTTTTCCCGCCCCGTTGTCATCCCTATAAAAACCAACTCAAATTTGGAAGCAAATAAACAAATTTTACAAAACAAGCACTTATATTTTAAGTCACTTTTTAACATATAATTTTGTTGAAATATATATCAAACTCATGTTGATAACAAGTACAGCGACTTATTCTAGTATTTTATTATCCTTAATTTGTTCATCAAACATATCAATTAGTAAAATCCAGAACTTTAAGTAACCAGTTCAAACAAATGTCATTTTATTATAAGAGTTTCATCAAAACAAACCAAACAGTCGATTAGTTTACTAAAAACCAAAGACCTGTTTGGTTTGTAAAATGATTTGGAATCGGATTTGGATTCGGTTTAGAATGAAAGAAAATGAGGTAAGAGAAAAAAATAATATTTTATTAAAAACTAGCAGGGTAGCCCGCGCTTTGCCGCGGATTTGTTATTTTTTTTTATGATGTTGTATTTTTCTTAGTATTTTTTTTTTTGTATTGTTTTTGTTATTTGTTTTTTTTAAACAAAAATGAATAACCGCATAATAAAATGTTTTTGTGCAAGTTTTGTATTTTTTATTTAAGGAAAATTATTCATAGTTACAAAAAAAAAAAAAAAAAAAAAAAAAAAAAAAAAAAAAAAAAAAAAATGCTACAGTACATCTGCTACAGTACTGCTACAGTACATACAACATGGGACAGCACAAATGCTACTGTTTAGTCAACTGTGCGGTACAATTCTTTGAAGCACGTGTACTGTAGAAGCAATCCCGAGCTTTTAATATATTTATAATTTTATTTTAATAGTTGATAAATATTTATTGAAAGGAAAATGGGATGATTTTGTTTTTTAATAATTAATTTATGTATAAATTGTGAGTGTGAATATAAATGTGGGGTCCAGTTATAGGTTTGGATTTATGAAAGTCACCCTACTTGCCATGAATCAATTTTTGATTCCTGGGCCCACTATAATTGCAAAAAACTTGGGTTGCGTTTGGTATACAGCCATGAATCACAATGGGAATAATTTTGATAGTATTGGTGGCCCATCGGTATAAAAGATTCATACTTTACCCTTTTGAGATATCTGGAGTATGAAACATTTTTATCATTCATTACCATAGTGGTGGGCCCCTTCAACTTAAACAAACATTTTTAATCACTTTCATAATCATAATCTCATTCCTATAGTGGGATATCAAACACACCCTAAAACCAAACAATTATTCATATGATTCAAACCATTATTGTCACGCCCTCATACCAAACGCACCCTAAAGATCAAATGAACCAATATCAACCATCCATTTTTATCAAATTAATTAAATTAACTTTCACTCTTATATTTAAAAATTAAATATCTCATAAACCGTTAATAGTTAGATAAAACTAATTATACAATTGCGACAAGAATAAAATTATCTTTCTATAGAGATCTAATATTGTATATTTTCGACGAACTTATTTTTCATCGTTTTTTGCGGGTTTCGATATATTACACTATAAATGAAAACTTTAAAAATACTATTTTGTGTTAACACAACCCCTAAACTACAAACCCTAAAAAACCCAAACCACTAAACCCTAAAAACTCTAACCGCTAAACCACAAAAAACCTAAACCCTATCCACTAAACCATAAGAAACCTAAACCCTTAACCCTTAAAAAGCTTAACCCAAAAAAGTCAAACTCGTAAAGCCTAAAAACCTAAACCCTAACTGTAAACCTTAAACTCACAAAAAAGTCAAAAAAAAAAAAAATTTTGTCGAAAGTATATGATATGAGATATCAAATTAAAGGTAATTTTATGCTTGTCGTGATGGTATGATTAGTTTCGTTTAACAATCAATAGTTTGTGAGATATTTAATTTTTAAAAATGAATGTTAAAGTTAATTTTATTATTTTAATAAAAAAATAAATGGTTGAGAATTTTTAGTTTTTCATTAATCTTTATGAACCAAACTCATAGTTTATTTTTCTAGTAGCAACCTTACACAAAAACCAAAAAACCTTTCGTTTAAACAAATAATATGTTCGCTAAATAATTTGATAGGGTACAATTGCCCGGCTGTGTTTTAGTTCATTTTCGGTATATCTAGTATCAGGGCCGGCTTTGAGGGTGTGCAAGGTGAGCGACCGCACAAGGCCTCAAAATTTATAAGGGCCTTAAAATTTGTCCCGTTAATAATTATATGCATGTTTACGCATATTTTTCACAAAGAAAAAAGTATATAGATGAGAAAGTATCTTAAACAAGTAATATGTTAGAACATTTAGCTAACTAATTATATTATATCTTATACATAGTGACACTTTATATATCATTCTTTAGCGAAAGGGCTCATTATTTAATTTCGTCTAGAGCCTTAAAAAATTTTATAAATTCATGAGAGGCCCCGTCTAATATTATAAATTTATAACTATATTAAAACTTGACATAACACATCATTGGTGTATTTGACTATTGCCCATAATGAAGAATCTAAGGCAACATATAACAACCACTGTATGTCTTTTTTGTGAGCTTTGGTCCTACTTAAAGAAGACTGAATTATGTTCAAACCATATTAACAAATTAATCTCACTCAAATCGAATAAAATATATAATTAAGAATGAGTTCAGGAGAATAAATTTAACCGGGAGAAGAAAAACAATACCATATTTCTTGATGATATAGTGATCAAAGGGCAGAGCGTATGGCATGATATCATGGGAGATCGGCATGGGCTTTGATTGAGCTTCCTTCCTCATTGTTGCAAAATCTTTCAAATCACCAATTACAAACTTGTATGAATTACCTTTATAGCCTTCTTTTCTCAGCCACTTCTCTAACTTCCTTGGCTTCAACCATACCAAATTTAGTAACTTCCATCCCCACCTCAATAGCACAACTATAACAATAGTCATTACAATTTTACCTATTGTTTCCATTGAAGAAAGGAGGAGTATTAGCTTAAGGAAAGGAGGAGTATTAGCTAGAGTTGACCTTTATGAGATCAAATTTACATGTGAGATGGCATTAAGATGTGGTGTATATGATTAGATTAACATAAATAATTAATGAGTTTTATTATATACAAAATATCCCTCATTGATTTGCTATTTTGCATCTTTAACCCAAAATAATAATTTCTTGCAAGTGATGGTTCTTCCTTCAAAAAGTTTGGATGGTTTGTGGATTTTAGGTTATTTGCACACAACAAATTACTTGGTACACAACATTTGCATACTGTATATAGCTTTTTTCCGCACTAGGATGCTTATACAATTGTACTTGTTGTATATCAAGCAATATTGTTATGTCCAAATCACTTCTCTTTTTCTAATTAGGAATCGTCTATGATAAGTTGTGTCCGTTAATTGTTGTTGCATCATCTAACCGTTGTCACCGGGGTGGAAGCTAAAAGAACTCTGATCGCCTAGGAAAGGGCCATATATTTCTAGTTTTGAATAATAAGATGACTCGCTAATGCGGTCATGGAGGTATGTCAATAACAACTTTTGGTAAAACAAACCATATATACGCATGTATTTTTATGGCCTTTCTTGTTCACTTTAGATTCCATAGATTTGTTATTGTGCTTTGATGGCTTTGTTTGTGTGTGACCATGTATTAATTAGAACCGGAAGTTATTTCAAAACTAAAATTTAATCTATTGAATTCGTTGTTTTATTTGGGCAATAAAAATGTGAAAACTCACCCTTGTGTATATTGGTCACAAAAGAGTTATTCAGTCTTATAGACTCACCAAATGGTGGAGACAATTTATAATAGGCCGAATAACAAATGAGTTTACAATATGTTAATCGGTTCGGTTTTTATTATTATTATTATTATTATTATTATTATTATTTTTTACCAAAAACCAAACCGACTTGAAAATCGATTCCAGTGTTTGGTTTGATTTTATTTTTAGACTAGTTATAATACCCGTACACGCACAGGGTTTTTTCTAGAATTTTCAATATTGTACTTTTATCTATTACAAAACAAATAGCCTTTTTTTATTTATTTTTTTACTAATATCTCTTTCGTAAATATTTTGGATTTTTGTTTTGACTTAATCATCTTTAAGATATTGTATAAATCATTAAATGAATGTGCAACCCAACTTAAACCAAGTCTACCATGAAAATACGGTAATGAATTGGATATAAAGTTTGTTTTGCTAATAAGAAACTTTTAATAGTTTTATATTGCATCGGTTTTATTGAGAGTTTGGTAAAGTTAAAACTATAGAAAGCTGTAACACCTATATAAGAGATTTACTGCGCCAAACAGATCCTCTCATTTGGGACGAAGCTCCAATGAATGATCGGCGATTCTCTTTGAAACGTTAGATAGAACACTTAGAGACAATCTCGACGCTCCTGGAACTTTGTTTAGCTAATTTTTACTAAAGTGAACTTGCATTTGTTTTGCATTTTCCTTTGTATTTTCATTGGAACTTGTATACAGTATATTTGTGTTCAGCTTGTATTATGACAACGGCAATAGATGATGTTTTATTTATAAAGTTATATACTCGTTTTAGAAATTATGTTTTATTTATAAAGTTATATAGTTATAATAACGGACGAGATTTCAAAATAAATTTTTTATTTATGTGTTAGTAATCAATATTGTGAGTTTAAATGTTGCAGTTAGAACCAAAACTGTCTATCGGACCCATTAAACCATATTAAATAGATACTGACCGCTTTAACGCATTGTTCAACCCGCATAACCCACCAATTCTTAAATGTCACACAAACAATTTCTAAGTACATAAAAAATAAAAACGCCAACAACATATTGTAAAACTAATGTATAATTTTACTTCAACAATTTATCGTATTCAAAATCGTATTTAATGTACCCTTTTTGACCTGCTAACCAATTGGTGACACACACTTGTTTAATGCTGGTAAAAATTTGAAGCATTAGCAAAATGTTTAGACACCAAAAAAATTTCAAAAAATACTCCCTCCGTCTCAAAATTATTATTCACATTTCCATTTTAGAATGTGTCAAAATAATTGTCTACTTTCTATTTTAAGTAAGAAAAAGAAAATCTAGTGAGAGAATATTCTATTTGAGTGGTTGAGATTTATAGTGGCCCTATTTTTATTAAACTTGGTGATTCTTGTTTCCAGACAATAATTTGAGACGGTTTTATTAAAAAAACTTGGATGATGAGTCAAACATCATCTAAAAATATTGGATGATGAGTTAACAATAATTTATAGTGGTCTTACTTTTATTAAACTTGGATGATGAGTCAAACATCACCTAAACATATTGAAAACCGACATACACAAAATAAATGTTATGACTTAAACTTTATTTTTTTAATCCAATTGGTGGAATAATCCCAATATCCCAACATGATCCAAACTAAATTTGAGCATAACTTGTATCAATAAAATTCTAGTTAGAACCATTCAATCCCAATATGACCCGAACCTAATTTGAGCAACTTGTGTACATGTACCAATGACTCGATTCGTTTGACCCGAACCTAATAAATTTTACTCATCTCTTTTTCCATATTCAATTCAACATTCAAATTCTAAATTCATTATCTAAATCAACGATTAAAAGCCTAAAGCCCTAAATTAAACGTTCAATTCAGTGATTCATCATTAAAATGACCACCTACTTTTTGACAACCATTATGCTGATGACATTGATCTTTAGAGGAGTTTCTAATATAACCTCGCATTTGATCTTTAGATGATAAGCCATTCTTTGAAGGTTTCTTGCACCACAATATAACCTTACGTCTGGATCTTTCGAGGAGTTGATGATGGCTTTAAGAGGAGTTGTGGATAGCTTTCAAAGAGTTGAGTGGTTTAGCCGGCTAATATTACTGTCATAAATATAAAACCGTACATGAAAAAATAAAATGGTTTACAGCTCTTTGTGAGAAAACATGCACCAATTATACAAAAGCATATAAGGTCACTGTGAGAGCACTTCATCCAATTCAACTGAATCCACCTGCAAGATAGTGTGAGAAACGTGTGTGAAGCCTACTGAATGCATGGACATGTAATATAGTAATTTGGTAGTTATTGGTTAGCATTCGGTTTGCACCATCAAGTTGCTATGGGTATAGGTTTAAGAATGAAGGGGGTGGGAATGGGTTTCTACAGCCAACCCATTTAGGTATGATGTATGCCTAATTTCTGGATAAGAAACACATTTTTTCAAGCCCATGCATACTTGATCAGTATTTAAACCCATAGCCTAAAAAATATGAACCCTTGGTAGTTAAAATAAAAAATAAAAAAATGCAAGGGTTGAGAAAAAGCCCTACTCTCATAACTGTCTGTTATAATAATTACTGAATAACATAATGGAAACCTCGAAAATCTGTATTTACTTTATGTGCTAGTAGACCCTATCCGTATAAACAACAAAGATAAGTCTAATAGTTGAATTTTTATACTAAGTTATGCACAGAATTAATACACACAGACACATCTAAAAACGCACACAGTGAAGGAGACTCTACCTTGGAGTCATTGATTCGATACCAATTTTGATACGCCTGGGGCCATGGCTTATTTAGGTCTTAGGGTTTTACTCTAATTTGTCTTATAAATACTCTTGTAATCCTTTATTATAATCAATCAATCAAGTTTGTCAAGTAACTAGGTTTATAACCCGCGCTTCGCGGCGGGTTGTTTTGCTAAAGAAATAGTTTATGGTGTGTAGTGAACATGTATGAAAAACAATGGTGCATGGAACGAATTTTTTTTTATCAAATAAGAACTTGGAAAGTGTTGCAAAGTAACATGAATGTTAGAAATCCAAATTAAATCAGTCTTTGCATGATTACAAACAAATTCAGTTGGGGACTTTAGTCTTCATAATACCAGTTAACAACTTATTAGTTAGGTCCATGAAGATTCCCTGTCGTAATTTCTCAAGTGTCTAATCTATATTCTTTACTCTCTCCATTCCTTCCCTAATCAAGCAACGAATCCTCCTCCTGTCATTGCAGTCCTTGCTGTTCTCTATCTCTTGTCTAACTGGTTGCATCAGTTCCTCTTTACTGGGAGCAGGTGCTCTTTTAGCAACTCTGAGAGCTTGCGCGTACAACTTCAAGACTGAAGCACGTGGAATGAAAGTCTGCAAATCAAAGGAGACAAACATAGCTAACTCTATGACGAAACACACAAATTTGTGTAATAAAAATTTTCTTTCCTAACCTGTTAGCTACAACTGCTGATATTTTGTTAGCGAAAAGTGCATCAGTTCAAGTTTTTGCAATCTTTGTCTTTGGACAAAGTAAAGTTCCTATTAAGAAGTAAGAAAACAAATAGAAATGAGCACACACTGTACATCAGAAAACTTTATTGTTTACAGTGCAGTCATAAGGAAAAAATGGCACATGATGTGCCCCTTCCAAGGCGATGAACACAAACATGTCATAATCGCTGACTATATATAATGGGTCAAATTGGTAAAATAAGTAACAAATGGCTAAAAAAAACATGAAATCAGTTATAAGCCATTTAAAAAATATAACTTTTCATAATCATACTTAACACGCCAATGTTTATAAAATACTTTTAAAAAACGTGTATTATTGAAGTTGCTTCGTGTTGCGCTATCTGATCCCCAATCTTATGTATTTCCTTGGGTTAGGATTTAACGAATCAGAAGTTGATGCATTATGCAAAGATTGAAAAGATTAGGATATACTACTTTGCCATCATCCTTGTTACCTAATCTCCGGTTAGACTTACAACTACAATGAACCAAAAACTGAGCATCGAAATAACCCGGACTACAGATACGCTGCGTAGTCACGCAAGTCCATTGCAACTACTTCTGCTATTAAGTAAGAAGTTTGAATTTGATACCTGCTACGGATCAGGTCATTATTTCCATGTCTTTCTGTTGCTATCTTCTACTCTTCAACAACCTTTTGTAGTATTATATAGTAACACTACTTGAGGCCACCTATAACATAATTATATAAACATTATTCACAGTTATGATCACATGATTTTTTTGTATACTTAATCAATACAACCAACAGTGGTTGTGCTAACATCGTGGCATGTTCTGCGGCAAGGTCGATGCACATCCGTCCACCATCAAACTACATCTCGATGCAGGTTGAGCACCTACAAATTTGGAAATGAACTATGTCCAAATCAACCATGATATTTCATTGAAAATGAACCATTAAATTTGCTGCCATCAGTTTAACTAATCTTCCAAAACCATATCTACATTAAGCCAAACTAAAACACAATTGAAGATTAAAATGCATTTTGCATTTTTGGATGGTGAAAACAAACTGTCCTAAACTATAATATCTAAATCTCTGATGAGGCGAAAAATGAACCATTTTTAGGGGGTCGTTTAAGCCCGGAATTGAATTTATTTGATCAAATATTGCCCTAAATCGTTCATTTTGTGATTTTAGGTACTTTGAGAGTGAATTCTGGAAAATGAAGCATTTTGGACGTTTTTGGAGCATAAAAGTGAAGAAAACGGCAAAGACTTAATTTTCCATGCTGAGAACAGTACCTAACGGTGTCAAGAGGAAAATTGTGACGGCGTCAGAAGTAAAATCCGTGACGACCCAGTGAAAACCTGAAGGCGTCAAGAGAAGGGCGTCAAGAGTAATCTTTGTGACGGCCTGCATAAGGAATACACATGACGGCGTCAAACCCAGATCTAGGCAGTTCGAGAAATTATTTGGCGGCGAGATGACGGCGTCAGACATTTGTTCTTGACGCCGTCACCTCACAAAATCTATATATACTTTTCTATTTTTCATTCATTAAAGAGAGGAACTTGTGTGGAAAATACTAGGGTCGAACCTAATAAACCCTAGGTCATTTGTAACAGTATTTTCAAGGGTTTTTACCCCTTGAAACCTTTCATGTTCAATTAAGATAAGTCCTCTTTCAATTCAATCAATATGTCTATGTGTTGTTTGAATATATCTTATGCTTGTCTTGATTTTAACATGTTAGGCTAGATCTCTCATGTGTTTGCTTAGATGTAATGAAACCTAGATGTTAATTTTATGTTGATTACTTGTTTATAGTTGTAATGGATGAATGATTTCAATGTTAGACTTAAGAAAACTGGCAGATCTCTATTGTGTAACATGCTTGAACGTCTTAAGAAACATGAACCGATGTGTACTAGGTTTTTATGGTTGTATTTAATGCATGAGCAAATTCTAATGATCCCATGTTAGGAGCTTCTTAGCCGGCTCGACATAGGAGTGAAGTAGGCGCTTATAGGATTGGGGAAGTAAGTACGCCACCCCATAAATGGTATTAAGGAATACAATCCGTCATCCACGCAACTGTAACAAGTAATTAACCTGTAAAAGATATCTAGGGAGTAGTGAAACCTAAGTAAACACAATTCTCCCATATATTGCTCACACCACTAGTTTAATATAGTTTATTTTTATTTCTAGTATTTTATTTTGATTGCATCTTAGTAATTGGGTTAGTTGACTAGCAACTAATTCCGCCCAACTCCTTCAAAACCGAGATTTTTAATTGCTTTTCATAAAAATATAAAAAAAATACAAAAAATACCATCCCTCATCTCTAGACCTAGTCCTTAGGTTTTCTAATCCTAGCGACACTATTCCTAGCTGAACGATCAATCCCCCGGTACTTGTCATTATACTATACTACATCGATCAGGTACACTGCCTGGTGGGGGTTGTAAGCTTCTCGAGATCCCTCGAGAGGTAAAGCCTGGTGCAATCCTTGCGCATCAAGTTTTTGGCACCGCAGCCTGGGGAATAGTTATTGTCTAGGTTAGGATTTCTTTTTATTAGGTCTACTTGCTAGATTCCTTTCTAGTAGGATTTTATTTTTATTTTTTAGGTTCTCTTTAATCTATCTTATTTCTTCGTGTTTTTTTCGTAACTTGTGGAAAACTAGAAGGGGGGTTGAATAGTTTTACGTCTTTTTAATTCGTTATAAAAGATAGTTTTAGTGTTTTCTTAGCTTTTAAAAACTTAGATTCGATAATATGTGATCTCAAGTCTTGCACAATATAAACAACTATCAACAAATAATATATAACAATGATAAGCAATGAAATAAGTAAGAGATGGAAAGATCGAACCGCGAGACAAGAGATTTATAGTGGTTCGGCTACAAGGACACCTTCCTTGCCCTACTCCACTCCCCGAGCACCTAACTCGAGAGTTTTCTTCACTATATCAACAAGCTCCCTTATGGCGGAGAAAACCTTACACACCAATTTACACACCAATTTTCACACCACAACTTCTTCACACCTAAGTTAACAACTTCTTCAAATCAATCTACTTCACAACTAACTACTCCACAACTATCTTCTTCACACCAATCTAGTTCCTAACTTTTCTTCTTCACACCAAGCTACTAACTAATCACACAATCTATATATATCTAGCACAACTATCTACAATCAAATATTCACAACAATCTTCACAAAGAATAATGTAAATAATCTTGATGATGCACCAACAACTTGGATGTGGAGATCACACCAAGTTGTAATACTTCTTGTCTTGGGGGATAGAAGTATTCTTCTCTTGCACTTGAGAGGATGAAGTTTGAATCACTTTGAAACAAAGAATTATACACATATGATCAAAGGATAAGAGAATAGAAATGTGGATCTAGATCAGAAAGTTTAGAAGTGCAAAAGGTGAGAAAATACTGAGGGATGAATCAGTATTTATAGGGGAGAAAAATACGGTTATAGAGCGTGGCTGGTCCCCTTAATTAATGGCCGGTCCCCTTAATGATTAAGGGGGCAGCCCCTTCAGAACGTTGGTTTTTCTTGTCTTTTAGTGGGGAATATTTTTCTGGATAAAATTTGCCATTTTTGGTTGGAAATTTAAAATCATATATTTATAATGAATTAAACATATTCTTTTAATTCCAAAAGTAATTTTGTAAAAGATATAAGATGTTTAATACATTTTATAAAAATTCTAGTGATTAGAAAAATTTTCTTTGATCATGAAATGCAATAAACCCTTTGTTTATTCATACCTTAAGTGATATGGAAGCAAAGACAAATATTAAGCACTAAAAACTTGTTTACGTCATAAGTTTTAGATTAATGAGTTTATGCTTTGTAATTATCAAAACATAGAGACATTGTTAATATGCTAACAATGTTTTAAGACATTATTTATGTCAACAATCTCCCCCTTTTTGATGATTACAAAACCTTAAACTCATTAGGTCTAAAAATTAATTTTTAGACAAGTGTTTAGAGTTTAACATTCTCTTCTCCCCCTTTTTGTAAAATCAAAAAGGTTAATGCTCCCCCTTGATGTATGCTCCCCCTCAATTGATAGCACCAAGGGAATGAGCTATGGAAATCTTGGCTACACAAAATATTAGAAGAGAACAAGGCACATATACATGGAAAGCAATAATTATAAAAACAGATTCATTCAAGCATCATAGAAAGCATTACAACATTTAATATGCTTAAGGCATATTAATCATAATAAAACAAAAGAAAAGACATAGTCCTATATTGCCTAAAAGAGCACTTGGACTTGCTTGCAACTCATGGTTGATTGTTTTATTTGCTTGAAGGATAACATAAGCATAAAGCTTAGTTGTTAGATGGAGAAGGATATGGAGTGGGGTATGGAGCAGAAGAGGTGGACCTTACGATATTGTATCGTGTTAAGGGTGGAATGGGATGAGGTCGAGTGAGGAGATATTCGATCCAAGAAATATCTTCACTCAAGTATAGGATTTGTTTTTGAAGGAAGATGCAACAAGGGCAATAGTGAGTGTGGTTTGTAACTTGATCCAAGTTGAGAGAGTGAGGAAGGCAATTGTTGTAGGGTGATGATGGAGGTTGCCCTTTGTTGCGTTGTGCAAGATGCATGGCATTGAGATCACAAAGATCATGGATTTGTGATATTTCATCACAGAACTTTTGCTTTTCCGTGGTAATGCGGAGAAAGTCATTGTGTTGATATGGATGAATTGGGTTTGTGTAGTTGGAGTTGTAGTGGGATGGTTGATCAAACTTGTATGGATCATTACAAGTGATTAGAGGATGAGATGAGTGGTTTGGCATGAAGGAAGATGTTTGGCCAATGTTGTATGGTTTGTAAAGAGGATCAAATGAATGTCCTTGTGAATTTGGTGGAAAGTTTGATAAGTAAGTGGTTGGTGGTGTTGAGTGACTTCCAACTTCATTTGTTATGATGGATTTGTTTCTAGGGCTTTTTCTTCGCCAAACGGGTTTTTCCGCCATTCTTGCAAGCCTTGAGGCTTTTGGTTTTGGTTTGTTTGGAGAAGCCATGAAGGGATGAGTGAAGAGTTTTGAGGATTGGGGGTATTTATAGTGTAAGATTTGTGTGTTTATGGATGGATAAAGTTTGTTTGGAAGATTAGGACAAAATGTGTTGGTGAAAATTGGGAAATGTAGGTTGAAATGGGCTAAAAAGCAAGTAAGATTCTGTAAACCCGACCATCAGATGGCCGGTCCCCTTAATTAGGGGGCGGTCCCCTTAATGATTAAGGGGGCCGCCTTACAAAATTAAGGAGGCCGCCCATCTGGTGATTTCCAGGTTGCCAGAATTGGGTTTTTGGCAGAAAATTTGCAAAAAGGTTGTGTGTTTGGATTAGAGTTCAAGCAAGTTCAATTTCCTTAGGCAATATAGAATCTAATATAATCAAGATATAGCATGCATGCAAGAACACATAGGCAAAAGAGCAAATAATCAACACATAATAAGCAAGAGGAGGTAAGTAAAGACAATATCACTTAAACTTCCTAAGGCACCTATCTTAGATTAAAGGCAAAGGCAACTAGTGAGTGAAAAACTAGTGATGGATCAAGATGACAACATTATTAGTGAATTTGTCCTAGTGTGTGTCTATATGCAACAAATGTGGAGTTGTGATTGTTTCGACTCCTAAATGCAAAAAGAAATAACGATCCTAAGAAACAATCCAAATGATCTCCTTGATTCAATTTTTGCTCAATCATGAATGTCAAAGACATATATTAGATTATATACCTTGACAATTTATGTGAGAGTTTATGCATGATTTTGAAAAACAATGTTTTTAGTATTAGTCAACAATGCAAGGAAAATGATCTTCATGTGATTCCTAGATGTGAGAATAATTTTTTAAAGAGAATTGATTGGGTTTTACAAAGGAGATTATGCAAAGAAAATAAATTTTCCCAATCTTCATTTTTGTGCGAAATAGATTCCTAGACTCAGAAAAGATGAAATGGAAGAAAAATAAATTTTACGCAAGTATAAATTTGTATTAATTCAATATAATTTAGTCAACTTGTTCCATCATTCCTAATCCTAAACGCAAGTGGTTGAATAATTCACGCTTAAGGGGCTTTGTGAATATATCCGCAATGTTGTCTTCCGATGCAACCTTTTCTATAGATATATTTCCTTTTTGTACATTATCCCTAAGAAAATAGTGGCGTATTTCTATGTGTTTAGTCCTAGAGTGTTGCACCGGATTTTTACTTAAATCTATTGCACCTTTGTTATCGCACATAATGGGGACATTTTCTAACCTAATGCCATAGTCTACGAGAGCTTGTTTCATCCATAGTGCTTGTTGACATGCCTTTCCAGCGCTTACATATTCGGCTTCGGTGGTAGAAATAGCAAGAGCGGTTTCCTTCTTAGAAAACGAAGATGTTAGACAACATCCCATAAACGTGCAAATACCGCTAGTGCTCTTTCTATCTACGTAGTCTCCCGCATGATCCGAATCCGCATAGACGATGGTTTCTATGCCGGATCCCTTAGGATACCATAATCCTAAGTGTATAGTGCCTTTAACGTATCGGAAGATACGCTTAACCGCTTCTAGGTGAGAGGTTTTGGGATCCTCTTGAAAACGGGCACAAAGGCAGACACTAAACATGATATCGGGTCTACTTGCCGTCAAGTATAGTAAACTACCTATCATTCCTCTATACTTGGTGTTATCTACGGACTCACCTTCATCGTCCTTTGTGAGCTTTACTTCCGTAGACATGGGAGTTTTCATGGGTTTTGAGTCTTCTAGGCTAAATTTCTTAAGCATTTCCTTAATGTACTTAGATTGGTTAAAAAATATTCCATCTTCTAATTGTTTTATTTGTAATCCTAGGAAGAAGTTAAGTTCACCCATCATGCTCATCTCAAACTCATCATGCATGATTTTGGCAAATTCATCACACATGTCTTGACAAGTCGATCCAAATATAATGTCATCGACATATATTTGGACAATGATGAGATTTGGGTCTTTCCTTTTAGTGAAAAGAGTGTTATCTACCATTCCTATGGAATAATCATGTTTAATAAGAAAAGCTTTTAATCGATCATACCAAGCTTTTGGAGCTTATTTGAGTCCATACAAAGCTTTCTTTTACTTATAAACATAATCAGGTTTTGCGAAGTCAATGAATCCTGGAGGTTGTGCCACATATACCTCCTCATTGATAAAACCGTTAAGGAATGCACTTTTCACGTCCATTTGGAATAACTTAAAATCTAGGGCGCAAGCATAGGCAAGTAATATCCTAATCGATTCTAGTCTAGCTACGGGGGCATAAGTTTCGTCATAATCAATTCCTTCTTGTTGATTATAACCTTGGGCAACTAACCTAGCTTTATTCCTAGTCACTATTCCATTCTTATCTAACTTATTCCTATATCCATTTGGTTCCTATGATGGTCATATTCTTTGGATTTGGGACTAATTCCCGAACATCATTTGCCTTAAATTGATTTAATTCTTCTTGCATAGCTATAACCCAACTTTCATCCTTTAAAGCCTCGCTAATATTCTTAGGTTCTATTGCTGAGAAGAAACAAAAGAAATTGTTTTTATCTTGGGCTTGTGACCTAAGGGTTCTTTGGTTAAGATGTCCTATTCTATTATCTAATGGGTGTGATCTAGATTCTTTAATATTAACAGTTTTGTTATTTTCTAAGTGAATGTCTTCATTATCATTTCCTATGGGTTTTGTTTTACTAACCTCAATAGCTTCATCTTCGATTAAATCATCATCTTCTAAAGGTAGTGTTTTAGGAGGTGGTGGTGTTTCATCAAATGTTACATTTAGTGATTCCTCTATTTTCATGGAGTGTTTGTTAAGTATTATATATGCTTTGCTATTTTGTGAGTATCCTAAAAATATTCCTTCATATGATTTTGGATCAAACTTAGTGAGGTAATCCTTAGTGTTTAAAATATAACATTTACTTCCAATTACCCTAAAGTAGTTTAAGTTTGGTTTTCTACCTCTTAATAACTCATAAGGAGTTTTTCCTAGAATTCTTCTAATTGATACCCTATTTAAAATATAAATTGATGTATCTACGGCGTGACACCAAAATTTTTGTGGGATGGATTGTTCATTTAACATAGTTCTACTCATTTCTTGTAGTGACCTATTTTTTCCTTCTACTACGCCATTTGATTGAGGAGTACGAGGAGCGGAGAAATTGTGAGATATTCCATTTAACTCACAATATTTTCCGAATTGTACTTCGTTATCAAATTCCCTACCATGGTCCGTCCTAATGGCAACTATTGAGCATCCTAATTTATTTTGAATCATTTTACTAAATATTTCGAATTTTTCAAAGGCTTGGGTTTTGTCACTTAAAAACCTAGTCCACGTGTATCGTGAGTAGTCATCTACTATTACTAAGGTATATTTGTTTCCTCCATAGCTCCGCACAGCGGATGAGCCAAAAAGATCCATATGTAATAATTCTAGGCACCTAGTAGTGGATACTATATTCTTAGCTTTGTGATTACCATGAGCTTGTTTTCCAATTTTACATGCATCACAAAAATGCTTGTCATATTTTAGATTAGGCAAATTTCTAGCTAATTCCTTAGAGGCCAAAGATTGTATTTGTTGCATGTTAGCATGTCCTAATCTCCTATGCCACAATGTAGAGTTTTCATCTAGGGTCGTTAGGCATATCCTATCCTCAGGTTTGTTTCCTAGTTTCATAACATATATGCCACCTTTCCTAATTCCTCTACCTATAATTTTTCCATTCTTAACTATTTCGCTATTCTCTTCGGTAAATGTGACTCTACATTTATTATCACATATTTGTCCTACATTAAGCAAGTTATATGTTAATTTATCTACATGCTCTACATTTTCAATAGTAAGTGAGTCTTGAGAAATCGTACCTTTGCCAATGATTTTTCCACGTAAGTCACTACTGAAAATAACGTTACCTCCATTGTATGCCTTGTATGTAGAGAATAGCTTGCGGTTCCCCGTCATGTGCCTCGAACATCCGCTATCTTTGATCCATTCGTCAGGTTCCAAGTCAATTCCTAAACATATTTCGTCGGTTTCTTTTGCCATAAAACACTTTTCGTCTCTTGGCTTTTCAACTTCTTCTTTGTCACTATCACTCCATGTTCCACTAACAAAAGCGCCTTGATTTTCATAACCCGGTGGCTTTAGACATTCGCCAATGAGATGATTTGGACTTCCACATCTAAAGCACTTTCTTTTCCCGTAGTTTTCACTTCTATTTCTTTGGAACGCTTTTCTTTCGTCTCGTGATGATCTAGTGAATCTTCCTCGTCTCTTGAAGAATTTCTTATATTCTTTTATGGCCATTGCATATTCCTCGTCTTCACTTTCGTCACTTGAATCATCATCATCACTAGGTTCCTTTTTGGCTTTTAGAGCAATGGATTTGGTTTGTTCTTTCTTGACTTTGACCGTTTCCGAATCTCTTCTTATAATTTCTTCATGAACCTTCAAGTTGCCAATTAGTTCATCTAGTGATAACGTCATCAAGTTCTTTGATTCTTCAATTGCCGTGACCTTAGCTCGCCATTTTGGATCCAATGCCCTAAGAAATTTCCTAACACAATTTTTACTAGAAAATGTCTCATCAAGTGCTTTTAAACTTGTGATAATAGTGTTAAACTTAGCAAAAGCATTATCAATTGATTCCTCTTCCGGAATCGTAAATTGTTCATATTGTTGTACAAGAAGATCTATTTTATTATCTTTGACTTTGCTATTACCTTGGTGAGTAATTAGTAAAGAATCCCAAATTTCTTTGGCGGTTTTACACATAAAAATTCTTTCATATTCTTTGCGTGGTAACGCATTATAAATGACCATTTTAGCCTCATTATTTTTTGCTAATTTCTTTTTCAAATCATCATTTTGTTCTTCGAAAAATAAAATTTCATTCATTTTAGTTTCAACATTATATTGAATAGGAGGAAAATCACCAAAGGTAATAATATGCCAAAGATCAAGATCTTTTGATTTCACATACGTTTCGAATCTATTTTTCCAATATAAAAATCCATCACTTTCAAATAGTGGTGGTCTTTGCATAGATTGCCCTTCTGAATATTTTTCAGATTCCATAGATCGTTACAAGTTTTAAAATACAATATATTTTAAAAAATCTTGCTAGACGTGGCTCCTGATACCAATTGTGGAAAACTAGAAGGGGGGTTAAATAGTTTTACGTCTTTTTAATTCGTTATAAAAGATAGTTTTAGTGTTTTCTTAGCTTTTAAAAACTTAGATTCGATAATATGTGATCTCAAGTCTTGCACAATATAAACAACTATCAATAAATAATATATAACAATGATAAGTAATGAAATAAGTAAGAGATGGAAAGATCGAACCGCGAGACAAGAGATTTATAGTGGTTCGGCTACAAGGACACCTTCCTTGCCATACTTCACTCCCCGAGCACCTAACTCGAGAGTTTTTTTCACTATATCAACAAGCTCCCTTATGGCGGAGAAAACCTTACATACCAATTTACACACCAATTTTCACACCACAACTTCTTCACACCTAAGTCACAACTTCTTCAAATCAATCTACTTCACAACTAACTACTCCAAACCTATCTTCTTCACACCAATCTAGTTCCTAACTTTTCTTCTTCACATCAAGCTACTAACTAATCACACAATCTATATATATCTAGCACAACTATCTACAATCAAATATTCACAACAATCTTCACAAAGAATAATGTAAATAATCTTGATGATGCACCAACAACTTGGATGTGGAGATCACACCAAGTTGTAATACTTCTTGTCTTGGGGGATAGAAGTATTCTTCTCTTGCACTTGAGAGGATGAAGTTTGAATCACTTTGAAACAAAGAATTTTACACTTATGATCAAAGGATAAGAGAATAGAAATGTGGATCTAGATCAGAAAGTTTAGAAGTGCAAAAGGTGAGAAAATACTGAGGGATGAATCAGTATTTATAGCGGAGAAAAATACTGTTATGGAGCGTGGCCGGTCTCCTTAATTAATGGCCGGTCCCCTTAATGATTAAGGGGGCAGCCCCTTCAGAACGTTGGTTTTTCTTGTCTTTTAGTGGGGAATATTTTTCTGGATAAAATTTGCCATTTTTGGTTGGAAATTTGAAATCATATATTTATAATGAATTAAATATATTCTTTTAATTCCAAAAGTAATTTTGTAAAAGATATAAGATGTTTAATACATTTTATAAAAATTCTAACGATTAGAAAAATTTCCTTTGATCATGAAATGCAATAAACCCTTTGTTTATTCATACCTTAAGTGATATGGAAGCAAAGACAAATATTAAGCACTAAAAACTTGTTTACGTCATAAGTTTTAGACTAATGAGTTTATGCTTTGTAATTATCAAAACATAGAGACATTGTTAATATGCTAACAATGTTTTAAGACATTATTTATGTCAACATAACTCTTCACCATCCGACATCATGGACGATGGTAACATCTTTGAACCCATCATCCCACCACAACAAGACCACCCACAAAACCCACCACTAGCTAACTGATGAGGCGAAAAATGAACCATTTTTAGGGGGGTCATTTCAGCCCGGAATTGAATTTATTTGATCAAATATTACCCTAAATCATTCCTTTTGTGATTTTAGGTACTTTGGGAGTGAATTCTGGAAAAGGAAGCATATTGGACGTTTTTGGAGCATAAAAGTGAAGAAAACGGCAAAGACTTAATTTTCCATGCTGAGAACAGTACCTGACAGCGTCAAGAGGAAAATTGTGACGGCGTCAGGAGTAAAATCCGTGATGACCCAGTGAAAACCTGAAGGCGTCAAGAGAAGGGCGTCAAGAGTAATCTTTATGACGGCTTGCATAAGGAATACACGTGACGGCGTCAAACCCAGATCTAGGCAGTCCGAGAATTTATTTGGCGGTGAGATGACGGTGTCAAACATTTGTTCTTGACGCCGTCACCTCACAAAATCTATATATACTTTTCTATTTTTCATTCATTAAGAGAGGAACTTGTGTGGAGAATACTAGGGCCGAACTTGAGAAACCCTAGGTCGTTTGTAACAGTATTTTCAAGGGTTTTTACCCCTTGAAACCTTTCACGTTCAATTAAGATAAGTCCTCTTTCAATTCATTCAATATGTCTATGTGTTGTTTGAATATATCTTATGCTTGTCTTGATTTCAACATGCTAGGCTAGATCTTTCATGTGTTTGCTTAGATGTAATGAAACCTAGATGTTAATTATATGTTGATTACTTGTTTATAGTTGTAATGGATGAATGATTTCAATGTTAGGCTTAAGAAAACTGGCAGACTTCCATTGTGTAACATGCTTGAACGTCTTAGGAAACATGAACCGATGTGTACTAGGTTTTTATTGGTTGTATTTAATGCATGAGCAAATTCTAGTGATCCCATGTTAGGAGCTTCTTAGCCGGCTCGACATAGGAGTGAAGTAGGTGCTTATAGGATTGGGGAAGTAAGTACGCCACCCCATGAATGGTATTAAGGAATACAATCTGTCATCCACGCAACTGTAACAAGTAATTAACCTGTAAAAGATATCTAGGGAGTAGTGAAACCTAAGTAAACACAATTCTCCCATATATTGCTCACGCCACTAGTTTAATATAGTTTATTTTCATTTTTAGTATTTTATTTTGATTGCATCTTAGTAATTGGGTTAGTTTACTAGCAACTAATTCCGCCCAACTCCTTCAAAACCGAGATTTTTAACTGCTTTTATAAAAACTAAAAAAATACAAAAAGAATCATCCCTTATCTCTAGACCTAGTCTTTAAGTTTTCTAATCCTAGCGACACTATTCCTAGCTGAACGATCAATCCCCCGGTACTTGTCATTATACTATACTACATCGATCAGGTACACTGCCTGGTGGGGGTTGTAAGCTTCTCGAGATCCCTCGAGAGGTAAAGCCTGGTGCAATCCCTACGCATCAAGTTTTTGGCGCCGCAGCCCGGGGAATAGTTATTGTCTAGGTTAGGATTTCTTTTTATTAGGTCTACTTGCTAGATTCCTTTCTAGTAAGATTTTATTTTTATTTTTTTTAGATTCTCTTTAGTCTATCTTATTTCTTCGTGTTTTTGTTCGTAACTCTTCACCATCTGACATCATGGACGATGGTAACATCTTTGAACCAATCATCCCACCATAACAAGACCACCCACAAAACCCACCACTAGCTAACCAACCTCTTAGGCCCCAAACCCTAGGAGAATACTCCCGACCTAGCCACCAAGGCTATCGAAACACCATTGAGCTCACCCAAGGAGCCAATGTGTCTCCCTTGCGATCCGACACCATCTGGTTGGTGCAAAGCGGATGTGCATTCCATGGACTTCGTTCCGAAGATCCAAATCAACATCTCAAGGACTTCCTTAAAATCGTAGATTCTATAGACCTTGATGTTACAACTAGAGAGTCAACCTGATTACGCCTATTCCAATTCTCTCTACGTGATCAAGCTAGCCAATGGCTTGAGCGTTTACCCGCGGGATCCATCACCTCATGGGATGATCTCACCACTGTTTCCTTGCTCAATTTTTCCCACTGGGGAGAACTACCAAGCTTAAAAATGACATCTTGATGTTCCAACAACGTCAAAATGAAACTCTATATGAAGCATGGACTCGTTTCAAGGACTTACTCTAAAAAGTCCCTCATCATGGCATAGATCTTTGGCTCAAAGTCCAAATCTTCTATGACCATATCGATCTATCCACAAGGAGAGCCATTGACCAATCGGCCGGTGGTAAGCTACGTGATTTAAGTGCGGAAGAATCGTGGGAACTCATAGAAGATCTTGCTCTCTATGACAACGAAAGTTAGAATGATCCTCGTGATTTGAACAAAACGGTCAAGGCAATATCTTTGCCTTCGAACAATTCTAGCACTCCCGACCGTAGGATCATGGAACTTGAGGACCAAGTCAAGTTTCTCATGAAATCTTACGAAGCTCCTAAGCCTTCAAGCCAAGTGAACAAAATCACTTCTTCATGCGAATTATGTAGTGGTCCCCATGACACTCGTGATTGTGTGGAACTCCCCGGAACAGCTTTTGCGGACTACGCATCCTCGCGTACCGACGAAGCAGGAGATAAGTGGTACACTTTCAAACCCGAGCCAAACCCGTATGGTGATTCCTACAACCCCTCTTGGAAAAATCACCCAAACCTTAGGTGGAAACAAAATCAAGTCAATTCTTCCAATCCGCCTAATCGTTACCAACCAAACGGCCCACCCTCCAACCGTACTTTCAACAACAATCCTTCTAACAACTATGGTAGTACCAACAATCTTGAAGGATTGATGTCCAAGTTTATGGCATCTCAAGAAGCTCGCATATCTAAGTTTGAAGCCGATTTCAAACAAAAGCAAAGCGAGATGACCACCAAAATTGACACATTGTTGAAAGTTCTCAATGATCGAGAAATGGGAGCACTCCCAAGCGACACGGTCAAGAACCCAAAACTAAACGTTAATTCCATATCATCAGTTTCGTCACCCACTTCTTGTCCGCAATACTACTCGGTTAAATCAACGAGCACGTGTTTCAAGTAAAACCAAATTCTTCAAAAGGACCAATCGAATAAAACACCTGATATAAAACCGGTCAAAAGCATAGTTGAAACACCTCCTACGCAAGACCTTGACGATGAATTCAAGGAGCTTCACATTGAATGTCCCGTCATTGATGTCTTAGCCCGTGCTCCCTACTATAGTGCCCTCCTAGAAAAGTATGAGAAGTTTAAACTAGGTAAAAATGGGACCGCCTTCGTTCAAAACAAGTTGCCTAAAAAGCTTGATGATCCGGGTATATTTGTTTTGCCTTGTAAGATAGGAAGATCCGAAGCTTTCGACACACTAGCCGATTTAGGGTCAAGCCTCAACTTGATTCCCTTATCCCTTTTCACCACTCTCAAGCTAGGAAAGTTAGAGGAGACTGAGGTATTGATTGGTCTAGCGGATGGGAGTATTTCCCACCCAGTTGGAATGATTAAGGATGTAGTTGTTCACATAGGGAAGTTAACTATCTTAGCGGATTTTCACGTCCTAGATATGGTTAGTGACACTACATGCCCATTGTTGGTAGGAAGAGGATTTTTAGCTACCGCTAGCGCCATGATAGATTGTAAGGAGTCTAAGATAGCGGTAGGTGAGGGCGATACTTGGTCAGTATATGATGTTAAGAAACATAGCTACGATTGTGAGGATGAACCAACACCACATTGGGTAGAGATGAATAGGATGCTTGGTTTCTACAAAGAATGCTTGCAACTAGGTCCGGAATACAAAACTGGTAT